>OW203764.1:34824090-34986574 GCA_934045905.1 Leuctra nigra | reverse complement strand
GGGGGGGGGGGGGGGGAGAAAGCTCCTTTCACAGCATCGCATCCCGTTGTGTAACAGATAAGAGCATCTAGAAGGCAATTAGGTTAACCCTTCCATTATGCAGCAGGAACACTGAAGGTGCTGCGCTCTAGTGAGACAGAACTAGAAGGTGTAATGAAATGGGAAATCTACAACACTGGTCTACACAACATTTTATCAATGCCTCACTCCTTGTGTTTAGCTCTATTGGTTCCACTTGGCTCAATCAGATAGCAAATAATAGCTTGAAAATAGCGTCGAGTGCAGATACAGATTTGATTATTTTTTCATACACAGCCATGTTGTTCATGCGTTTTAAATTGTAATATTTTATACCTAGCTTTAGGTAGATACAGAATAATTATAGGGTAACCAAAAATCATTAATTATAACATTTTCTGAAATATTATTTTTTATATATTGAAGATACCTACCGTTTTTGGCTGTAAATCCAGATTTTTTGTAATTTTATGAAATAATATTTATTATACAAAATACATAATGTAATAAACCGTCCCACAAAGCCAGAAGGTTAGTCTGAATATAAACAATAGTTTATCTGATGAAGGGCGGTACGAAATGAAAACTGTCATTGAGCTCTCGCCCGGCAAGAGAGAGGTCCCGGGTTCGAGGTCCAGTTTGGCAGGATATTTTACATTACCACTTCCCTTCATTTCATCTTGAGTCCTTAGAAATTTTTCTATAAAATCCCTACACGACGTGTCCAACATTGACAGCATGTTTATTTCTACCGCAGTATTTGATTTGCCATACACCTGAACATGGTGTTCTGTTACAACAGAAGTCGGACCATAAAGTAAGTAGGACGTACGACTGTGAGTAATTACAGCGTGAATCCTCACAAAGATGAAATCTGGTGATGAAAGACATCATGAAAGCTGAAAGCACTGCTGATATAATATTGTTATTATCATCAGCATTATCTGTCTTCTGTCTGTGTTTGACAGCCTCGTTTTTTTGTTTTACTGTTTTACATTGATACAAACATCAGTAAAAGAGACATCGTTTTCATAGTAGGATCTTGTCAAGTTTAAAACAGCACGAGAGAAATTATAATATCAAACTCGGGAAAAAAAATCGTTTACACCTAGGGTCTCAGCAATCGACGGTGAACGCTAAGTTGGAGCTCGAATTACCGTCAATATTTTGTTAAATGGAGAAATAATTATCAGGTTGAGGTGTTCCTATAATCAAACCCTCCAACCCAAATGCTCGCCATCTGCATTTACCTCTTTGCTGTCATCTGGATTTTCAAGTTTTGAAAAAGGAATTAGAATTTTGTATACGTAATTTATGAGTCCTCGGGTGTACTTTCAACAATACTATTGAATATACTTTTACAGAAAAGAATAATGTAAAAGTTTGGATTAGTTATGTACGGGAATACTTGAGGTATGATCGTTTCTAAATAAACTCGTACATATATTAAAATAGTTGGTAAACCTGAGTGAATAAAATAACAAATAAAACCAAGCTAAGCCAAAACAAAACACACAATTTGTATGAGCGGAGCTAAGATCTGAGTTTGCAAGCAAAGTACTTGCCTCTTTGTTCTTAAGCATCATCCAGACGCTAGACAACATTACCGTGACACGAATCCGCCGAGATATCTCTCTTGTGCAAGACAAAACTTGTCAAAGTTCTCCTTGGGGTGGTAATGGTCCCCTCCACTCCTCCACCTTAGTTTGAATAAAGATGCAATCAGCGCGACCCCATTACTTAATGAGCAGCGGTCGCCTCAGCGCTGTCAGCGCGCATGCACCAGAGTTAAATGATGACAATTAACTGGTCCTGTCCTGGACATCATGCTTCACTTCCTACCGGCTCTCCAATTTAATTCAATTGTTTTCTACAGGCTGCTATCAAAGACTAAACGATTTCCGTGACTTACATTTGCTCGATGTAAGCTCGAAATTAGAGGTGGTTCTGAGACGTAAACTCTTTTTCTTTCACAATTCCTCCTCTTTACTGAGTTCTTCCACGGAATCATCTAATCACATTTGTAGGAACAAGATTAAACTGACTCTAAAGTCGTTAATGAATAACCTACATTGAGGAAGGTTTGAACGTGTTTGGCAAAAGAATTATTCCATATCGACTCCTTTCCCAGACGACTAGCAAAATAGAGCAATCCGATTTATCGTTTAAACCGGCTTCTAGGTCGAGCAAATTGGTCCATATCTTCACAGCGCTGCACAACATTGTGTAACATTTATTCATCATCGACCTGACAATCCGTCATTCCAGTTAGCGTGACATACCCAGGTATCGCTGTTACTTGTTACACTCATTAATCACGGTAGAGATATTGACATTCATTATAACCATTCTCTGGAGGGTTACGGTAATGCTGTGTCGCTATTTTATGACGCAGGGACGTCTTGACATGTACTACAATGATGGATGACGTTAGCTGTGCAGATGTGATCATATGGATATTTACTGGGCTGCTACTTTGCCATGGGGTGGTTTAAATGAAGGGATTACAAATTGCAGTAATCTGATTTACAATATTGGTTTAGCAAATTATTTCTCTTTCACGGGCGAAGTTGTGAGGGATTGACGTTGCTCTATGAACATGTGGACACGGCACCTCCACTATGGTGAATTTGCTTTTATAGGATAAAGTGACTTTCTCGAATGCGGCTATTATTTGGATAATTCCGAAGAAATTAATAACTTCTGACATTCTAAGAATTGTGATAGTATTGAATCATCGCGATACCTGTTTCTAAAATACAAAACTGTGGGATTATTGAGCCATGAAGACTGTAGAAATATCGTCTAAATGTGTTGAAAATTATAAGACACAAAGTTTCATATGCGATGGAGTAAAAAAGGCAAACTTCACAAAATACACAAAATGAACATTTGGTGTCCCTAAAGTTAGATTCACTTCCTTGAGAAACTAACACTTTAGAAATAGACTCCAGAGAAATAATCTTACTATTCAGACATTTTCCTTCTCTCCGTACATAAGCAATCGAATACCAGATGCAACTTACATGAGTTAACTTATTTTCTTTTACTAAGACGTCTAGGATCTGGATCAAATCCCCGTTCTTCCCATCTGATGCAGCTTTTAAGTTGCAACTTGCAACTTGGCGTGACGTAAAGCTGATCTCAACAAGCAGATTTATTAATGACTGGCTCGGTTTACTCGTTAGATAAGCCAGGTTGTAAGCGTCGGTGGCGTCGAGCGAGAGATCCTCCGCTTCGATAAGAAGAGCTGCGGAAATAGAAGAAAGTCCGAAACGTTCACATTGTGCGCTCGGGATCCTTCCTCTCTTGGTTATTGAGGGTAGCAAAGCGAGGGGAAGCTCGGATAAGGCACTGGGGAGGTTCAGGGAATTACCACCAACCAACGAATATATATTTCGTTTGGAAATGATTGCACGTCTCTGCAAGAACGTTTCGCCGTTATTCGAAATCCTCTCGTTGCAACTTTAGGGTGATGGAAAGCGCCTGGGTTTCAGTTCGAGACCTCGTTCTGTGAATAATATTGCTGCGGTAACGCGAGAAGTACGTGCAGTTGACTTAGCGGGGAAACTTCAAGTGCATCCGACGAGACGAGGCTTCATCAGAAGTTTACTCAAAACAGCGCACGTTTAGAATCTTCCTTTCAAACATTCGGGTACTTTCACGTCATTAATGCTATTGGGTTTAACGGTGATACCGCATGTTGGTGACGTTGGGTTGGGATTATTGTAATTAGGAATTGTAATTGTAATTGTTTCATTAGGAATGTATTTGTGCCATCAGTCTTGTGAACGTCCAGTGCTACCTCGCATTTTAGAGAGATGTAAGAAAATTGTTTGTCGACTGCACCTTGAAAGTATATACAATAATCAAAGGATATACACTTTTTGTCTATTGTCTTCTCTCTTGCGCTGAGTGAATTGAAGATCTTCTTGGTAATATTTTGTGAATAGAATACGATTGTCAAGATTACATTCGTCTGACTTCTCATTTCTGTGCCTGATTGAACGGAAAGGGCAAGAGCTCCTTCCCTCTCTCTCTGTTGCTTGCGTTGGGGTCGCGCTTCGGGGAAGAACTTGGTCAACCAGAGAAGACTTACGGTCATCTGAAAAGAAGAAATGTTCTGTGCTTGAGAGAAACGTAAGACAATGACAAGAGAAGAAAGAGAATGAAGAAAATTAAGATAAGATGCGACATTTTCAGGGGAAAATAGAGACAAGTAACCATTGTTTCATGTCTCAACTTGAGTTTCGATATGGAAGATTGCTACTACTTATGAGAAAAGAGATACATTCCAGTCTGCTTACGGTGAGATGAAACTGGGGAAGAAAACAGGAGAAACAATTTCATAAACTACATTCTAGGCAAAGTTCAATCTATCGTTTTGACCTCAATTCACTAATTGACGTCTGCATTGCAGACATAAAATAAATTGCGGAGTTGATTCTCATGTCATGCAGAACTGATTGCCTAACGACGTGTAAAGATTTCAGTTCTGAAAAGAACTTCTCTTTTGATTCTCTCGAAACATTTTCCCAGTTGTTAATTGGTCTAATATTGGAAATCATTGTCTAGAATCGAGCCAATCAATGTCGGCAGATACGTTACTCGACTAGCGGAATTGGGGTGGGAATTCAACGACGTGGAGGCAATTTTCCGATTGACAATTTGTCCCGTGACCTCAGCCTCGTGTTCTGTTTTTGACACGTGTGTCAGATACAAATTGGCGAACCCGACTACAAAGATGTGTCAAACTCAAGTCGCTGGCCGAGGAGGAAACTCGAACGATTCAATTTGTTTGTTTTCCACGACAAGAATCTCCACGTTTCAATGTCTACACAAAAGATTTATTCCATCCACTGATCTACTATTTATTCGCCCATTTCTTTTTGTGTCGCCATTTTGCTTGGTAAAGCAGCGTGGCACGTAAGGGTTGTATACTGAATAAAATAACACGGCGTATTCTTGGGATCTAAGACTTGATTTAAGAGGGACTAGAATGAAAGGTTAAACTCTTTGATTCGAGAAATTTGTTATAACGTGTACTGTTACCTGGGTTTAACTGAGTAATATTATCGTGAAATAAAAATGGCGCTCCAATATTACGAATCATGTTATGAAATTGCTTTCTCATGGGTTTTTATTTTGCGACTCGGCGTTACGCTAACGTCTATCACCTCGGTTTTCTCCTTTATGCCATCACATCACCATCTTGGGAGTTAACTTTGGATGAAGATCTTTGGTTATTCGTCTCCATATTGTTGACGGTTAGTTGCAATAGTCGCCCAGCCGGAGGGTTGTTTGAAGAAAGGGGTGGGAGTGGGTGGGAGAGGGGGGAGGCGTTGAATAATGCATAAGGCTATAGTCTACATCCACACAGGACGCTGGGGAATCTCACTCACTTCAAGAGAATAGCACATTTCATGCTTGGCCAGATAGTGTTATTCCAACACAGATACCAAAACAAGACCAATCAGATCTACAATTCATTTCATAAATTACACATTTTAAAAGAACTGTGTTATTTATTTTTAGTGACTACACACTTTTAAAAAATGGTTATCTTTGACGAAACTACGCACTCTCGAGTATCCTCCCAATCTGAATTCCCCATCGCAAGATTCATGGCCGCGCGCCAACTCCTGTATTGGAAAGGCAAGAGATGTGAAACATGAAATACGTCAAGAAAAGCCAAGGTGCTTCGTTTTCCCTATTCGTTCACGTTTATGATCTATCACCTTTCAGAAAGTTTCCATGGTATATTCGGGCGGCCATTTTGCATAATGTAATACACTAACATTCGTGTGCTATACATCAAAGTCGGTTAGGAATCGCTTTTCCCGAGTGCAAGAGTAGACCTCGAATTACTTCAAGAGAAAGTTGTACTGCAGTTTCAGTGGTTAAAAAGAGAACCGAAATATTGAATAAGAAACCTGAAAATTTACGAACGAACTTATCTAAGCGAGCTTTTTAAACTTTTATGGGTTAAAAGTGTGATGCATTGAAGCTAAATCTGACACTTAAATCTGTGATGGTACAAAATAGGATAAACGCTAGATTCAAAAGAAACAGATTGGCTTCAAAACATCTGTAGGCACCATGCGATCATGGAGTTATAAACACGATGAAGTGTATGCTAAAGCGTCATCTAACTCCTGTAGATGAGCTCTGATTTCATACTAAATTGACTGTCAAGGAACCTGACCAGCAGCCTTCGTTCAAATACCGTTTTTACTTTGGCCAAGTGTACATACATTTCCAATAGTAGAATGAGTTGCTGTCATTCTATGTCGGTTGACCAACTTGCATTACGTACAGCTGCGGGAACACGAAAATGGTTCCGTGAGAAAAATTGTCGTTTCTGTTCACACTTTAGTACCAATTTCAATCAAATATGACCAAAGGTGAACAACTAATTATTTGTCACCTTCTCCGATTTTGAAAGGGATTTTCATGAGTTGTGGACGATGAAAATAGCTTTTTGAAAAAATCGTGTGCCGTGAGTCAACCTGTTTTGCTTTGTGTGCCGTAAAAGTACGAGAAAAAAGTAAAATGGTCCTCTCTTATATTTAACCCACCTTGGGATCCACTGTCACAGCCCGATGTCTCCGGTCCCACTGAAAACGAGCTGATATTTGAGGAAATCGTCTGTTTGTCATATTGGTCATTTGTGTATACTGAATATGATAATGCAATTCATTATTGCAAGAATGCGATCTTAATTATAAAATGATATCCATTTTATAAGGAAACACATTTAAGATCAAGCTCAAATTTGACAAAAATTAATATTATTTGTACAAACTCTGATTAGTTTCAAAAATAAGTAGTATATCAGCATGGAACTCTAGAATGGATTAATAACGTCAAATTTTGAAAGTAGACATTGTCTTGGATGCAGACAAACAAAACGTTATTATTGTGGGACGAATAGTTTTCAAGTAATTGATACATTGATAGAAATCTCCTACTTTTACATTAATTAAAACAGTGATATATGCATTGACGTCATGGGGCTCAGCATTTCCATGGCAACAAAGCATTCACCATGGTAACACATTGTTGTGGACTTGGAAATGACATCACCGGGCTCACATACGTCACACATAGATTTTCCCGCCAAAATGTCACATGAAATTTTAATTTGATATTTTATGAATGAAAATATGAATTATTTCGTGTGGGAAGTGTATTTGTCTTTATTTTGTGTGTTGATATTTACAAATTTAAAATAAAATGTTTTAAGGAGACTTCCTTATTATCTTTGGTATATAACAAATTGACTTGTTTATAAATAAAAAAATAATGTTAATTTGCTAGTTTCATTTGAGAAAAATCTGTTTGTAGCTTCAATGTTATGGACAGACAAGTTCCAAATTTTTATAAAATGTATTATGATATAAGTTTATCTTCAACTTGCTATCGGTCAACATATTTGACAGCGTTATTAAACTCATGCTCGCTAAAGAACCTCGTATCAACGCGTATCACAAGCGTTTTCCCAAGTAATTGTATTCAGCGAATTAGAATAATCCCCTCATTAGATATCACTCTCTATTTCGAGTATTGTGCACTGCACTTCTCATTAGCTATTCATCGGTGGAGACAAACAGAGTGTTTTTGCCCAACACATTCGTCGCAACTAAGTTCATGTTTTATGGATGACTTGTGGCTTAAAACGACCGCAATTATCATCGTGGAGATTCAACAGATCAAGAGCTGCAGCTCAAGTCAATTGCTTGGTTACTTCTCGAGTGTAAAGCGACAAAAGACTTCGCACTCACAGCCAGCCAGCTGATTTGCATTACGAATATTAGTGTGTTTGATGTTGATTTATTCTGTTACGCCATTTTGAGTTCGTTTGAAATCCTTTTATACATTCTTTACTTGATAGATGATAGATTATGAAGTCAGCACTTGCGTCTTTTGCTATCGTATTTGCATTGCATTACTGTGTTTGATTTTGTCAAAGTATTTTCACACATTGACGTCTTTAGTTATTATTGTTCTTTTTTAACTACTCAAAATCAAAGGCAATCATATGATAAAGGTTGTAAAGCTCGCCTTTCCCCAGAATCTACCTTGATGCATATTTGTAGAAATAACGTTACAGGACTTGCAGTCCTACTGGTGAAGTACATTGAGCATCGACTTATTCCAGAAAATTTTAGTTCTGATTATATTTGTGGAAATATTACCTCAAGCCAAAATAAATTATCTTCACACAAAATTTCCGAACCCCCTACTTTATCATATAACTATTTAATGGAAATTAGTTGGTTATCTCCCTCTGCTCCATACAAAACATGTTTAGGATATGGGTCAGAGAGAGGCAGAGTACAACGATCTTATTTCCACGACTGTACCTCAAGGCAGGAAATCCAATTCAATTATTCTTGAGGTGAGCTCATAAACCAGTAACTCTGCCTTCTTCAGATCATATTTATAATGATGACATGAGTCAGTGCGTAAGATAATACGCCAATATAAAGTTTTTAAATGCTCTCATCAGACAAATTGTAATTGATAGAGTATTATTACATCATTCCAAAAGTGTGCAACGCAAAATCGAGAAAATAACTTCCGCCCTTCTGCCTTTGAGGTGCGGATATTGTCTCCCCAGCCCTGTTATTTCTTCCTCGATATCGTCAGTTCATCGGAGAAGCAATATGCAAACACTGCTACGTTGTCATCAGCAACTCAGCACTCTATGTCGACGGCAATGCAGATATTGGTGATGGAAATAAATGAACGCTCCAAGGAACCAAATCACACTCTCTTGTCTGCTGAGAGAAATAAATTGCTCCAACAAAACAACACGACTTGGTGAATATTGCTTTCTCTTAAACGAACTTTCAACTTAATGGAGTAAACTCGAGTGCTCGACAATAAAACGAGAACACAGTGTCTTTTTTCGTTCGAACGTTGCGATGTGTATCGATCGTGTTGGAAGTTACATGGATGCTTCTTCAGAGTGATTACTAAGAATTCACACTAGAATGTCTTCATTTAATCCCTGTTTTCAATAAGTCAAGTCGAAGAAAGGCGACGTGGAATGTCTGAAAGCCGATTGCAACTGCAGCGGATTATAGTAGGCGATTATCTCTTTCAATTGGCTTATTTCGTCATTTTGAGAAAGTAATGCGTTTATGCTATGTGAAAAATATCTGACCTAACCGGGCTCCACGTTCCTAACAACCAGCAACTCGAAATTCGAGTTTAAGAGGGTTGCGCACGCAAGTGCAATGAGACAAGGTGACAGCCAGGTCACCGGTGGTCTGACAGTTCGTGACCATTCCTTATCTTCATTCTATTCTCCTCACGTTGTGTCTAATGTCCGTTCGTCTATCCATCACAAGGCAATATTCTAAAACTTTTAAATTCCCAATTCTGATGGAATTCGATTCCATGCAATGTTAATCTATATGGCCTTGAGTCGAATGATCGAATCCATTACAATGGAATCGGGAACACGTTCTAGAATAGGCCTCTTAGTAGCTCAGTTGGAAAAGCTCGCACCAGGCAAGTGACAGGTCCTGGGTTCGAGCCCCGGTGCGACCTAAAAATTCAAATGTTATCAGGTTTTGCAATATTAATAACTCTTTTTAGTACCCTCATTTTGACAGCCATCAAAAATATTTTTATTTTAATTTTGTTTCCAATATATTTTGTACCTGATAGCTTTATCAACATAGTCAATTAAGTGGAGGGATTGTCTATTATAAACTTAATTCAGTGATTGTGGCTTTTCATTATTGAATTTAAGTAACATGGTAAAGCAAATAAACACTAACATAAAACATATCTAAATCCTTCTTTCTGAAAACCTCAGCCTGGTTGTGGATTTATTTATCATTACGTTCATATTCTATTCTAAAGTGCAGAGTCCACAAAATTAAATGAACGTTGAAACTAAAACTTGGTGAAGAGAAAGTTTAGAACAACTCAAAATATATTCTCTTCACTTCTTTAGGCTTAATTGACTTTATAATTATTTCACTTTTGAGTTAACGAAATTACCACAGAGGAGCATAGAAAGTGAGTTTAATGTGGTAACTTATGAGGCTCGGAATCTTTGGTAAACTATAAACAAAGTTATCGTGTAGTTGGATATAACCTGGAGGATGGAGGGTGAACATAATCTAGACCCGAATCACGTAATTGCTTTGCTCATTCCCTCCCACACCCTTCGATTTGAAATGCTTGGAAACTTCTTCGCTTCTCTCCCCGTGGACATCGTCGTCTGAGCTTCCTGTTTACGTCCTCACCTCTGTATAGTGACCTTTCCGCTGACCTGCAGTGACCCGAGGTCGCCGGTAAACCAGTCACGATTCACAATTGTCATCCAGGCAAGAGAGTGTCTCTCCAGCAAAGCGAGCTGCTGGAAGAGATTGGATTCGGGCTGAAGTCGTGCGAACATTTTAACATCCCTTGCTTGGTGTGGTGAGAAGGGGCGGAGGGACGCCGATTGTGCGACGCTATGCTCTAGCGACGGCGACGCCACCTTTACACCTCTACAATCTCCCGAACTTCCCATCATACCCGATCGGACATTTGGTAATTAATCTTAATACAATGGCAAAGGATCAGCACAATCTCAGAGGCTAAGAGGGCGCTTCTTTACTGGTCTAAATAAATAAATAAAATGTAAAATCTGCTTTAGTTGGTTGCTAATGACTGTCATTTTCTACTTGTATTACAAACTTATACCCTTGTCTGTGCTTAGCTATACTGATAACTTGATTATTATATTTATGGAGTATTTGGTGGCAGAGATGTTGGTCCTATGGTGAGTTTAACCAGAAGAATGTAGAGAAGAGAGGATCGTAGCCATGAAACCAACCAGGGCCTTTATTCTATAACGAGAACGAAATCATTTCGGTTTGAAATCATTTCAAATCATTGTTCCTTATGGCCGTGAAATGATTTCATTTTCGTTATAGAATAAGGGTCAGTGTATAGAAATAGATCATGGAGTTCTGGGTGGAAAGACGGCGGCAACATATGCGCCTCGACTGAGGTAAATAAATGAAAACCTCAGTCAGGAAAGAAGACCACGGGAATCGAACCCAAGATGTCCAACTTAATGTGTTTCCGCAAGTGATCTCAAATACAATAGCTGAATTTGAAGACCTTGCGAAATGCAGAAATGAAAATGCTATAATTTAGCTTTTCTTATTTTACATTACATTGAGTCGTTACACCTAGCATTTTAAATATATTCAGTATCTTATTGTGTACTTCTATAATTATGTCTAAATTACTTTCACTCTAAATTCTAGTATAATCTTCGAGGGAGCACATCTGTAACATTGGGAAAATGTATTAGAGTAGAGTAGGTAAGTCCAGTAGTAGGTAATTACGTGCAGACGGGCTCGTTTCTGTTCAAACTACCAGCATCTTAAATGTAAGAGTGGTGTATGAATCTCAGAAAGCAACGGCAATCTAAACGACTCCCACGACATTAATTTCGAGGTTTTGTTTTTGCGGCCTCTTGTCACGTTCAAGCAGTTGTTCAACGAACTTCGCCAACCTTCTGGCAGACAAGACTAACAAAGCTGGCAAAATGAGGATCAACGAGAATCAATCATTCTTAGCTCCATTCACTGGGACAGTAATTGATATTTGGATAGATTGGATCGCGCCTAAGAAGATGGGGAGGGGGAGGGTTGCTCGGAATGGATGAGGTTGGAAGTTCTTTCTGTCTAAATGAAAGTGATGGCAAAGAGGTATCAAATATAGACAACTCAACTCTCTCGACTTTCTATACGTAATTAATATAGTAAATGACACCTACACTCTGCAGGATGTTGCTTCAAAGAAAATCCATTTGGCCAATCCTCAATTATTGATGTGCTGACGAGGGCTTTATGATTTTCTCTTGAGGTTCAAGTCAAGCAATGGGGTAAAATACTTCAATTCAATGTTGTCCACGTCATATAAATACGCCCAGAAGTCATTTTTGAAATGTTTGCCGGGAAAAGATGTCTACTCTACTATAGTACAAGTTGGCCGCCTCGCCCATAGTACAAGAGAGATTGTATTTGTTTACGGAGGTTCTAGAATATAAAGAGGAAGTGCCGAGATTTACAGGTGACTTCATTTTCAAACCATTAAACAAATATTTGAATTATGAGAATAAACTTGGAATAAACTGTATTTTATATGTGTAAATAAACCTCAGACTTCTCTTCATCTAATTAATTACCGTTGATGTCGTTAAATATACCTACGTACGAAATTCGTTGAAATTGTAGCGAGAGAGTATTTACTTTGTACTTTGTAATATACAAATTGTTTCAACAAAGCAACATTTTATTAATTTCTTAACAAGCGAGGTAACAGCAGTAAACTGATGAAATTCTATAAAAAGAAACACATTTTCAGGCATTCATTACCATTTCAATTACTAACATTGTTCGGTGTAGCTTATAAAATCTGATGGAATCTGTATCTGAGTGAATATTCATAACTTGCAGTCTGTAACTGAGTGAAAGACTTTCTCCATTGTGTTATCTATTTTAATAAGCTTTAGAATATTCGTATACCTCAAATGAAGACAACTCGGCTCGGATTTACTTGTCCAATAGCTTGCGAAGTGAGCATATTATTATTTTTGTTTATGAACTAGTAATCTTTATGAGAAAACGAGACTTTGAGAACACGTGGAATGGAAAATATTAAAATTCGTGGCGAGGGATGTAAAATGGAAAGGGATGATGGGGATGATGGGGTGAGGAACGTGAGAAGCGATGGACCAGAGATGAAAGTTTGTGCGTGGAAGTGGCTAAATGACACTTTGAACAAGCAGTCAAGGTGGCTCTTTCGGAAACATTTCGTGTTTCTTGACTCACTTTGCGGTTACCAGGTGCAAACGCTATTTAATTTTTATTTCAAGACCATCTCGTAGAAAAACATATCACAATTATAAACTACTCCCAACCAAGCATGTCATCAATCAAATATGTACAATGTACAATGATCTAACAAAAATAAATAAATGAAATTAAATTAAAACTATGCTCTCATTAGTCAATCTGGAAGATAAAATAAATTCACAGAAAGGTCTCTCATGTGAGAATTCGAAGAAATTGAAGCCTAGACGGCAAACCTGCAAAACGATTATTCAGAGCAAATCAAACAAAATTAAATTCAAATTGTAAAAATTGCAAACATTCTTATGTCCGATATGATGATTAAAAATTGACTGCAAATAAAAATGGTATGCATTTTACATTCATATTTTGTTTAGTGTACTTCATACGAACACGATTATCCATCCCACACATATTTTTGAAATTAGTTTAAGATTAGATTGTTCCTCGACCTGACATTCAACACATGATTGTGATGTATGTTATTCTCCTTGACTTAAAGTTCGTTCACGATTAGAATAGCAAGCCCGTGTACTACTGTAGTCAAGCGAGCATTTGTAAACCTACACATGTAAATATCAATGATCAAAGAATATGTACAAGACGACTGTAGATAAAGATAAATCAATTTTATTGAAGTTTTCTAATATTTTCTACTATTTAAAAGTGTATTTCACATACTTTATACAATTTCAATAATACAAAGAAGAAAGTCTTGCCATTGACAGGGCAGTGTTCATGTGACCGACCAATAAACGACGTGATCGACTTGCTATCCGTGATCGTGATCGTGATGCTAATCGTGAATGAACTTTAGCGATCAGAATGTTCTAATCATGTCGAACGTTTTCTTTACTTGCAGTTTGCAACCAGTTTTCCCGGGGCGTCTTCTCCATGATCGGAGCCGTGAGTCCAGATTCCTTCGACACGTTGCATTCCTACAGCAACACGTTCCAGATGCCCTTCGTCACTCCCTGGTTCCCGGAGAAGGTAAGAGACTAGAAGATGTTTTGTAGGTATTTGTTAAACTCTGTTCCCAGGAAATATAGAAATATCTAACTCATTTAGTTAGGGCCGGTATCACCATCAGTTTAAGCTACAGAGTTGAAACTCCACTTGGGAAATGTTGTGTATTACCATAGAGCAAGCAGGTATTACCAATTATAGCAACTTACTTCCGGAGCTTATTTCCTCAGTTTAAATTATCCTCAGGCTCAATAGACTGCAGTTTATTTAAACTATGCCACAGTATAAATGGTAATACACAACATATCCCAAGTAAGACTTAAACTAATTTACAAGCAATAGAAAATTTTCCTTAAATTGCATTTCATTTAAATTAAAAGATACAAATATAATATAACTAAGCGAGTAGAGTGAGCGTCTCCACTTGAATCTTATAACTCGAATATCTATTTATGATTTTTTTGTGTCCGTGTTTTTTTAGAATTACTTACAGGTCGAACGAAGTAACTGATCTGACAATTTTTTTTTACAAAACATTCAATATTTTCCCGTTCGGTTACACAATGATTTATAACAAGCCTACTGTTTTCACGGGAAATTGGTTTATGTAGTTTATAAAGGTATCTACATCCTCTACGAAATTATTATAAAATACCTTTTGATCACATGATATATCACTTGATCGCTCCAAAAATTCACTTCTGCTGTATCTCCAGAGTGTATGGCCTTCAATGTTGCATTGAAAAACGAATAATGGGTATTTATTTATATTTAATTCCTTCACAGAATCACTCATGAGTGATTCTGTGAAGGGAATTCCAGTTCGAGCGATCGGTGCTCGCTTATCAACGCGTTACACTGG
This sequence comes from Leuctra nigra, assembly GCA_934045905.1. Lineage (NCBI taxonomy): Eukaryota > Metazoa > Arthropoda > Insecta > Plecoptera > Leuctridae > Leuctra > Leuctra nigra. Next base: position 34,971,853 of record OW203764.1, on the reverse strand, counting down.
GCGTTTTCCCAGTGTTAATTTCAAACTCTCTAATTTCCCCTAATGTTTGTGTTGTTCCCGTGCTCCAGGTGCTTCTCCCGTCGTCTGGATCTCTGGACTACGCCATCAGCATGCGTCCAGACTACCACCAGGCCATCATCGACGTCGTCAGATATTACGGCTGGAAGAAGATTATTTACCTTTACGACTCCCACGATGGTAGGTGATACGGCTTCTTTATGTGCGACAAGGTTTACTGGCTCCTCCAACCATTCTTTAACCAGGCTATTATTAGTTCACGAGACTTTTAATCGGGTGCTCAGAGCAACGGAGGCTGTGATCCTCTATCACTTCCTACTGTACCACAGAGGTAGAATGCCGGGAGTCATTTTATCGACTTTGCATTGCACACTTTTGGAATAATGTAATCAATCTTAATCAATTGACATTTTATGCGTGTCATCAAATACAGTTATACTTATATTGAAATATTCTATTCTATATAATATTATACATTATCATATATTCTCATGTCACCATTACAAATATGATTGTATGAAGACAGAATAACTGGTTTTTGAGCGCACCTCAAGAACAATTGAAATGTAGTACACCCAACAAATCACAAAACGGTATTTGAACGAAATGGATTGGCTTCTGGTCAGGTTCCTTGACAATCAATCCTTGTTATTATCAATGAAATCAGAGCTCACCTACTAGAGGTAGATAACGAGTTAAAATAGACTTTATAGGATGATGCTATCACAATTTTTTCGGACAATCCATTTATTTCAAATACCGTTTTATCATAGGTTTTATGATTTGTCGAGTGTACTTCCGGCATTCTACCTCTGAGGTAAACATATGATAAAGACTTACTTTACTTGACAAATTGTCATAGTACTGCTGTCGACGAACACGAAAACTACTTTGTGTTACAAAGTAATTGTGCCGAGCTAACATACATTCTACTTAAATATCAACGTTTTATTGACGTTGTTATTTTTCAAAGATACATGAGTTCTACATTCAGAACAATATAACCCGGTGTATTATATATAACATAAATAACCTGGAGCTATAAGCTTGTAAATAGCTTACGCCGGCGAGTGCTTTATTACATGATTTATAATGACACGGATTTGCTAGTCCCAAATCATTGATCCGAGTAATGAGATAGCGCGTGGAAGGTGATGCGTATCAATCTCTCTCACTTTAAGCTTTCAGTCGGAGAAATGAAACACGGCTGGATGATAAACTCGAAGAATGTTGACAAATTTGAGCGAATATAATTCTGTATCGTAGAAGCAGAAAGCTGGAAATCCAAGATATATGTCAATGTAAATTGAAAGAAGTTCACAGAAACAATTATATTAAAACTTAGTTATTGTCTTTCAAAATGACTAGTGTCACCATTACATAAGATCGGATATGCAGAAACTATAGTAGTTTTACGCAGTTTTAAATATGCAATTATTTTAGTTTGCCTATGGGACTACCTCCCTGCTGCGCCAACCGCCACTAAAAAGTAATTACACATGGTCATTATTCGTTTCGCTGCATATTCGTATGAAAATATCGGCCTGCGGGGCTCATGGCCAACTCGACACCTGTTTCAACTATGCGCGCTGTGTTTTTCACCATTTGGTGGGGGTGAAATGCACATGTTTACAGAAATGTTACTTATGCATATGAATGTATTTACGTCTTTCAGAAACCATACTTAATAATACGTTATATTACTCTATACACTTTGTAAAATACGTGGCTCGCAATTGCAGCAATATAAATTACCTTGATAAAAATTACCCCTGAAAAACAATTACCCCCGAACGCCAAAAATGTCCTCAATTATTTCTGGATACAAAAGCTCAACAACCTGCGTAAAGCAATGCAACTTTTTCAAATATCTAGGAACAATTTTATATGAAAAAAGGAAATATCTACGACATTGGCTTCGTCCAATCCACGAGTCTCCCTCAAATGATTTCTTCTGACTTCTACTTCAAAAGACTTGGTGATATTTGAAACAAACGAGATATCTCTTGGGCAAAACATCACAAACAGAATTAGTCCGTCATTTATTTACAAGCTTGTTTGATCCTTAAGGACTTGCCACTCTGAATACATTCAATCCTGAGCATCTCTTTACCCTGGTGCCATCTCCAGGGCTGAATGCATAATCAGCTAAATAAGGACTTGAATATTAGTCAAGTGGATGATATAAACGATGGAACTGCAACATTTAGAAAAAAAACAGTCCTGTGTGTAAATTGAACCACCGGTAGCAACTGAGTATAGAATTAATTACTTAACCTACAGTTGGTTGGTGACCACAGACTATATTCATTTGAGTAATTAGGTAAATAGAGATGGCGGAGAGATACTATTCAGAAGGGAGTTGCAATTTTCTTAATTAAACAATGCTAATGGTATATAATGACATCACGAAGGCAATGTGGGTTTAAAATTTATTAATGAAGATTAGAAAGGGGAAACAAAATAAATTAAAGAAACTGTTGAATAATAGCATTGTGTTGATTTAACTCTTTCTTAAGTGGATATTCCACTAAACAATTCAAGTTGGGAAATTCAATCAAACTTCCAGATTCAAATTGTCCCAATTCAAATCTTGTTTTTGTGTCTCACTTTCATGGTTTGAGGTTAGGTTATAGTGTTATGTTTTTTCAAAACAATCGTCCTAAACACAATTAGCGCTCAATTATTTTGTTAATATTTGTTTTTTATACAAAATGTGATTAAATATTACGAATTTGTGTTCTCTGTTTCGATATTTGCTTCAATTCTAGTGTCTATTCATGATTCATCTCAATTGTCCAATTGCAGTTGGGAAAATAGAACCGGTTCTAAATCAAGAATGGCCAAGATTTGAATTTTTCTTGTCCATCACACTAGCCAAATTGGCCCAATTCTAATCGGCAGATTAGAATTCTATAGTGGAATACCCACTTTATAGAGAAGTCGCATCACACCTGGTTGCTATGACAATGCTGTTGAGCTCCATAGCAACCATGTGATCTCATTGAGGGCAGACAGTGTACAGGTAATATTAGACGATAGGTCAGCCAAGAGATGAACAACAGGTTCGTTCAATATTGATCTCCGAAGATTCGTGTTATTACAAACAGATTGCTTCGAGGCTCAAAATCTCCGTGGGTTCTAAACAAATAACCACACTCGTTAGACAATATTTCGACCGTGCCAGACCACAAAATTAATTATAATCTAACATTGTCCTCCGTCCTACCCGTTCCCGAGTGGTAATAAATATCATGTTTCGCCTAATTCATTCCGCTTCCAGAGCAACTTATCACGGCAATGTCATCAGGTGGCCATTGTAGTCGGATAAAAGGACACTGCGTCGGTCACATTGCTCTTTCCGGTCACGTGTTCTCGCGCAAATTGAAATTCTTGCTTGGAGGCTGACTAGATATATATGCTTGTAATGTTCCACCAGGCAAGATCTATACAGAGCTAAGAGAGAAGCGGAAGAAACATTATGCATGAAAATCAGATACGGTTTCTTGAGCATTCCTGGTCTCTGTGCGGAATTCCTTGCGCTTCTCTTTTGTTAAACTGCTTTATCCTGATCGGCCATTTTGTATCATCCAGACCTTCGCAATAAATCCCAATGTCTTCTCTCCGGACCGAAGCTTTGTCTTCCTTATGTCGGGTAGGATTTCAAATGTCGTTTGTTTCCGGGAGTAAAAAATCTCCCGGGAGTAAGCAGAAACATAGCAGCTTGTGTTGACACGGCCTACTTGTATAATGCAGTGACGTATTACTCTAGTTTTTGTTTTCTGCGTGGAAAGAAACGGATTCTGCTGAGTTTAGAAACATTCAAAATGTGGAAGTTCATTGTAGAAGTGACGCGTGGAGAAACGAAGGGCGAAAATTCCTTCATCGTATGAAAAAAGGTTTCAGAATTTTGATAAATATTTGATCAATGTTTGACGTTATTTATTGAAAATAAATGTCACATTTTCCAATAAATTCCAATCTTCATCAAAGACATGACAGAAATCAGTGAAGTTTGATGTTCCTACTATATACGGCAGTCCTGAAGTCGCTTCATAAAAATTAAATGAACACTGGAATATTGCTCGCAACTCCTCTCTACAAATTCACTTGATCTCACTTCCAAACAACTCGCCTCGAATCTCGCCGTTTCTTTCCACCTCCAGTTTATTTTACCACCTCACAACACGTATATATCTTTATATTAGATGCCGCGACTTCGCGTTTATGTTCGCATTCCTGCTGAAAATAAGCCATTGTGAGCTGTGGTCTTCAAGGGTATATAAATGCAATAAACTAGAGCATAGCTCACGTTTCTCGTTATACTCATCTCTCTTTGTTATCTACCGCACACACGCTGGCATTACTTCTAGAACTAATATCTTGCTGCTGAACAAGAGAACGAGGTCATAGTCTCACATCCTTATTGTGCCACCAGGGATCCTGTAACATCATTTTAACTCAGATGAAGGTATTGATTACTTGTAATGTACAGACATTCTTTGATGCTGGAATTAGCTAATCGACTTGCTTCGTTCAAGATGCAATAAGGGGAAGTGCATGTGAGAGGAATGATTCGTTATATTGCATCGAAACTAAGAACTCTTCAAGCGATATATTTTGCTGCAGTTGGAAGATACTTTTTTTAGATCAATTGTAGACGATTTTTTTGTTTTTTTGTTTTTTTAATAATTAGAAACTAATACCTCTTGAGTGTGGCTATAATGACGTCATCACTCGAGCAGATCTGCGTCAGCCGCGTCTCTCAAGGTTTACGATTTACATCCCTTTAATTATTAAAATTACTTTGACTATTGTGAAAACTGGATAATTTATCGCTAAGGGGTTAATCATCAGTTTAGTTAAACTCCACTTCTGGAAATGTGTTGAATTACCATTTTAATACTGCGAGATAGCTTAAATAAACTGCAGTCAATGTCGCCTGAGGTTAGTGTAAACTGAGGAAATACGATCCGGAATTAAATTGCAGTATGTAATGGTAATACACCGAGTTTTCTGAAGTGGAGTTTAAGCTAACTGTAGCTTAAACTAATGGTAATACCGGCCCTAAGCGCCCTACAAATTAAATAATATACCTAATAACAAACAGCAGCAAATCTATACACAAACGCACTTGTAAAATTTTGTAGCTGCAAAACCTTAACAAGTCACATTGTTTAAACAAATATGCAATCAGATCCACACACAAATACAGAACATCATTCTCAGTGAGCCTCAACGGCCGAGTGATAGATTGACACTACAAGAGATCTAGGTTAGCAAAAGAGTACACTTTTGTTGGACTCAAAAACAAGCGGAATTTTGACGATGAAATATCGCGGCTTGGCTTCAGAACTCGAGACGATTTTAAAACTTGCACATTCGTTTAGAAAACTTACGTTCGCTCTGTTATATTGATTTCACTTCACACTATTTCCTATAAAATGAATAAACTCTAACTTTTTGACGTTATGCGAGACGTCATGACCATAACAGAAACTAATGGCACGATTTCTCATCATAACTTCTGAATCGTTAGTTGAAAATGTCAAGCAAGATATGAAGGAAATAAGTAAATGTTCTTTGTCTTTGAAGGGTGAAATGAAATTGCCTTTGTCTTCAATCATTTTAACTTCACACCTCAGTTGGGACGAGCTCTCAGTGTCGTCTTTGTTTATTAAACGAATTCCCGGGTTTCCAGACGCACTTCCTTGAGGATGCGGTGGGAAGAGGAGGGACAATCCGACTTTCACGGGCACAAGTTAATTAAGTCGAGGTGGAAAACTCCACGGCTGTGTCGGAAACAGTTGCCAGCCGACTCTCTTATTATATACTACACTCGCTCGCTCGAGACTCGAGTAATAATAGTTGCTGCAACTTTCTCGATCTCCAGAACACATTTGACATAAATTTCAAGTAAACTTCCATGATTGTTGCATTGCGCTGGAAGAAAACGCAGAAAACAAAAACGCTTAATCATTAGGTGTTTAACATCCCTCATCTCGAAAAACACGGGCTCTCCAGACAACTTAATTTAGAAGTTACAATTAGATCATAAGAGATGTTATGTGTGTCGTGTTACATGTTTCATGAACGTTGCAGAGGTTTCAGTGTCGTCCAGAAATACATTTCGGGGCTCACAATGTAAGATTTTTGTTAATAAAGGATCGGCCATAGTAGAGGGTTGAAAGGCAAAGTCTCAGAAACATTTTGATGCATAAAACATACAGCTTTGGGGGATCTACAACATTATGTTATAAAATGCATGTTTTTCTGGATTCTATCCTTTTCATAAGCAGTTGCAAGGCCCATTTTCTCCTAAAATTGAGTATTTGCAGTAATTTACTTTTATCATTGTAGTTGATGATTTTATTTCGTGGTGAGACGTCTTTAAATACGACGGCAAAAGCTCTTTTGAAAAAGCTCAATCAGAAACGAATTCGCTTGCATTTGACTTGATATAACTAGCTGGTGACTTTGCCGTGGTACGCTTGCGCCTTGGTCGAGGATCGATCCGGGGTCTTTGCTTTATACCACCCTTCGCAGTTAGCCGTGTATCTGCGGAATATATTATCGTATACCACAATATTATGTATTGCTTAGGCCTGCATCCCTTTCTGTCCCATCTCAACCCTCGCAAAAGCCGCTGTCATTCCAGACTCGGCTTTTCAAATCGAATATTCGAGCTTCGAATGGATCCAGAATGCTCCTGATATTCCCTCGTATCCTCATCGGTAGAGCCGGTGTGTTAATATTTAATCTACACGTATGAAACTACATTTACAGATAAATGATTTTAGGTAACGAATCTTTTAAATCTGCAGCTGATATTTCAAACATTTATCATTCAGATAAAACAGTGAAAATTAGTTATAAGAATGCTAAGTATTGAAATAATTTCGATATGCAATTTAATACAAAGAGATTAATTATGTTAGATAGCAATAAGAGTAACTTCCAAATGCCGAAAGTTTTGCCGTCAAAACCAATATCGAAATATTTTTCCGTCGTAGAATTAATTTCAAATGACGCCATCCCACAAGTAAATCTCGTTCCTTATTTTATAACCCCAATGCAATTAATTCTCTCTCATTCTTTCTAATCAGCAGAAAATGCGATCGAGTCGACACACTGATTAAAAAAACCAAATTCCCTTTCCGGATCGCCGAACATTTTAATATCAAAATGTAATTTGGTGGTTGCGTTAGGATTGCGTTGCTCCCTTCGCTGTTAGTTTTTGTCTCCCGATGCTTGACATGGCATGTGCCGGAGTGGGCTTAGAGGGGTTGGAGGCTCGGTACTGACATATGATGGAGTGACACATGAGAGCGAGAGAGAGGCAGATACTCTCTCTCGGGAGTGACGCGTGAAACTGCCAACTGCCATTAGGGTCGGATCATGAACCTATTCCATACACAATTCGCACAACAAAAGGATAATAAATGAACACCATCCAACTAAACGTGCAAACTTAGCTCATTACTTTCATTCAGTATGACTTGAAAATAGGGTATAATACATGTAGTGATAAATTACCTAATTTCAATGAAAATGGCACCCTCGTGAACCCGGAGCGTTTCATTATGAGTGAGCTGGACGCCCGGTTTTCCATTCAGCTCGAGTAATTACAAACATGTTCGTGGCGCGCGGATTTCACGCAGATCTTTTCATTTCAACTCAATTCGCGGCGACTGATGCTGAAAAATGCAAGTGATTAGAATCATTTATAAAGTTACATCTTCATGAGGGAATGAAGTGATTGAGCCGCGGCTTTACAAGTAATCGAGCAGCAAACTTTGTGGTCTTCTGAATGTAATTGAATGACTTCGGAGAAAAGTTCTGCGTAACGTTTGGAGACTTATTGAATAATCGTGTTCAGGGTGAGGCGGTTTTATCGAAACTACAAAGTTCAAAACACAGCTTCATCGACAGAAATTTAATTAATTGAAGTAAATATTGAAAGGCCTGGTTGTTCAGCCACCTCTATATGTTGTGATAAAAGCAAGCTATTAAACCAGTCTTGAAAGTCACCCCTCTGTTTACAAATATCTATATTTTAGGCAACTTACTACCTCTGTGTACGACTGGTAGCCGCGAACGAGGGTATTTTTTATCAGGACATATAGTAACTATAATGTCCCGATAAAGGATAGGATTTATCTTAGGTAACCTTGGCAACAGCCAATAAAACACAGGGCAACAAAAGTGAACTTTATCTTATTTATCGGGTCACTGTACAACCGGGCCTAATATACAAGATCTAAAACAAGTTAAATATTGATTAATGATCGAAATATAAATATTGGGATTTTTTTTAAACTTAGTGAATTATCAGTAAAAAAATATTCCAAAACTTATAACAGTGACACAAAATTTTCATAACCGCATTATATCTTCAATACCTTTTTATTCCCAATAAAATTACTACCTTGTCCCGTCACTGACGTGTCCGTCTCTGTTTGTGAATTGATGTGAACAGCAGACATTTTCACGTGTCGATCTAACAGATCTCTTCTTGTTTGTGCCTCAGGATTGCTGCGGCTTCAGCAGATCTACCAGAGCCTGAGACCAGGCAAAGAATCATTTCAAGTTGAGTCCGTGAAGCGCATTCAGAACACGTCCGAAGCGATCGACTATCTGAGAAGCCTCGAGGAGTTGGGCAGGTGAAGCGCAAACATTATCACTTTCTATTGAGCTGTCACCGAACATATGGCTACATTGAATCTGTCATATCACTTCAAATGTACGCCATTGCTTACTTGGACTCGTTCTATAAATTGTTATTTGAAACGTGTGAAGTTGTAGGTTTTGATTTAAATGTGTTCATAGTTCGCATGAGGAAACCCTCATTGTTGACATCTTGATAGCATCATTCAGATTATTTGTGATACTGTGCCTTTCATTGCGATATTTGATAGTTTTAATAGTTATCTGGGAAATTATAAGCTCCGGAGAAATATTTAGTTATAGTACGTTCGAAGAGGAATCACTCACATTACAAAACTAAATTGATTTGTCTAATTTATAAGTAAAATCTGACCCGTCAACGTGCCAACATAATTTCCACCCTCGTAGGATGTTTTCTTTCATTGCTGATATAAAACAAAAGAAATTCCTGCAAGCTGAATTGTCCTAAATCCACTATAACTCTTGATCAATCAAGAAAGTGATTTAGCTTGTTTGGCTTCTGAGATACCAATATTGTACTATCAACTTGTGTCTTACAAACAATATCAAAATGAAAACTGATTGGTTGGTTTGTATTGTTTGTATTGTTGTTCGGCGCAACAAACCAAGTTGTATGAACTCACGTATTGCTTGCAGATGGTCTTACAAGTACGTGGTGCTGGACTGTCCGACGGAGATGGCCAAGGACGTCGTCATCACCCATGTGCGTGACGTCATGCTCGGCAAGCGAACGTATCACTACCTGCTCAGCGGTCTCGTAAGTGTGACGTAATAATAAGAAATAAGCGATACGTGATGGAGCCAATCTCGCAAGTGCTATTGGAAACTTTTAGATGCCATTCATACTTTGACAGTTCCTGTTTCAAAGTGCAGTGAAAAAGAAGAAACAATTAAAATTGAAATATAGTTACAAGTTAACTTTTTTAGCCGTAACAATCAACAAAAGCATTTTTTTTTAAATATATAAATGTGCCTCTGCTACCCGCCCTGATCCGCCATTACTCAAGTACCACAGAATTCACCAGAGGTCAGTCGTGTTCCTTATTTTCTCGAATAGTAGGTAGGTGGGGAAAAAAAGTACCATTATCGTCGATACACAGTAGATAACGCAATGATAACAATACTTGAAGAAGTATAAGAATATTGCCTTAAAAACACCCTGATTACTCTGAAACTTAACTCCTTCCCCACCCTTCGATATATTTGCGTTTCAATTAACCAAGTATATCCATAACTTTAATACAATATTTGTAAATTTGAAACTCCAACTGTAGCCCTTCTTTCGCCCGATGAAATCTTCCTTCAGTCTAATGGAAATGTTTGACTATGTCAGGAACAGGATATCTTATCGAGTTGTTTCAAATTGTCCACCAAATAATGTATATTATTAACATTTTCATTACAATATATACTCATGGATTACGTAAGAAGTGTCAAATGAATTTTTCATGATTTTACATGATTTTTTTTGCGCATGTGGAATAATGTGGTGAATGTCTAAAAACTGGAGAATAAAACTATTTATCAAGAATGGATTGAAACAATTGTCAATGGTGCAAATTACTTGGCAGCAAATGAATTAATATATGTATACACTATTAAATGTGTTTGACTGTATCTTCAGGTTTCCGTATTTTATGAATAATAATTTAAAATTAAAATGTTAGAAATCCTACTTCTGCCACCAATTGTAATGTTGTATTTGATTCTTAATAAGAGGGGAGTCAATGCAGTCTCATGTTCTTCATCAGATGAGATAATAATTACTGGGCGCATTTTCTTACCACTCCATCATCACTGCATTTAATGATTCTTATAGGATATGGATGATAATATTTGGTAGTACCTGCTGACTGGATAATCGGCTCAACAAGAACTATTCTTATTATTTTTTAGATATGTAAAAGAAGTAAAAACATTTCAGAACATGTTAGAACATCAGAACATCGCAATAAGGGTCAATATTCAATACTCTGCAAAACCAGTACCTAAGCTTAAACGGTCATAGAAGTAATGCCATTGGTGGTTGCTATGGCAATATAGTTCTAATAAAAAGTTTAAAATTAAGAAGAGTATTGAAAAATTGGCCCTAATTGACATTGTTTTGCACTGTACACGGGGTGTGTTTAATCGCGATTCTTTAATACCTACACAAAAATTAAAAACTAGAATAATGTATCAGAGTGGTTCTTTACTTGCATTTTATCTAAGACGATTATTTTTAATAACAGTAAATGTGTGGTGGTCAAAAACACAGAATAGGCGACAAAGTAGGTAGATATTCCAATAAGTATAGAGAATCAAGTATTTTAAGATGTTTCTAGTGTGGAATGTGTTCACTTTAACTCATTGAAGTGATCGGCGGCTGCAGAAATAACTTTATAGTAGCTGTAAGCGGCATTTAGTTCCTGAAATGTGACAAAACATTAATCATTTTCAACTGTTCCGATCACATGTGGCTCGTATTTATCTAGAAGTCAGTAAACAGAACAAAGACGTTCATATCGCCGTTAAAAAAATATCACAGTTCTTTAGAGAAATCCTGCTCATCTGATGAGTACATTTTGAACAGAATTTTGGTTTCGACGATAAAAACATGCTTTCACCTACCGTTACAAACAACTCCAGAGTCAAATTTGTTTCACCAGCTACATTGACTGCAAGAGGTTGATTTGCCATCGACATGATGATCAGCATTGATTGTTTCAAGCATTTTGATCCTTCGAACCAATCACAGCCGTAGACAGCCTCCCTCACTGCTTCACTCTGTAACACGGGGCAACTGCTATATTACAACTGGCGCCCAACGTTTAGTCTGATCCTCTAAGGTGGTGCAAGCGCAAGCGATTTGACGTTTGTTTCAGGCATTCTTTGGATACGATTGGATACAATATGGGTTGACGAAATGATTTGAAATTTTAATCATGATTGGATAAAAGACAAACTTAAGGTTATTTCTTGGATCTTTTTTAATTTTTTGCTTTGTTAATTAGTACTAATTAGTTGATTTTTTGAAGAAAATATCTATTTTCTTGTCTTGCTGGGTGCCGTGTGAAATTTAATTTAAAATGTGCCCAGTGACTTTGTCTTTTATCTTATCATAATTTAAATTTGAGATAGGTGGTTAACTGGTTTGGTCTCCAATCGTATCTGAAATTTCATAGTTTTGCGCGGTTTTGTTGAATAACTGGCGCCTAGTTAGCAATGCACGAAGGAAAAAGGAAAACAGTGCTACTTATATACAATCAGATTGATCATGTGAACATCCTATCTATGTTACACCCACTTATGAAACATTTTTTGTCTCTCAATTTGCTAAAACGGCCGAGCACTTGCACCACTCTAACCACCGTCATTGAGTTAATAGAAATAAGATAAAGTACATAAAAAAAGTAAAGATCATCTACATCAAAATGCGTATATCTTTTAAGTAAAGCTCAAATACTATTTTTCGTACTAGTGATTTTCTTCAAAATAATGACATGTTACCATATTGAATTATATTACCTCAGCCTCCACCCAATCGCCCATAGCACAAGCACCAGCAATAATCAATGAACCAAACATCAGTATTACCATCAGTATCCAAGTGTCAAAATCGATATACTTCACCTGAAAAAATATATTTGCATATTTAAGTAGTAATATTACTTTTCTGCTAGCTCAACATTCGACTGCAACGGCATTGGCTCGCTCTATACTGATTTAAATACGACAATGGGTTATACTGCTTGCAATGCATTCACAATTGAATAATGACGGGGTATAAACTACTAATCCTAATAAAGTAGAATGTATGTATGTCTGCATGAATGTCTGAATGTCTGTCTGTATGTTCTTCATACACTCTTAGCCTTACACCAAGTGACCGATCCCAACAAAACAATGCACAATAACCTTTCTGTGAAAAACATCAAAAAGCAACCCCATTCATCTGACTACCCCCTTACCCTCAACACAACAATTTCACGCCCCATTCATTGAATTCTTAAAACAGTACGCGTGTTCATAGAATTAGCTGACGATAAGCTTAAGTCGCCAGTTCTACGAAACGGAACTGGACTCTGAAATGATTACGTTGACAAGCCGTCATCTCGGCGCCTGACAGGGATATATACTACACTATTTCTTCCAAGTAAATGTGTTGCATGTCTCACAGGCGTTGGAAACTCGATCGAATTGTTGCTGCGTCGGGCAAAATGGAACATGGACAACAACAATGCTCATAAAATTTACATTACCCGAGCAACGCCGGGGCCTAGGCAGAAGTAATTTATAAAAGCAAGTCGACCGAAAAACCCTCGAACCCATATTATTATCCTTATATAAAGAATAATGTCTGTCAGTCTCAATGGTCTTCATATAATCCTCTACACAATTTGACTATCTCAACTAAATAAATAACCAAGAAAAAGATGTAATATAACCAACATCAAATGGTATAATTACCCCTTCCCCAAACCACCCCTGCATGAACGCGTGCATTATGTTTGGCGCATCACAAAAACTGCTGACAGGGCGCAGATGAAATAGTTTGCGCCAGGCACGTACTACCGACGCAATCATGTGCCATTTTGTCGACGTGGAAAGACACTTACGTACTCACATGACAAGAATTCGATGCGGATATCTTGATGCCTGACTGGGAGAAATGTAACACTTCTTCTTATATCTCAGGCGCATTACATTGAACTCTATGCAAGGGTTGCTGCGCCGGGCAATATAGCAACCCGTCTCACATAGACGTAATGCGGTTTGCCTACATCACATGTACTCCTCCCAACCAGCACGAGCAACGCCGGGCGGGACAACTAGTATTAAATAAACTTACCATGGTAGAGTAAAGTATCAAAGTAGATAACAACGCTGAGTAGATGAGAACTCCACTTACGATGATCGGTTGCAGTGCTGGGACGAAGGCATTAAACAACCTTCAACAAACGAAAACATATTGGAAGTGTATCTGGAATGTGCAGTAATCAGTCATCAGTAATTCTGCGTTCGTCCAATCTTGGTAATGATGACACCAGTCACTTTGTCATAGAGGTTGCTATGCTGACTGACCTTAATCTCGTTTACACGCAATTTTCAATTGTTTAATCGTATTTTTTAAGTGTTGTTGGGAAAGATAGATAACCATGAAAGTGTATCAAATGAAATATGAATAAAATATCAAGAATGATAGTGGATACTTTTACATAAAAACAAACAAAGACATACAAAGACAAAAAAATTACTGAATGCAGCTGTCCCCCAGCCAGATTTTAGACAGCAGTGACGTCATGTTGCAGTTTCCCTAAAGCATATTTCAATATAACTATAATTGTTGATATAAGTCATAAGTTTTTTTGTATTGACTTGCCTGGCATTACTCTGAGTGTTTTTATGAGTGTATTACATGAATTCAAAAATTTCATGAATTCAAATTGTACAGAAATTAAAATTTTTGGATGTTAGATCAAGAACACGAATCACATTATGTAAAATAATTCTCGTACCTGATAATTTGCTGATGATGCTGAATGCACTCCTTCAGACGTCTCTGCATGATCAGGTCTAGTTGGTATCTCTTCAGTTCGTCCGCTTTGTCTCTGATTGGATATCGACAATTCCCAATCACTTTCCATTCCTTCACTCTCTCATAGGAGCTTGTCGATTCAGGATGCGTTCCTCCTTGACTCAGTTCTACAACATGGTCGTCTGGATTGTTCTCAGTAGAATCTCTCTTCCGGCGACGCTTGGCCAAGATTTCCTCAATACTGTGAGCGCGTAAATTCAACAACTTATCTTTCAGAATTCTCATTTGAACAATGCCATGGAAACCAGCCGTGAAAGCCATGATATGTATTGAACAGAACTGAATAATTGTTATTGACCAAGTAACGAAGAATACAAGTACTGTGACTTCACGGTAGGGTGGTTTCGATACGTCGTAAGGAAAATAAAACCTAAAAATAGAGTAAGAAGTTATGAGAAAAGTTTGTGGGTGAACATGTTTTTTTGTTATAGCGTTACAGGACTTGCAGTCCTACTGCCACCTTAACAACGCTACTCCTTTGACGATGCGCCATTATAGGAGGTGAATTAAATGACATTTAGCATTAATTTCCAGGTTTTCTTATTTTCCTGTATTTAAATCGAACGTAACAATCGATACTTTGACTATCTTTAGCACTTTCTCTGTTAGTTTGTATTTTTGTAGGCACCGTTCAAGTCACACAAATCAACAAATGGAGTTGAAATTTTGCACACACACTAATATCATACCAGCGGTCATGTGTACAGTCGCCTCGTTATGTTCTAATAATACCAGTCTTGCAAATCACCCCACAAATATCTATATTTTAGGCAACTTATACTACGTCTGTGTACGAATTCGACTGGTAGACGCGATAGGGGGTAAGTTTTATCAGGACATATAGATGTGACTTGTTATTACGGCAGATAATTTTTTAAGACGAATTCTCTGATTTGTTAAGAAGTGAATTTAACCATGTTCAAATTCAAAATATGGCATTTACCGTAATACAACCATGTTATTAGATTTTACATTGTTTGGCCAAGTTGGTCAACAAGATTTCTTTCGTTTTATACTTATTTTAAAATATTTTAATATAATTGTTTTATCGAAAAGGCATTATGCACCTCATCTTGATCACCTGCAAATTATAAGGATTGTCTTTATAATTGATTTCCAATGTCAATAAGCAGCTATTCTCACACATCATTTTAATTTGCATGAAATACAAATGTTCATTTATCAACACATTACACAGAGTAATTTTCTTTAGTACGATACGAGATATCAGCACCATAGAATCTTTTCTTGTGAAATTGGTCACACTTACCCATAAGATTTGTTGGAAAATATATCATAAACATAGTATACATATCCTAATATTGGTGACAAGGCAATTGTAGCAAATGTAACTAATATCATGACATTTTTAGTAAAGAAGTCCGTTTGTCGCGTTGCTTTCTTTACCATCTCCCGATGATGTTCGCGTTCCATAGTATGTTTAGCGCCGAATTCTTCTGTTTCCATCAAAATAGAACGAAAGTCATCGCCTCGCCAGTAATAGTTGAATGTGTGTATAGCAAAGATGAAAATCATGTTAATTACGTATATCAATTTCGGTATGTCTGCAATTGATATTTCTTCCCACATTAAGTACAAGAAGTAGACTCGAAGTATAGCATCCAGAAAGCGCACGGATATACACCCATGTGAAATATAATACAAGACCAGGCGTCCTGAGGTGGGATTCTATAACTCCATTGCGACCGCTTAGCAATTATTTCAATGTTAATCCTTATGGAAGAAATTGCTAAGCGGTCGCAATGGAGTTATAGAATCCCACCTCTGGACTCTTCTTAGCTTCGGCATATGAATACACACCTGCCGAAGTACAAATATCAGTCTTAAAACCAAGGAGGTTATAGCTATATTCTTCTGGAGGGGCCAACCGCTATACCGGCCTACGCTACGGGCATAAAGCCACTCCCGGCTAGCCGCCACTCCTCCCAGGCGGAAAAACTCCAGGCAGAAAACGATTGCATTCGCACGCGCGCTTACGAGCGCCGTTCCAAGAGTTACTGTAATTTTTTAATTGCGCGCCAATTTATACACTTAGAGACATGCGGTTTGTAACATTGTTTAGCTGAGACTCCAAGAAATCACCTCGCATTTTTCGATTCAAGCTTTACACTTTGGGTGGCACGCAATTAAAATATGTCTGGGAACGTTGGGAAAATAACTCAGAATGCAGAAAAAGTGTTCTATCTAGTGGAGCGGTCGCTCCACGCCAGCCAAGTCGTACGGCGCGCGCACACTCTCATATAAAGGCTGGAGCAAACCCACTTTTACTGTAAGCATCAAAGTGGCATTTTCGGCCTACTGGATCTTAAAATTGGGAAATCTCACATTGTTGCGAAATATCTTAATTTCGAGCTATGGCCCACCCTACAACATATACCAAATTTGGGAACAATAGGTTACGCCCTTTGCGATCTAGAGGGCTTTGAAAACAGTGTTTTAGGGCGGTTTTCATAATAATAATCATAGTAGTAGTAGTCTCCTGGAATTTAAATCCGGTAAACAGGCCACAGCCTAAACGGCTGAACCGATTGATCTCACATTTTTACCACGTGTGCACTTTTGGCGTCTGATTTAACCTTCACCCCATGAATTTTTTGTGCCGCCATTTTGAAACCGGAAGTGACGTCATATCTCAACAACGGCTAAACCGATTGGAGCGAAAATAGCGCCAAACGATTCGGACGGTTAATATTATCTTAATATTGGCTAAATAGATTTGAACGAAACCAGCGCCACACAATTTAGACGAGCAACTTTATGTTTTATCATCAGTAATATTTGCAGTTTCTTATAGCAAAACCGGAAATGACGTTACACATTTTAAAAATCTCACAAATTTACATTTTGATACAATACATACTATTTGAGACAGCTTATAATAACTTAATAAGATGTTATCATGTGTAAATATAAAATTCAAGGGGTCAGAGATTTCAGCCGCCATTTTGAAACCGGAAGTAACGTTGTATCTCGAAAACTGGTATACCGATCAGTACGAAACTAGCGCCAAATGATTCGGAATGCCATCTTTATGGAATAGGAACAGTCAAAGTAGAATGTTTTTATTTATGAGCCCGGAAATGACGTCATTCAAATTTAAAAATTATTATATTCCCCATTCTATACAATGAATACATATTCAGAAAGCCTAAAATGATACACAATAATTGTAGATATAAATTCTATGTGGCAGTGCAGTAAGTTTAGCAGCCATTTTGAAAACCGAAGTGTTATATGCCATATCTCGGAACTGGGTTGGCCGATTGGAATGAAACCTTTGCTATTCTTCACGAAAGACTATACATGAATATACAACAGATTTTCATTAGTAGTAACCAAATCGTAAATGGCGATTTTTTTAAAAGAATTTAGTAATTGTTTATTTCATATGCGTCACAAGTTGTAAATAATAAACTAAAAAAAGGAGTGATATCCCCATAAAAAACACTTCGTGTAAAAATACCAGCCAAGTCTCTTCAACTAAAAAAAATATATGAAATCTAAAAATTCTGCACTGAAAAGTATTGATATCAAAAAATTTGCCAAGTCAAAACTTTATTTGAAAATCAAAAAATACTTGGCGCATCGTTTTTTTTAGGGCATTATAGGTATACTATGTATATGTATATTTCATGTATAATTTATAATTGGCTTATACTTCCAAGCTATTTATGTACACGATGCGCCAAGTATTTTTTGATTTTCAAATAAAGTTTTGACTTGGCAAATTTTTTGATATCAATACTTTTCAGTGCAGAATTTTTAGATTTCATATATTTTTTTTAGTTGAAGAGACTTGGCTGGTATTTTTACACGAAGTGTTTTTTATGGTTCAACTTGCTGTAACGTCCCAACTATTTGAAGTATCAAGAATCGAAAAATTGAAAGTGATTCCTTAGAGTCTCAGTTAAACTATTTTACAAACCGCACCTCCCTAAGTGTATTCATTGGCGCGCAATTAAAACATTCCTGAAACACAAGGAAATGCCGTATGACCGCGTGTGACGTGACTCGTTGCTTTCCTGGAGTTTTTACCGCGTGAAGTGTAATATGCCTGCAGAAAGTCGGCTTTAATCCGCGCGGCGTATAGCCACTCCATGTATATAACCTCCTTGCTTAAAACCTATTTTGTATGAAAGTCGTTGAGTACAGAATTGTAAAAATGCATAATCAGTATCGTAGGTAAACACAGTAGAACACAGCAGTAACAGCATAAAAACATTACATTAATAAACAGTTTAAGAATGTTGCCTTAATACCCAGTGTACTGATTTTAAGCGGCAACTTTGTTACTTGCCTTCACGCCATTTAAAATATTTGCGTTACAATATACCTGATTTATCCATAACTTTAATACAATATTTGAACATTTGAAACTCCGATTGTGGCTTTTCTTTTGCCCGTGACATCTTCCTTCAGCCCAAGAGAAATGTTAAATTCAACCTCACACAAAACGATGACTTGTCTCTACTATGTCAAGAACAGGATAGCTTATCGAACTGTTTCAAATTGTCCACCAAATATTTTCTTTACTTATTTACTCGTGGCTTACGTAAGAAGTGTCCAATGAATGTTTTATGTCCTCTAGATTTTCTCGCATGTGGAATATTATGGTGAATGGCTTAAAAAACAGGAGGACATAATTATTTATCAAGAATCGATTGAAACAATTGTCATGGATGCAAATTACTTGGCAGCGAATTGAATTAACATACGTATACATTATTAAATCTATGTCAGGTGAACGCATATCTTAAGAAATGTTTTAAAATTGAAATGTTAGAAATCCTTCTTCTGCCACCAATTGTAATAATGTATTTGATTCTAAACGCGAGTCATTACACAGTTTCATGTTCTTCATCTGATA
Organism: Leuctra nigra; assembly: GCA_934045905.1. NCBI lineage: Eukaryota > Metazoa > Arthropoda > Insecta > Plecoptera > Leuctridae > Leuctra > Leuctra nigra. The sequence goes on along the minus strand of OW203764.1, from coordinate 34,952,681 downwards.
AGATGAGAATAACTAGGCACCTTCTCTCATCATTCCATCATCATTGCATTTATTGATTCTTAGGATGTGCATTATAAAGTTTGGTAGGTACCTTGCTGACTAGATAATCGACGCAACAAGTACTGTTCCTGTTATGTAATCACAAATCTAAAAAATATCAGCCAAGTATCAGATCCTAAAAGGGAGTGAATAATCAGCACTAAAAATGGTGACATGATAAAATGGTCACTTGACGTACCAAGGTTTAAGCAACACTATCAGAACTTATGAATGTATTGGCCAGGACCCCAAGTCTTGAAATCAGCGTTTGAAACCGTTCGAGATTTCATTGTTTAAAACTTGTAAAAGTTGACATCTAAGCCTTAGCTTTCAACTTTTTAACGTTTTAAACAGTGAAAATGCAAACGGTTTGAAAACGATGATTTTAAGACTTGGAGTCCAGACAACCTTTCAATGCGTAAAATTCACTATTTAATGAATTTTACGCATTGAAACGTTTGATAATGAATCGCACTATTTTCTTATTTTCAAATTTTCAATTTCAGTTTATATTTTGATAACATTTGATAAATTTTTATTTGAAAACGCTACTTTTCAATGCTTATTATCATTAAATCGCTTTTTAAGAGGAATCTTGGCTGATGTTAATACGGACTGTTTTATGTCTAAAAAATACCCCATTTCAGAAAAGGTTCGTAAGAAAATAAATCGCAGTAAGGGCCAGTTTTCAATACTCTGCTAAACCAGAACCTAAGTTTAAACGGTCATTCAAAGAATGCTATTGGTTCTTTCCAAGGCAATGTTGACCTAATACAATGATTAAATTAACAAGATTATTGCAAAATTGACCCTTATTGACATTGTTTTACATTGTAACGGGGATTTTTAATCGCGACTCATTAAAACAGTAAACACACAAATAAAATATGTATTTCAAGACAATTCGCAGTCTTGCATTTGATCTAAGACAATAATTTTAAACAACAGTAAAAAGTGTGGTTAAAATACCGATTTAGATGCTCAAGTAGACATTCCAAGTATTTCAAGATGTTTCTAGTGTGAAATGTGTTCATTAAATTTCATTTAAGTGATCGGCGGCTGCAGAAATAACTTTATAGTAGCTGTATGCGGCATTTAGTTCCTGAAATGTTAAAAAACATTAATCATTTTCAACTGATCCGATCACATGTGGCTCGTATTTATCTAGAAGTCAGTAAACAGAACAAAGACGTTCCTTAAACATATAATCGCCATTATGAAATATCACAGTTCTTTAGAGAAATCCTGCTCATCTGATGAGTACATTTTGAACATATAAGTTAGGTTTTAATGACAGCCATGCTTTCACTTACCCTTACAAACAACTCTAAGGACAACTTTGTTACACCTGCTACATTGATTTCAACAGGTTGATTTGCCATCGACATGATGATCCGCATTGATTGTTTCAAGCATTTTGCTCCGTCGAACCAATCACAGCCGTAGACAGCCTCCCTCACTGCTTCACTCTGTAACACGGGGCAACTGCTATGTTACAACTGGCGCCCAACGTAGTCAGATAAGGTTATGCAAATAATAATAATAATAATAATAATACATACAATAGCATAAACATTTTTTTTTCTTTTTTTCCTGGGGCTTTTCATAAAAATAATAAACAGTTACCAAATTGAATTCGATTTACCTCAGCCTCCACCAAATCGCCCATCGCACAAGCACCAGCAATTATCACTGAACCAATTATCATTATTACAATTAGAATCCATGTGTCGACAGAGACATACTTCTCCTGAAGAAAATATATTAGCATATTAGGAATACGTAATAATTACGATTCTCCCTTTTCAAAATTCGACTGCACCCGCATTGGCTCGCTATAAAATGTGATGTGTTATATTGTACGCAATGAACAAATTGCAAAATTACGGGGTATATAGGTACTAATGATTTATAAGAGCAAAGTAGAGCCCAAACAAATTAAATAAACTTACCATGGTGAGATACAGTATCAAAGTCGATGATAACGCTGTGAAGACGATAACTCCGCTAATGATAATTGGTTGCAGTGAGGAGATGCAGGCATTGGCCAGCCTTCAAGAAACAAAAACATATCGTGACGTTGCAAAAATGCTGGATGTGTCAAGTCTATAAATAATTGAGCGAGCGAAGCGAGAGACTCCTTTTGCTTCTTTTGCACGGATATCTTTTTGTTGTATTTTTTCTGTTACCGAGGCTATACAGGTCACAGTTTTTCTTCGATTGAGCTGAAATTTTGCACACTTGTATGGACGTTGCAGACTCTAATTTTTTTGAAATCCGCTGATTGGTTCAAATTTAAAAAAGAATATATTTTATTGGTTGGTTCAATCAATTTGAAATTTTGACAAGTCATTACGACCAACATTGTCCCCAATCTTACAAAGTTTCAGCCAAATTATCCCAATTAGTTAAAATTTAAAACCATCTTTTCTATGATTTTTTTTAAATTTAACCTGAACCGTTTGACCGATTGGGTCTAACATTCTAGGTAATTGTGGCAATTTTTAGACTAATCTGTCGTTATATTCAGATTCCCCTAGTCAGTCAGTCAGATTCCCCTATGCCTATCTATGGGTTGCTATGCAACTCATGCAGAATCGTTTGGATAATAATAACTGATTAAGTGTTGTCAGAATTTGCCTTGAGATTTCTACGAATATACTCATGTTTGTGGGACCAGAAGTACGGGTAGATACCTCTTGAATAACAAACACTATGAATACTCGTACTTGTAAGATGAAGGATATCGGTGGTGGCTTGGCAGATTTTTCTAATAGTGGATTTTTTTCCTCCGGTGCATAAACCGCTATAATATTTAATATCTTGTAGCCAATAAAATTAAAAATTGTCAAATTCTAAAAAAAACGCACTGCGGGCTAAAACTGAGGGGCTTCACCACCCCCAGACCCCCTTTCTGTGTGTGCAATCCCCCCCCCCCCCATGATAAACGTAGTTCCTACGCGCCTGAAATGTACCTACCCGATCACTTGTGCATTATTGTACTTTTTTAATAATTGCGGCCCGCCAACAAAAGCAAATTCGTATTATTGGCCCGCAAGTCAAAAAGGATGAGTACCAACAAAATAAGCCCCCAGGGGGCTTATTCCCGAAAAAGTTATCACGTCATATCTCCCAAGTTATGATTCATAAGGAGGTTTGTCCTATCTCTTACCATGTTAATATTATGACTTTTTTATGATTCATAACTTATGACGTGATAACTTTTTCGAGAATAAGCCCCCAGGTCTACATACTACGAATTTCAACTTTTGAGGTACCAACGGAAATTACATAATTTTTGGATGTTGGATAAATAACCGACAAATCAAAATTAGGTCAATATATAAGTAATTTCCCAAGAACCTGATAATTTGCTGATGATGCTGAATGCACTCCTTCAGACGTCTCTGCATGATCAGGTCTAGTTTGTATCTCTTCTGTTCGTCAGCTTTGTCTCTGATTGGATATCGACAATTCCCAATCACTTTCCATTTCTTGACTCTCTCATAGGAGCTTGTCGATTCAGGATAAGTTCCTCCTTGACTCAGTTCTACAACATGGTCGTCTGGATTGTTCTCAGTAGAATCTCTCTTCCGGCGACGCTTGGCCAAGATTTCCTCAATACTGTTAGCGCGTAAATTCAACAAATTATCTTTCAGAATTCTGATTTGAACAATGAAATGGAAACCAGATACGAAAGCCATGATATGTACTGAAGAGAACTGAATAATTGATATTGTCCATGTTACAATGAATCCTAGTACTGCTACTTCACGGTAGGGTGGTTTCGATACGTCGTAAGGAAAATAAAACCTAAAAAAGAATACAAACAAAGAGGTTGATGAACTATACTAATGAGCAAGTAGTATTATTTTCTAAGTTTTGATTGTTACAATGTTTAAAGCGAACGTATCAATCGATACTATGACTATCTTTTAGCAATTTCAATGTTACTCAAATTATTAGGGTGTCTTTACAGTAGGTTTTCAAGATCTATAAAGCAGACATATTAATTTGAATGAAATACAATACAAATGCTCACTTATAAAAGCGTAAAGCTGGGTCCACATAGACCGTTTTTGCGTTTACGTTTTCTGTTTTTTTCTATAAACCGATCACAAGTCTGCCGCGAGAGGTTTCTGGACTTGTGATTGGTTATAAGAATAGAAACGGAAAATGTAAAACGCAACAACGGTCTATGTGGACCCGGTGTTACACAGAGCGCTAGTACGAGTTAATACGTGATACAGCCCTTGTGAAATCTGTCACACTTACCCATGAGATGTTTTGGAAAGAATATCATAAACATAGTATAGATATCCAAACATCGGTGTCGAGACAATTGTTGCAAATACCACGAACATAATTCCATTTTTTGTAACAATGTCAGTTAGTCGTTTTGCTTTCTTGACCATCTCCCGATGATGTTCTTGTTCCACAGAATGTTTTGCGATGACTTCTTCTAATTCCCTCATCATAATACGAAAATCGTCGCTTCGCCAGTAGTAGTTGAATGTGTGGATAGCAAAAATGAAGGCCAGATTAATCATGTATATCAATTTCGGTATGTCTGCAATTGATATTTCTTCCCACATTAAGTACAAGGAGAAGACTCGATGTAGAACCTCTAGGCAGCGCACAGCTACACACCCATGTGAAATATAATACAAGAGAAGGCGTCGTGGACTCTTCTTAGCTTCGGCATATGAATACACACCTGCCGGCATGAAAATATCAGTCGTTTAAACACATTTTTTATGAAAATTATTCGAGCAAATATGTGATACTATTGACTTCCGCTCAGTATGGGACTCGTGACTGCTATAGCTGCAGCACTGAATGCTTTCGCCAATGTCTGAGGCCGCACTGCAAGACAAGATTCTGGCAATATAAAGACATATTATTAATTTTGTTCAATGCTACGACATGCCTTCATATTTATTACATACAGTAAAATTAAGCATATTGTTGTGCTGCGTCAGCTTTCCCTGCAATCTTGGCCTATGTAAGACGATCTCAGCCGGACGAGTGAAGAATTTGACCTTGGTCTGTAAGTATGAACGGGGCGGTTTCGTTTGTCACTAGACATCGACGACAGATGACTGGCCAGTCGCATGTCCTCACCCCCAGTGTATACGTCAATGGTGATACGTGCTGCCTCTACTGGCAAGATAGCTATTGTAAACATTTTGGATGCACTTTCTTATATTGACGGTTTGTGTTTCCAAGTGCAGTGAAAAGAAGAAACAATTTAATTTTAAATTTAGTTATAAGTTTACTTTTTCAGCCATACAATCATCTACATGCAATGTGTATATAAAGGTTTACATACCGGGTCTGATACCCGTCTTGATCCGCCCTTACTCTAGTACCACAGAATTCACCAGAGGTCAGTCGTGTTCCTAATTTTTCTCGAATAGAAGGTACAGTAAAAAAGTACCTTTTACGTCGATACACAGTAGATAACACAATGATAATAAACTTTTAACAGCTTAAAGCCCCTGTTAACCTGGACACCATATTTTCTCTAATCGTACCTGACACTAATCACTACCGTTATTGGTCATTAGTATTTCATTTGTGATAAGCAGAAAATTAGAAAAAAATATTTTATAAACTTGAAAATTGTGTTTGAAAAGAATAGCTTTGTGTGCAATTTTTCGATTCATTGAGTGTACATTTAAAATACAGACATTGTGTCGTTGACGGTCATAAAGTGTGTTTAAATATCTTCAAAATAGATCTCATTTCGATCGTAATCTGTGTTGACGTTTCTTCGTCAAGATTCTTAGAACTCGGGTAGCGGGGAGGGATTGTGAGTCAAATTCCCTGTTATGGCGGGGTCAAAAGGTTGCGAGCATGCAGAATTCATAACAAAATGCGATATTTACACTCTCAAGTACCAGCTGGTAAAATATAAAGTGGAGCTTAATAAGAGATTTTATTTATTGCATGTAAATTATAGGCGCTATAATTTTGAATAAAATATGCTTAGGAAGAGGAAGGTTTGTTTGTTATTTCATCAAAAGCTTAATCCTGGGTTGCACTTAGTTTGCTCACACCGAATATTTGAATATGAAAATCGATGTTACACTGTAACACTGACTCGCCAAGTGTCGCAAGGTCATTCTTTTATGTATTATTTCAAGACCATACGCGTAAGGCTAGATGTTCCAACACTGCGTCAATGTGCTTAAATCCCCGAACATCAATGATAGTAAAATTTTGATTTTTGGGTTCACTGGCTCTTTAAGAATATTGCCTTAATACCCTGTAGGTACTGATTTTAAGTGCAACTTTGTTACTTGCAGCACCCTTCTCTGAAATATTTCAATTGCAATTTACCTGATTTGTCCATAACTTTAATACAATATTTGTAAATTTGAAACTCAGATTGTGGCTCTTCTTTTGCCCGTGACATCTTCCTTCAGTCAAGAGAAATGTTAAGTTCAACCTCACACAAGACTGTGACTAGTCTCTACTATGTTAAGAACAGGTTATCATATCGAACTGTTTCACATTGTCCACCAAATAATGGATAATATTAATATTTTCATTACAAATTTACTCATGGCTTACGTAAGGACTAAGGAGTGTCAAATGAATGTTTAATGAATCTCATGATTTTCTCGCATGGGGAATAATATGGTGAATGTCTTTAAAAACTGGAGGATAAAATTATTTATCAAGAATGGATTGAAACAATTGTCATGGATGCAAATTACTTGGTACAGAAATCAAGTTATATTATTATATATTTTAATATGTACATATACATATATAAGTACACTTACCGGTAGCAAGAATAGGGCAAGCCCCGGAGCATAATATGTGCCTCACATGTATATACGAATACATTTATTATATCAATGTCAGGTGAGCACATATTTCATAATTCATATGTTTCATATGTTTTTGACTGTATCATCAAGCTTCCGTATTGTATGAATAATGTTTTATAATTGAAATTTAGAAATCCTACTTCTGCCACCAATTGTAATCATGTAAAGTCACCAATTGACTAAAGAAGGTGGGCGTTGCCTTATGAAAAACAAAATTTTTAACATGGCAACTGTAGGGTTCTTCAAAAATAACAATGATTCTGACAAGAAATTCAGAAATATCAAAATAAATAGCCTTAAAACAGTACACTCATTCTATTTTTAATTATAAACTCTTATAAATCGTGTTTGATGATATGCTGGACAATTATTACAGTGGTACAACAAGACTAAGTATATTTTGACAGGTATGTTGCCAAAGTGTTTTACATAGCAATGGCGTCTGTCAGTTGAGTGAGTTTAGTCAACTTAAAAAATCCTACCTCTCTTTTAAGAAACTAATTACCTAACACTGAGAAATATTCACGTTGATAGTTTAATGCATTACGATTATTAATGGCAATTTGTAGACTGTAAAACTGTTAATTAACTGTAAGATATCAACATTATTTAATTAATATCATGCGTACACTTTGTCGGCCATTTTTAATCATGAAACATCCAGTGTTGATGACGTTTTTGGGGGAGAGAAAGAAAACTCAGCATTGAAATTAGGTGACATGAAAAAAGGGGACCAAGTCAACCCGTTAATTCGAAAAATATTATTAGAAATAAAACTCTACCGTGGTGTAACCAACAGTACCTACCGATACTCCAGAGTCCAGACATGACTCAAAATTTCGGCCCCACGTTGGGCGCCAGTTATAACGTTTGCCCCTTCTTAACGGTGGAATGGGGTGGGTGGGGGAACGCTGGCGGACGGGGATGGGCGCCACGTGCTTCTGGGGTACGAGGAAGCACGAAGCTCGTAAACAAAACACCTTGAACACAATCACACTTGAACAATACTTTTAATAACTCTTAATCCCACAGCACAAGTCGTCGTAAGACAGTCCGACAAATAATAATGATCAACACTCTTTCTCTGTACAAAAATCAGTTGCCTGCGTCGGCTTCTAGAAACGTCTCTCTAACAACACACAACACAACCAGTTCCGTCGCTGGCCGGTCAACAACTCCCGAGCCCCTGCTCGAGCGCGTGAGGGGTTGTATGACCGGTTGACCTCGGGCGGCCGCCCTCCCTCAGTTTACATGTTACAAACATTTCAATACTTAAAATTCACTTAGTGAAATTAATTATTTTTAAACTTCTATGCAAGTATAGATTTGATCACTTTATTTGAAAAAGTGTATTTGCTACATTTTTATACCCTGCTCATACTGAGAATTCGATTATGATCCAGTTCAATTAAAATCGAAATCAAGATGAGGCAAGATTCAAGTAAAACTTTATAATGCTTGTTACATGCAATTAGAGCATGCATTTGGTAAGTTTTCGTTTTTAAAATGCATGATTTCTTTTGTTTGAAATTGAGTTCGATCATGATTCAGATTTCGATTGCGTTCTTACAACTCAATCGAGATTTGGATCATGATCGAGTTCGATTGAGTTCAGTTCACACACATTTTCGATTGCAATCTAGATTTTGAATCATGATCGAATCCTCAGTGTGAACAAGATATTAGGGTCAGTTTTTCAATACTGTTACCTTTTAAACGGTTGACTAGTACTGTAGGACAACCAATGACATTCCTAGAATGACTATGTTAAGTTAATTACTTCCTTTAGCAGAGTATTGAAAAACCGGACCATTGTCATTTTTTAAGAGGAGGCTTGGCTGATATTATACGGATTGTTTTTATGGGGAATGCAATACCCATGTAGTTTCTTAGTAGATACTATTAAAAAATACGCAATTTTAGTACATGTTCGTAAAAAATATATCGCAATAAGCGCCAGTTTCCAATTCTCTTCGAAAACCAGTAACTATAAGTTTAAACGGTAATTCAAGGAAAGTTATTTGTTCTTTGTTGAAATGTTTAAAATTTAGAAGAGTATTGAAAAATGTTTTACACTGTACACAATGTGTTTTAATAGCCATTCTTTTAATAGCCATTCATCAGAGGTTTTTATTTTATATTTATTATTTTGTATTTATTTTATTTTAATTTTAGAAATAGTTAATAAGGGACAATTATTAATATTTAGTATTCAGTAATACTGCAACATGCATATTATATTCAGTATCTTGTATTCCATATATAATGTACCTAGTGGATGTATTATGACTATGATTAGAAACATGACGATATAACATGGTATAATGTTATGTACAATATTGTTCACGGTATAACATGGTATGACATAGCATCAAGTTGAGTATCAACAAATATTCTTTTTTAAATTTTCATTTTACTGATTAATAACTGACAATGTATATTTAGTATTAGTATTTAGTAATCGTTCAGCTATATATTACATTCCGTATAATAATGTCTCTGGTATATTATATAAATCCATGTAAAATGTCCATGTGTTATCCATGTAAAATATGCCCCGACACAAGTCTTCGTGACTTATTGGGGTATATATATCAAACAAATATGTAAACACTGTGTGAACACACTCTCTGTACCATTTTGAAAAATAAAAATAAATCAAAAAAAAAAATCAAAATACATTTAGGCTGCGTTTCACCAAGATTCTAAACCCGGGTTAGAGGCGGTAAACCTGGTTTAGAGGCCCCTATACCACGTTTACCACCTCTAACCCGGGTTTAGAATCTTGGTGAAACCCAGCCTAAACGTATAAACTGTATTAATACATCGCAGTGATGATTTACTTTCATTTCATCTAAGACGATTATTTTTACCAACAGAAAAGAGTGTGGTTAAAACACACGCAATAAAAATTTGGCGCTCAAGTAGGAATCAAGTATTTTAATATGTTTCTTGTGTGTAATTTCTTCACTTTAGCTCATTGAAGTGATCGGCGGCTGCAGAAATAACTTTATAGTAGCTGTAAGCGGCATTAAGTTCCTGAAATGTTACAAAACATTATAATTTTTTTGCATATTCGATCACATGTGACAAGTATTTAGTTGGAAGACAATAAACAGAACAAAGTCCATGGCCACGAAAAACATTTAATCGCCATTATAAAATATCACGGTTCTTTAGAGAAATCCAGCTCATCTGATGAGTACATTGTGAAACAGAAGTTTGGTTTTAATGACAGCCATGCTTTCACTTACCCTTACAAACAACTCCAGAGACAATTTTGTTTCACCAGCTACATTGACTACAAGAGGTTGATTTGCCATCGACATGATGATCCGCATTGATTGTTTCAAGCATTTTGATCCTTCGAACCAATCACAACCGTAGACAGCCTCCCTCACTGCTTCACTCTGTAACACGGGACAAGGTATATTCCATTAGGGAAGTGAAGTGAAGTTTGGATTTTAGAATAATACATATTTTATGAAAGTTGAGATGTTGTTGTAGACAGATGTGGTATTATTTTTGCTGTGTGATGAATAGTTTTCAAGGAACGAATTTACAAAGTTTGGTTGATTGTAGCTGTCCATGAAACACAGTTTGACGTCACACGCCGATTCGGGCCGTCCAGATAATGTTAGCTGAGCAAGTTCTATGCATCCCGTAACACAGGGAACACGGCGTGTGACGTACAGCTTGTTTTTGCAGAGGAGTGTAATGTCGAAAACTTATACATTAATTATGGGAAATATATGAATTAAAAAAATATAATAAAATTTTCACATTGCTCTTTGAAGCTATTCTGTATATAAACAAAATATAATCTCAACATTCACCTATTCCCCATGGCGCCCAATGTAGTCTGATCCTTTAAGGTGGTACAAGAGCGAGTGATTTTGCCGCTTGTTGCAGGCACTTTTTGGATACGATTGGAGACAAAATGGGTAGACGAAATGATTTGAAACTTTAATCATGATAGGATAAAAGACAAACTTAGGGTTATGACTTGGAACATTTTTAATTTTTTGCTTTGTTAATTAGTACTAATAATTAGTTGATTTTTTGTGGAAAATTTATATTTTCTTGTATTGCTGGGTGCCGTATGAAATTTAATTAAAAAATGTGCCAAGTGAGTTTTTTCTTTTATCTAATCATGATTAAAAGTTGAGATCAGTGGTTAACGGGTATCGGAAATTTCATAGTTTTGCGCGGTTTTGTGGAATAACCGGCGCCTAATTAACAATGCACGAAGCAAAAAGTAAAAAATTGCTACAATCAGACTGATCATGTGACCATCCTATCAATGTTACACCCACTTATGAAACAATGTTTCTCTCTCAATTTGCTAAAACGGCCGAGCGCTTGCACCACTCTAACCACCGTCATTGAGTTAATAAAAATAAGAATAAGTAACTACCAACATCAAAGTGCATATACACATTTCATGAAGCGTATAACAAGAGTGTCAAATCTTAATCTAATATGCTAATGTAACTGTTATTTAATCGTGATAGATACTATAATCTTTTAAATAATAGCTCAAATACTATTTTTCGTACTAGTGATTTTCATCAAAATAGTGATAAGTTACCAAATTGAATTATATTACCTCAGCCTCCACGAAATCGGCCATCGCACAAGCACCAGCAATAATCAATGAACCAATGATCAGTATTACAATCAGAATCCATGTGTCGATATCGATATACTTCACCTGAAATAATATATTTGCATATTTAAGTAGGTAGTATTATTACTAATCTGCCAACTTAACAATCGACTGCACCGGCGTTGGTTTGCTCTACTGATTTAAATACGATAATGGGATATACTGCATGCAATGCATTTACAATTGAATAATGACGGAGTATAAACAACTAATCCTAATAAAGTAAAATGTATGTCTGTCTGCATGAATGTCTAAATGCCTGTCTGTATGTTCTTCAAACACTCTTAGCCTTACACCATGTGACCGATCCCAACAAAACTTTGCACAGTAACCTTTCAAAACTCTGCGAAAAAAATAGAAAAATTCAACCCCATTCATCTGAACATCCTCTAAAGCTAAGTAGTCATGCTTCGCATTCGTTTCGCTTTCGGTTCAATTTCGCAAAATGGCTACCTTTTCGCCGAAAAATAATGTTGGACAAACTTCAGAACCGAAAGCGATACGACAGCGAAGTATGGGAACTTATGTAGCTTTACCCTAAACACCCCAATTTCGCCTCAATTGAATTATTACAACAGTATACGCGTGTTCCAAAATTAGCTGGTCGCCGGCGGCTGGAAATATTTGCTATTGTTGCAGTTCTACGAAACAGAACTGAACTCTGAAATGATTCCGTTGACAAGCCGTCATCTCGGCGCCATGCAATCTGTGTTGCATATCTCACAGGCGTTGGGAACTCTGTCGAATAATTGCTGCGCCGGGCAAGATAGGCAACATTCACAATAATAATGCTTACAAAATTATCGTTACCCGAGCAACGCCGGGGATTTATAAGAGCAAGTCGACCGAAGAACTTATAAGTCGACTTATATATAAAGTATAATGTATGTATGTATGTATGTCTGTCTGTCTGTCTGTCTGTCTGTCTGTCTGTCTGTCTGTCTATCTGTCTGTATGTTCTTCATATAATCCTCTACACCCTTTGACCGATCTCAACTAAATTTAAATAACCAAATAACCAACAAAAGCAGTAATACCGGGTGGCCCCAAAAAACGCACAATTGGCGAGACATCACTGTGACGAAACTACTGCACAAATCGGGCTGAAAATTTCACGTTATATGAACAACATAGTAAAGTTTGATGTTTGAAAGTTTGAAAAACATCACCTTTGTGGGAAAAGCGTTACAACTGCTAGAATTTGGTTGTCGAAAAATCGATTATACGTGCACAAATAGCGCGTGTTCAGAAAACGTCAATTGGCCGGGATGCTGTTTGTTGAATACAACTAACGATATCAAGCTGAAATTTTCAAATGGTATTCAAAACATATTGATATCAATTGTGTAAAAATGTCAATCCATGTGGATCACTGGAACAAAAGTTGTAGTTTTTTTAAGTTGAGCTTAAAAGCAGAAATATACAGGGTATAATTTCACAAGTTTTATTACACAAGATAATTTCAAAACGCGAAATTATCTCTCGGAGTTTCTGCGTTTAAGCTGAACTTCAAGAAACCGTAACATTCGTTCCATTGATCCAAATGTAATAAAAAATTTACAAAATTGAAAGTATGAATAATATTTAATATTTTCAGCTTGATATCGTTAGTAATTTTGAAGAATAGCGTCCCGGCCAATTGACATTTTCTGAACGCGTTCTTTTTGAGCTCCGTATAATCGATTTTGCGACAACCACATTCTAACAGCTGTAACGTTTTTCCCACAAAAGTTATCTTTTTCAAACTTTCAAACATCAAACCTAAGTATGTTTAATGAAACTTCATTGGACTTTCACAAACTATTTTATTATTTATAAATGCAATATTTCGTCTACTTTCAGCAAACTTCATCAGGCATTTGACATAACAACAGAGAAATGTATCACTTCTTCTTTGAATTAATTTGTGTGGTATATATCTCGGCCGTTTTACATTGAACTCTATGCAGGGGTTGCTGCGCCGGGTAATATAGCAACCCGTTTCACATAGATGTAAAGCGGATTGCCTACATCGCATGTACTCCTCCCAACCAGCACGAGCAACGCCGGGCGGGACAACTAGTATTAAATAAACTTACCATGGTGAGATACAGTATCAAAGTCGATAACAACGCTGAGTAGATGAGAACTCCACTTAGGATGACCGGTTGCAGTGCTGGGACGAAGGCATTAAACAACCTTCAACAAACGAAAGCATATGTGAGTTGTTTCTGGAATGTGCAGTCAGTTCTTTACGAATATACTCGTGTGAGTGGCTGATTTTTCGTTCATGAGGGGGAAATTGGGAATATGAAGTGACAGATCACTTTGTGATATTTCCTATTCTCCATGATTTAAAATGTAAATCTGTACCTTAGAGGTAGAAGGCCCTAAGTCAATTTCAATTATTTTGAGGTATCTCAAAATGTAGTAATTCTGCGTTCGTCCAAATCTTTCTAATCTTCTTCTTTCGTGTCCGGAAGCAATAATTAAAAATTACAACTAACAACTAATAACTAAAAACTAAAAATTTTGTTTTTGCCAAAATGTGGCCACGTCAATTGCTATGCTACTAGCCCTCTCTAAGTCGTCATGTGTGCAGGGACCTGGTGCCAAAACACAGCGAAGAAGATGTCATCATTCGTCATTTCTTGTACCTTGTTCAGCAAAAGGTTGTGATTCACTGTATCGTAAGCTGCGGTTAGGTCCACAAAAACAGCCCCTGTAACTCGTTTCGACTCAAAACCATCCTCAATGAACTGACACAGGTTGAGCACCTGCCGGGTGCAAGCTTTACCAGGTCTGAATCCTGGTATCCTGGTATCATGGTACAGTCATTTTGTAATAGGGTCACTGACCTTAATCTCGTTAACACGCAATTTTTCAATTGTTTAATCGTAAATTTTAAGTATGGTTGTGAAATATAGATAACAAAAGAAATACCTACTGAAAGAGTATCAAATGAAATATGGATAAAACACTAAGAAAGATAGTGAATACTATTACTTATTTACTGAAAGCTGCTGTACCCCAGCTAGATTTTAGTCAGCTGTGACGTCATGTTGCAGTTTCCTTATAGAATATTTTATGTTTTTTTGTATTGACTTGTCTGCGAGTGTTTTAATGAACGTATTACATGAATTCAAAAGTGTGCATCGCAAAATCAATCAACTGTACGTCGGATCCTCTACTTATGTTTTACAGAAATTACAATTTTTGGATGTTGGATCAAGAACACGAATACATTACGTAAATTAATTTTCGTACCTGATAATTTGCTGATGATGCTGAATGCACTCCTTCAGACGTCTCTGCATGATCAGGTCTAGTTGGTATCTCTTCTGTTCGTCCGCTTTGTCTCTGATTGGATATCGACAATTCCCAATAACTTTCCATTCCTTGACTCTCTCATAGGAGCTTGTCGATTCAGGATAAGTTCCTTCTTGACTCAGTTCTACAACATGGTCGTCTGGATTGTTCTCGGTAGAATCTTTCTTTCGGCGACGCTTGGCTAAGATTTCCTCAATACTGTTAGCACGTACATTCAACAACTTATCTTTCAGAATTCTTATTTGAACAAATCCATGGAAACCAGCTGTGAAACCCATGATATGTACTGAACAGAACTGAATAATTGATATTGCCCATGTTACAATGAATCCTAGTACTGCTACTTCACGGTAGGGTGGTTTCGATACGTCGTAAGGAAAATAAAACCTAAAAATAGAATACGAAGTTATGAGAAAAAGTGGTTGGTGAAAGACATGTTTTTATTGCTATGGCGTTACAGGACTTGCCGTCCTACTGCCACCTTAACAACGCTACTCCTTTGACAATGCGCCATTATAGGAGGTGAAGTGAACGACAATTAGCATTCATTTCCATGTTTTTTATTTTCCTGTATTTAAATCGAACGTTGCAATCGGTACTATAGCAATATTTAGCACTTTCTCTGTTAGTTTGTATTTTTGTAGGCACCGTCCAAGTCACACAGATCAACGAATGGATTTGAAATTTTGCACACACACTAATGCACACACACTAAAATATCTATATTTAAGGCAACTTATACTACGTCTGTGTACGAATTCGACTGGTAGACGCGATAGGGGGTAAGTTTTATCAGGACATATAGAGGTGTCGAGTTACACGGCAGTTAATTATTTAAGGTTGCATGAGGGGATAAGATTTTAAAACCCAAAAGTGACTGAAATTTGGACTTTCACAATTATTTGTTGTTGAACCTGAAGACTCACGGCAATATAAAATAGCTTAGTCACACCGGGCATTATCTGGCTATTTTATGATATTTAAATGAGTTCTACCAATTTGCCCTAATTAGAATGCAGGTTGTACGAGTGAGTACACTTTAATGAAAACTTCATTCGGGCCACCTGCATAAGAAAACGGCTGAATATAAAAAATCGGTATTTTTTGTGCACATCCGGAATCATTACAATTTGTCAGTCTGCTATTTTATAATGTAATGTCATTAATATTTAATTAGGAAAAAATTAAATACTGAAATAAAATTAATTGTGATTATGTTAGTGAGGCCTCAAGATATTCAGTACTCCCCCCCCTAACTCAAGAGTTTCATTGTTTACAGCACGTTCCATAGTCATAAATTTCCCAGACCCTCATAAAATAAAACCTTTTTCATACAACCCTTTTGGTTATTGAATAGAAATTGACCCTCGCAATATTGAACACTTTAAGTGCCAAGACAACAATGTCAGGTAGATTGGCGGAAGGATTCGAACCCCCTTAAGACAAATTCTCTGATTTGTTGAAAAGTGAATTTAACCATGTTTATCAAGTTCAAATTTGGCATTTACCATAACACAAACATGTTTTTTGATTTTACAAATGTTTAGCTAAGTTGGTCAACAAGATTTATTTCCATTTAATACTTTTTTAAAAATATTTTTATATAATTGTTTTATCGACAAGGCATTATGCACCTCATCTTGCAATCACCTGTAAAATTATAAGGACTGTCTTTATAATTGGTTTAATTTGCATGAAATACAAATGCTCATTTATCAACGCGTTACACAGATAAATTTTCTTTAGTACGATTTAATACGAGATAGGTACCATAGAATCTTTTCTTGTGAAATTAATCACCCTTACCCATAAGATTTTTGGGAAAGTATATCATAAACATAATATACATATCCTAATATTGGTGCCAATACAATTAACGTAAATGTTACTACTATCATGAAATTTTTTGTAACGAAGTCCGTTCGTCGTGTTGCTTTCTTGACCATCTCCCGATGATGTTCTTGCTCCAAAGAATGTTTAGCGACTTCTTCTTCAAATTCCCTCATCATAATACGAAGGTCGTCGCCTCGCCAGTAGTAGTTGAATGTGTGTATAGCAAAGATGGAGACTAGATTAATCACGTATATCAATTTCGGTATGTCTGCAATTGATATTTCTTCCCATATTAAGTACAAGGAGAAGACTCGATGTAGAGCCTCCATACAGCGCACAGCAACACACCCATGTGAAATATAATACAAGAGAAGGCGTCGTGGACTCTTCTTAGCTACGGCATATGAATACACACCTGCCGGAATTAAAATATCAGTCGATTAAACCAATTTTTATTAAACGTTTTCGAACAAATATGTGATACGTGATGGTGCTACTTCTGGCAAGATCGCTACGGGAAAATGTTTGGATGCACTTTCTTATTTTGACAGTTCGTGTTGCGTAGTACAGTAAAAAGAAGAAGCAATTTAAATTTAAATTTAGTTATAAGTTTAATTTTTCAACCATACATTCAACCATACA
Organism: Leuctra nigra; assembly: GCA_934045905.1. NCBI lineage: Eukaryota > Metazoa > Arthropoda > Insecta > Plecoptera > Leuctridae > Leuctra > Leuctra nigra. Next base: position 34,935,347 of record OW203764.1, on the reverse strand, counting down.
TTCAACCATATACATTATACATATACCCATATACAACCATATGTATTATAACCATATACATTCAACCATACATTCAACCATACATTTTAACCATACATTTTTTTTTTTTTGTTCTTTTAGCATCTGCTTATATTATTACATCCTATTATCTATTGAATTCCTATTAATATTAGTTATTATTTTATGAATGATTCGCCTGTCTTTAAAGTACTTACTATTATTACTATTTATTACATTACTATTACCACTGTATTATTATAAATTAATGTAAATTTAATGTAAATTCCATAATACCCTACTGGAAGAGGACTTAATAGTTCCCAAGGGTCAATGCATTTTTTTAAATGTGAATGGAAATAAATCTGAATCTGAAATAAATCTGAAATCTATATAAAATGTGTATTAATAGGTCCCGCCTTGATCCGCCCTTACTCTAGTAACCCAGAATTCGCCAAAGGTCAGTCGTGTTCCTAATTTTCTCGAATAGTATAGGTACGGTAAAAAAAAAGTACCATTTACGTCGATACACAGTAGATAACACAATGATAACAATACTTTAAACATCTTTAGAATATTGCCTTAATACCCTGTACTGATTTTAAGTGCAACTTTGTAACTTGCCGCCCCCCCCCCCCCCCCCTCTCTTGAAATATTTCAATTGCTATTTACCTGATTTGTCCATAACTTTAATACAATATTTGAACATTTGAAACTCCGATTGTGGCTCTTCTTTTGCCCCTGACATCTTCCTTCAGTCTAAGAGAAATGTTAAGTTCAACCTCGCACAAGAATAACTAGTCTCTACTTTGTCAAGAACAGGTTATCATATCGAACTGTTTCACATTGTCCACCAAATAATGTATAATATTATTATTTTCATTACATATTTACTCATGGCTTACGTAAGAAGTGTCAAATGAATGTTTAATGATTCTCATGATTTTCTCGCATGTGGAATAACATGGTGAATGTCTTTAAAAACTGGAGGATAAAATTATTTATCAAGAATGGATTGAAACAATTTCCATGGATGCAAACTACTTGGCAGTGAAATAAGGATATATTATTATTTATTTTTAAATGTACATATACATATATAAGGTCACTTACCGGTAGCAAGAATAGGGCAAGCCCCGGAGCATAATATGTGCCTCACATGTATATACGAATACATTTATTAAATAAATGTCAGGTGAGCACATATTTCATAATTCATATGTTTTGACTGTATCTTCAAGCTTCCGTATTGTATGAATAATGTTTTATAATTGACATTTAGAAATCCTACTTCCGCCACCAATTGTAATATTGTGTTTAATTGTAAATGTAAGGGGAGTCAGGAATCTTAAGGACAAAATGTATTTATTCAACTGTGTTACTTAAAACCACTTAAAACACTTTAAAATCACTTAAAACAGTACACTCATTCTATTTTGAATAATAAACTCTTATGAATCGTGTTTGATGATATTCTGGACAATTATTACAGTAGTACAGCGAGACAAAGTATATTGACAGGTATTTTGCCAACGTGTTTTACATGGCAATGCCGTCTGTCAGTTGAGTGAGAGTTTAGTCAACTTAAAAAACTATCTCTCTTTTAAGAAGTTATTTACCTAACACTGAGAAATATTCACCTAGATAGTTTAATACATTACGATTATTAATGGCAATGTGTAGACTGTAAAACTGTAAATTCTGAAAGATATCAACATTATTGAACTAATATGTCATGCGTACACTTTGTCGGCCATTATTATGTAATTATTTTTGATAATGAAACATCCTGTGTTGATGACGTTTTAGGGGGAGAGAAAGAAAACTCAGCATTGAAATTAGGTGACATGAAAAAAGGGGACCAAGTCAACACGTTAATTCGGAAACTAATATTAGAAATAAAACTCTACCGTGGTGTAACCAACAGTACATACCTTTACTGATGAAAGTATTGTCCACTGTCCAGACATGAAACATTTCACTTAAGTGTCATTCATTATTTTTAAACTTTCCATGCAAGTATAGATTTGATCACTTTATTTGACAAAGTTTATTTGTTAATTTTGTAACAGTCCGGGAAGGTCAGGGGTAAAACATGAGACAATGTAACAATTTTACGTGATTTTAATGACAGATTCTTGTCATTCAGATGCATAGACATGTAATAAATCAGATTCAATTGCAATGTAATAGACTGTTCGTTCTTTAAACTTTACGTATTGTTTTCTTGTTCTTGTCGATCTTCTGTAAAGGTAGACCCTTGTCACGTCGGCGGTAGGTAGATGGTTTGACCTCAGTCAAGCAGTTCAGGCTCGTAGTGCAGATAGCATGACCTCCAAGTCATGTAGCATGGATGACGTTCGTGGACAGCCTTGTAGCACGACGACGTTGCAGACTCTGGCGTTCTCGTCGTCGGCGTCCCTCGTAACAGCTCTCGTCCAGGCGTAGGTTAACAATGATCAAGGAGCAAGTGTCATGTTACTCACTCTTTGGATTCGTAAAATGATGTTTGGCTCGGGCGTCTTTGTCGATGTAGTAAATCAGCTCACGTATTACTTTTCTTCACTTGTAATTTCGATTTTATTATTTTGTTGTTTGTACAAGTAGATTACTTTAGTTAAACCCCGATCACTTGCGACTCTCTCGGCACTGAAATTAGACTACTACCTCTGATAGCAGCGCACAGGGGTGCGATCACATAAAATGATAACTTACTTATCACGGTGACAAGATCCTAGAAGGCGGTGAATAACATTGAGATGAGAAGCTTGTCACCGTGACAAGATAGTTCTCATTTTATGCAATCCCACCCCAGGGCTGCGATCGTGTAAAATGACAACTCCCTTGTCGAAGCGACAAGCTTCTCATCTCAATGTTATTCACGGCCTTCTCGCTTCGACAAGGAAGTTGTCATTTTACACGATCGCAGCCCTGGACGTTTCCGAGAAACTTCTGTCGACTAACTGATCACGTTATCTGTGCGGCGATCCCTTATATAGGCTCCCAGCGCGTGGTCCTCCTTTTTTTATAAAATGTTTTATTCACATTGTCATACAGAGTTAATAATCAACCGGCGTCGTTCTATGATGATTGGTTGATTCGAAATTCTCTCTCTCTCTCTCAGTCAATGACGTCGCATCTGGTCATACCCGGCTGCGTCTTTCCATACCCTAATCGAGCCCAACTCATTGATTAATTATTTGCATTTTACGAGCATTTAACGCCGAATCTATTCGGTATAACCAAACATTCTAACACTCCCATTCATAATGAAGCAGCTTAGTGCAATATTCTCCGGAATATTGGAGGTTTTACTCACGTAATTGTTGACAGTTTGAAAGTAAAGAACATTGTTCGGAAAGTAGATTTAAACACTTTATAAAGGTGATACAAATTTCTGGATAACAAAATTCGGACACGAGACAAAAGTACAGATTATTATAAGCAAGGCGAAACAAAATGAGCAGAAGAGGTTGGGTTTAATCAATAATTATAATAATCATGAAAATTAAACTATGGCCAATATTTCAGGTGAACCCCATAGGCCTACGCCAAAGTATCACCTACTTTTGGACTTCTCATTAATACCAACGAATGTTTTGACCAGAATAGATTCTCTAATAATTGTCAGCTAGGTTTATTGTTGGTCCAATATACCAATTTTAGATGGTTGTTAATAAGTGTTTTTGTGTTACAAAACAGGTACCAGGTGCTTAGGTGCTTAGGTAACTATAGCTTAGGTACTAAGAATTTACAGTAGGAAGTCACTTGAAGGACGACATAAAATAATTTGAATTGCTAGAAAATATTTTGTTCAGTTCTTTAGTCACTAAACAGTTGTATTGAGTTGGGCTCGATTAGGGTATGGAAAGACGCTACCCGGCTGAGGGATCCAACCGTCGTTATCTCTTATCAGCTTGGACTCGTTTATCCGGTGGTGTAGTGGAATAAAATAGCTGTGCTTTTAACTCTCTCTGCTCCATATAAAAACATGTTTATGTTATGAGTCAGAGAGAGGCAGAATAACAGGGTCTTTATTCCACCACTGTGCGTGCTTTTCTGATTGCCGGACAGGTGACTCACTCACAATCTATTTACTGATCACTCTCTCTTGCCCTCTAGGTCGTTACATTGCATACACTAGGGCATTATTGATGTAACCCTTTCTGTTATATTTATTATCTGTTTTGTCTTATAACTCTGATGAATGATCTTACATGTCTTATTGTTCCTATGTCTTAGGGCAGGCTGTTTCAACTTTTTTTCGGGGACAGTTTTTCAATACACTAGTTCTGATCGTTTACACTCACAAAACCTGCCAAATGGCAGCTTGTTGTAGCCCGTGGTAGAGCCAAAAGTGGGCGGAGTTACAACAAGTTGCCACACAAAACGAACGCTTTTATGGTAGATTTGGCATAACCTTAAGTTGCGCAATAAGATTTACAAATACTACGCAATAATAAGACCTTATTTTATTAAATAACTGTATATTTACCTCTCAGCTTGATCGCCATGAATTCATTGACTCATAGTTGGAAATCAATGCCATTTAAACTCAACTCGATATAAATAAATGTCGCCATTTTGACATTGCCACAACTCACACCACCTCTGAAGCATGTGTAGGAAGTGGGAGCTTTTGGTTACAACAACCTGCCACAAACGTCAAATCGAACAGGCTGTGAGCTACCACAAGTTACCAAATTTCCAAAACGAACACCGTTTGGCAGTTTTGGCAGATTTGGCATGGTAAACGAGCAGACCTTCTTTTACCTTTTAAACCGTTGACTAGGACTGTATTGTCATGGCAACAACCAATGACATTCCTAGAATGACCATGTAAAATTAATTACTTGTTTTAGCGGAGTATAGAAAAACTGAACTTTTGTCATTTTTTAATATGAGGCTTGGCAGATTATACGGATTTTTTAAATTAAATGGGGAATGCAATCCCCTTGTAGTTTCTTAGTAGATACTTTAAAAAAATACGCAATTTCAGAACATGTTCTTAAAAAATTTATCGCAATAAGCGCCAGTTTCCAATACTCTTCGAAAACCAGTAACTATAAGTTTAAACGGTAATTCAAGAAATGTTATTGGAAAAATAAAAATTGAAAAATGTTTTACACTGTACACAATGTGTTTTGATGCTTTAATTTCATTTCATCTAAGACGATTATTTTTACCAACAGAAAAGAGTGTGGTCAAAAACACAGAATTAGACGCTCAAGTAGATTTTCCAAGAAGTCGAGAGAATCATAAGCATAAGTGTGTGAAATGTGTTCACTTAAACTCATTGAAGTGATTGGCGGCTGCAGAAATAACTTTATAGTAGCTGTAAGCGGCATTTAGTTCCTGAAATGTGACAAAACATTAATCATTTTCAACTGATCCGATCACATGTGGCTCGTATTTATTTAGAAGTCAGTAAACAGAACAAAGACGTTTCGGAAAACTTTTAATCGCCATTATAAAATATCACAGTTCTTTAGAGAAATCCTGCTCGTCTGATGAGTACATTTTGAACACATAAGTTGGGTTTTGAAGACAGTCATGCTTTCACTTACCCTTACAAACAACTCCAAAGACAACGCTAATTCACCAGCTACATTGATTTCAACAGGTTGATTTGCCATCGACATGATGATCCGCATTGATTGTTTGAAGCATTTTGATCCTTCAAACCAATCACAGCCGTAGACAGCCTCCCTCACTGCTTCACTCTGTAACACGGGGCAACTGCTATGTTACAACTGGCGCCCAACGTTTAGTCAGATCCTTTAAGGTGGTGCAAGCGCGAGCGATTTTACCGCTTGTTGCAGGCACTTTTTTGGATACGATTGGAGACAAAATGGGAATGGTTTGAAATTTTGATCATGATTAGATAAAAGACAAACTTAGCGTTAACACTTGCTACGTTTTTAATTTTTTGCTTTGTTAAATGTACTAATTAGTTGATTTTTGGTAGAAAATTGTATATTTTCTTGCATCGCTGGGTCCCGTATGAAATTTAATTTTTTAAATGTGCTAAGTGATAACCATAAGTTTGTTTTTATCTTATTCAAATTTGAGATCAGTTGGTTAACGGGTAAGTAAAAGAAGTGCTATACTAACATTCAATCAGGCTGTTTATGTGAACATCCTATCAAAGTCACATCCTCTTATGAAACAATTTTTCTCTCTCAATTTGCTAAAACGGCTGAGCGCTTATTGAGTTATTGAAATAAGAATAAGTATACCTAAATTAAAATGCAAATACAAATGTGATCAAGCGTATAACAAGAGTGTGAAATCTAATATGCTAATGTGACTGTAATTTAATCGTGATAGTTACTATGATCTTTTAGGTAGTAACCTAACTACTAATTTTAGAACTAGTTATTTTCATTAAAGTAATGATAAAGTTACCAAATTGAATTATATTACCTCAGCCTTTATCAAATCGCCAATCGCACAAGCACCAGCAATAATCAATGAAACAATAATCAATACTAGAATAAGAATCCATGTCTCGAAATCGATAAACTTCACCTGAAAAAAAAATATTTGCATATAGTAATTTTACATTCGACTGCACCAGCGTTGGCTCGCTCTACTGATTTAAATAATAATAATTACGGGGTATAAACTATTTAATAAAGTAGAAAGTCTGTCTGTATGTATGTTCTTCGTATACTCTTACACCATGTGACCGATCTCAACAAAACTTTGCACAGTAACCTTTCAAAACTCTGCGAAAAACATAGACAAACAACTGGGATATATACTACACTATTTCTTTCAAGTGATTTGTGTGGCATGTCTCACAGGCGATGGGAACTCTATCGAAGAGTTGCTGCGCCGGGCAAGATGGAACATGGACAACAGTAATGCTCCCAAATTTCAAAGTACCAGAGCAACGCCGCGGCCTAGGCAGCAGTAATTTATAAAAGCAAGTCGACACGTCGAAGAAACCTTGAACCCATATTATTATCTTTATATATAAAGTTTAATGTCTACATGTGTCTGTCGGTCTGTCTGTCTGTCTGTCTGTCTGTCTGCCTGTCTGTATATATGTATGTTCTTCATATAATCCTACACCCTTTGACCGATCTCAGCTAAATTTTAAAAACCAAATAACCAACAAAATAACTGTAAAGTATAACCAAAATCATTATAAGCATACACGTGTAGTGGGGGCTGTTAGTGAATGAAGCTCAGGTGTGCGTTAGGATTCGGATGGGTTCTTGCTTCTGGTCGAGTGTACGTGAACAGAGGAGTTGAGAGGGAATAGCCCAGGGTGGGACCGGACAAATGTGCTGCAATTTGTATAAGGGTACTGGTCAGGCTTTGGAAAGTGCGGCTTGGCAGACTGCCGACGTAAAATTCCAGCTAAGATCCGAATAGCTTGTTTCTGGAGGATAAATATCCTGTTAGCCGCAGATGAGGTTCACCAAAAATAAAAGTTCATAAGCAAGGTGGGAGTGACGATGTGCGTGATATACCAAACAGAATGAATGTGGACTCACAATACTCTTAAGACGGCGTAGAAGAAAGCAGCAACTTTTTATCTTATTGAAAGTTTGTTGGACGTGCACATACCAGTCAAGGCTTGGAGCGCTTGGAGTGATGTGGATTCCAAGAAATTTGGTAGAAGGAGCGCTGGGAATAGAATGAGTTGTTAACCCTAATCAAGGGCGAAATCAACGGCGGATTAGTACTGTATGAAACTGTAAAAACACAGTTTTGTAAACAGTCTGTAAAAACACAGTTTTGGTCGCTTGAAGGGCCAACTTGTTTTTTTGCAATAAGTAGCCATCGCAGTAGATTGGCTGTTGACAGAATCAAGTGAATACTATTTGGGAGCTGTAAAAAGGTGATTAGTGTAGTCAGCAAATCGAAAAAGATGCCTATAGGTAAGAAGGTTTGGGAGGTCGTTGATATAGAGCAGGAATAGAGAAGGACCAAGGACAGAGCCTTGAGGAACCCCGCACCGCACAATACGAGAAGATGAAGTGGTATGATGCACATAACTGCTATTGGAAGAAGGGATTGACACAGCTTGAGATCTATTAGATAAGTACGAGGCAATCCAATCATTCACCGAGTTTTGTATCCCATACCAGTTCAGCTTATGTAACAACAGCCGATAATCATTAGAGTCAAAGGCCTTAGAAAGATCATAAAATACTCCAACGGCGTGATTGCTTTTGTCAACGGAAGAATAGAGGGTTCTAAGGAAACTAAATATGACCGTCATAGAAGGTTTGTTTTTAAGGAACCCGTGTTGACAATCGGCGAAGACAGAGTGAATGGTAAGATTAGAGGTGATGCGAGCAAGCATTATCTTTTCCAAAACCTTAGAAAACGAGGAGAGCAGCCGAGATGGGCATGTAGTTGTTAATGCCACACTTCTTCCCTTTCTTGTGTGTCATCTTCCCATTTTCTTTCATCTGAGGAAAGACGCCAGACGCGAAAGACTTGTTGATAACTATGCTAAGTGTCTCAGAGATGTGAGGCATACAAACAGCCAGGATACACCGTCATATCCACTTGAAAATGTATGACGTAACGATTTGGCAACTTGTAGGATCTCGTTAGGGTGGGCGGGGTGAATGTCGATGGGACGGCGACGGTCGCTGTAGTCATCAATAGGAAGCTGCCTGCAGAATGCACCTTGAGAAATAGGTTGAGCAACATCACCTGATGTAATGAAAAATTAATTAAGATGATCAGCGAGGATGTTCAAATCAGAAACCATTTGCCCATCAATACACAAGGAAAGGTTACTGGGTGGTTGAGCACCAGAAGAGAGAATTGCTACCCTACCCTTCATCGACTGCATCGCCATATCGCAGGTATAGGGTGTGCTGGAGAAAATGTAGGAGAATGTGATTTGTTATTGTGATATGTTGAAGAGAAAACACCTCATATCAATAAACAAATTACCGAGCGCGGACTTATTCCAGAACCGAAGATATTACGGTGTAATCATGTGACATTTTACTCGACGTCTGAATACAGTAACGTACTCACATTACAAGAATTCGATGCGGATATCTTGATGCATGTCTGGGAGAAAATGTAGCACTGTTACGTCTAGGGGACTAACAATACTTAAATTAAACACAAATACGTTTTAACACGTTTCTTTATTAAAGATACAGAAATACAATCCCGCTAGCATAGGCTCAACTGACCTCGATGCAAGCGAGTGACGGACTGGCGAATCTCCACTCTCTTTGCATCCGGTCAGCCAAGCAACCCGCTCTATCGCACATACATGGGACATTCCTGACAATTACCTTCGGTTGACAGGAGCGCATCCTCGCAGTCTAACCGACACCAAACTAATCTAACACTAACACAGCATTCACACTTCTACACATTCATACATAATACCAACACAAGTAACAGCAACACATTCATACACATACAGCAACACATTTGTTAGGATCGCCATCCTAACAACACTTCTTATTTGAATTAATTTGTGTGGCATATATCTTAGGCGTTTTACATTGAACTCAATGGACGGGTTGTTGCGTCGGACAATATAGCAACCCGTCTCACATAGGTGTTTTGCGGATTGCCTACATTACAAATAAGTGAGGTGTGAACCAGCACGAGCAACGCCGGGCGGGACAACTAGTATTAAATAAACTTACCACGGTGAGATACAGTATCAAAGTAGATAACAACGCTGAGTAGACGAGAACTCCGCTTACGATGGTCGGTTGCAGTACGGGGACGTTGGCATTAAACAACCTTCAACAAACGAATGCATATTGGAGTTGTGTCTGGAATTTGCAGTCTGTTCTCTACGAATATACTCGTATAGGTGGCTTGGCTGATTTTTCGTACATGAGGGGGAAATTGGGAAATTGGAGTGACATATCACTTTGTGATATTTCCACAATGTGATCTCCATGATTTAAAATTTAAATAAATCTGTACCTTAGTGGTAGAAGGCCCTAAGTCAATTTCGATTATATTGAAATATTCTCAAAATAGAGTAAATCTGCAATAGTTATAGTTATAAGATAGGAATTCTACAATCATATTTGTAATTATGACGCCAGTCATTTTGTAATAGGGGTTGCTATGGTAACAGACCATAATCTCGTTTACACGCAATTTTTCAATTGTTTAATCGTATGTTTTAAGTATTGTTGTGAAAGATAGATACCAAAAAGAAATACTGAAAGAGTATCAAATGAAATAAGGATAAAATATCAAGAAAGATAGAGAAAACTATTAATTTACTGAAAGCTGCTGTCCCCCAGCATTAGATTTTAGTCAGCTGTGACGTCGTGTTGCAGTTTTCCTAAAGAGTGTTTCAATATAACCACCACCTACTCCGTCAACGATGTATCTGCTGGGCTCACAAGTGTCAATGCGCATGCTCCCTGTCAAGGTCCATGGATGGGACATTTGGTTTTGGTATGACCCAGTGGGCAGTGATTGTTTTTTGGAAAAATGTACGTTCGTTGTCGAAGCATTATTTATCAGTTCATTCCTAATAATCAGCATAAAAAGTACTTATATTAACAGTAAATAATTATTATAAAGTAGCACGATGTGTGTGGAAGAAAAACGTTAATTCAGTGCGACATTTTACTGCGTGAAAGTAAAAATGTAAACAAGAAGGAAATAAGAAAATGATGGCACAAAAAAATCAGAAGAGCTTATTATTTTCAAAGTCCATGGATCATAGCTTAGTTCACACTAGTAAGACACGGTTCTCTCACTTGACCAATGAAAGTGAAGCCTTTCCAGGTACCCAGCAATTTTCGTCACTCGGACGGAATAGCGCTTATATCAGCTACTGGTGGTAAAAATATTAACTAATATGATAATTTACCCATTTAGCCGTCGTTCACTATGAAGATAATAGATAGAGCTGCGCCATCAAATAAACGAATTTCCCGAATCACAGGGTCTGAAAAGGCTTCACTTCAGCCAATGTTAATGGTATAGGAGTAAACTAGGAAAACGCTCAGTGTAACGCGTTGATGAGCGAGCACAGAACATGCAGCATCCCCAGTCACGATACACGATACGGTATAAGACGATTTTCTCTGCAACTTTTCCAATCTCCATATAAATACTCTGAATGAATATCAGATCCATTGTGTCGTGACTTTCCTACATACTTTTTCCAGCTTTTGACAACCCATACTTAACTCGTAAAATGACAATTAATAATTGACTGATTGGACTTACAATGTGTAAAATTTTAGATTATGTTGGTCTTGATCACCATGCAAAATTTGAACTTAATCGGAACATTTTTATTGTTGACCAATCAAAAGATATTATTTAAACTTAAACCATGAACTAATACACCTATAATGGACACCAATTCCACCAATATACACCAATCACTAATACACCAATTGGAGTATGTGGCCTTCGAACTGCATCATATTTTATAAGCACTAGTTTTATTGTAAATTGTGAACTGCTTGGCTGCTCTACAGGCCTTGGAGCAGAAGCTTAAAGAAGGCACGGATGAAAATGTAGTATACGTTTTACAAATATTTCTAGATTATGGAATAAAATGTCCCTAAAATGACAAAAACTCTTGAAAATAACAGATCAGATTAGATTGAAAATTGGCAAAAATATCTTAAATGTTGGTCCCAATGACTATGCGAAGTTTTAAGCTGATCGGTCAATCGGTTCTAGTTTAAATTTCAAAAATCACCGGAAAAATGGTTTTAAATTTAAACCAATAGGAGGATTTGGCTGAAACCTTTTATGATTGGGTTAAATGTTGGTTAAAATGACGATACTAAATTTCAAATTGATAGGAATCGAAAAATCGAAAAATACAAAAAAAATAATCGAAAAATAATTTTTCTAAAATTTTAACCAATCACAGGATCCCGTTCAAAAACGATCTCAGAGGCCGCATAGATTACGTTAGTATGTGTGCAAAATTTCAGATCGATTGCTTGAGTGGTTTAACCTGGGCAGTGCTGGCAAAAAAAAAACACACAGAGAAAGTGCCATAAGAGTACTGTGGTGACGCTCGCTACGCTCGCTCAACAAGCCTTGCCTTAGTAGTAGTATGAATGTAGTAATGATGTCCATGAATCTTGTTAGTTCCATCTAAAAGCAATTGTAGCACAGAGCAAGACACCTGTCTTGATGGTGGCCATTGGTCAATTTTATACAATAGTCCTGAGTTGCCAGGCAGGGAACATTGATGATCGAGCAAGTGGTGAATATAGCTATTGTTGACATAAGTCATAAGAATTTTTGTATTGTCTTTCCTGGTACTTTTACTCCGAGTGCTTTGAAGAGTGTAGGTATTACATGAATTCAAAAATTTGGAACGCAAAATCAATAAAATTTAGTACGTCGGATTCAATACTTCTGTTTTACAGAAATTACATTATAATGAATGTTGGATCAAGAATACAAATCCATTAAGTAAAGTAATTTCCCCACCTGATAATTTGCTGATGATGCTGAATGCACTCCTTCAGACGTCTCTGCATCACGAAGTCCAGTTTGTATCTCTTCTGTTCGTCCGCTTTGCCTCTGATTGGATATCGACAATTCCCAATCACTTTCCATTCCTTGACTCTCTCATAGAAGCTTGTCGATTCAGGATGCGTTCCTCCTTGACTCAGTTCTACAACATGGTCGTCTGGATTCTCAGTAGAATATCTCTTTCGGCGACGCTTGGCCAAGATTTCCTCAATACTGTTAGCGCGTAAATTCAACAAATTATCTTGGATAATTCTGAGTTGAACAATACCATGAAAACCAGCTGTGAAGACCATGATGTATATTGATAAGAGCGGAATAATTGGTATTAACCAAGTAGCAAAGAATCCTAGTAATGCTATTTCACGGTAGGGTGGTTTTGATACGTCGTAAGGAAAATACAACCTAAAAATAGAATAAGAAGGTATGAGAAAAATGTGTGGGTGAACGATAATTTTTTTTTGTTAAGGCGCTACAGGCGTTGCCGCCTTAGCAACGCTACTCCTTTGACGATGCGCCATTATAGGAGGTTAAGTGAACGACATTAGAGTAGCATTGAATTCCAGGTTTTTTATTTTCCTGTTTTTTAAGATATAACGTATCAATCGGTACTATGGCACTCTCTTTTAGCACTTTCCCTGTTAGTTTGTATCCTCATAAAAAAACACTCCGTGTAAAAATACCAGCCAAGTCTCTTCTACTGTAAAAAAATAGAAGAGATCTAAAAATTCAGCACTAAAGAGTATTGATATAAAAAAATGGGCCAAGTCAAAATTTAGTTTTAAAAACCAAAGTATACTTGGCGCATCGTGTATATAAATAAATAGTATAGAAGTATATGCCAAAAATCAAATGTACCTAAATATATTTAATATAGGTCTATAATGCCCTAAAAAGCGATGTGCCAAGTATACTTCGGATTTTAAAATTTAGTTTTGACTAGCCCATTTTTTGATATCACTACTTTTAAGTGCTGAATTTTTAGATTTCTTCTATTTTTATTGTAGTTGAAGAGACTTGGCTGGCATTTTTACACGGAGTGTTTTTTAATGGGGATATCACTAATTTTTTTTTAGTTTATTTACACAACTTGTACCTAACACATATCGGAGCAACATAAATGACTAATTCCTTTTAAAAAAATAAGCTATTTCCGATTTGGTTACTAAGAAGAGTTGCGTTTGGTACCAAATAATGCTTAAAGTGATATTCCATGAAGAAAAGCGAAAGCTTCATTCCAATCGGTCCAGCCGATTTCGAGATAATGGCATCACTTCCGGTTAACAAAATGGCGACTGAAATCACTGCCACCTAGAATTATAAATGTTATGTATCATTATAAACCTTCTGAATATGTAGTTATTGTATTTAGAGGTGATTTTAGTTCAATTTGGCATATTTATGACGTCATTTCCGGTTCAGTAATAATACATGAGTATATTTTATCTATGGATATACCATTATAGATGAGCAAAATTTAAAAAAATCCTTCTACTTAATGAACACTTTCCTGCATGTGGATGTCCGGGTGTCTGTGTGCAATTGAAATTTATCCAACTGGCTTTTTAAAATGTCGAAACATCAGCATTAATAGTTACCCCATAAAAAAACACTCCGTGTAAAAATACTAGGAAAACGCTCTGAGTAACGCGTTGATGAGCGAGCACTGATACGCGCAATACCTCGAACCGAAATTCTGTTTATCAAAAATGTCCTTAAAAGCCAATAATTCTTGAATTTCGTCACAGACTTGTATGAAAATCTCCAACAATTCCTAAAATATTGGTCGCAATAACCACGCAAAGTTTTAAGTTGATCGATTGAACCTTTATGATTGAACGATTCCTTGTTAATTTACAAAAATCACAGGATCTCGTTCAAAAAATATTTAAACGGTCATATCAGTTTCATATTAATATACGTTTGAAAGCTTCTGCTCTAACAACCTTAAAGTGAAGATCCGAAGATGCCGTGAAATGTGAAATTCGAGAAATATGACAGCCAACACGCAAAATATCCGTAAACTGTCAATAACTGTTGAATTTAAACACAGTTTAGTCTTAAAATTGTCAAAAATACAGATAATGTTGGACCCGATGACCATGCAAATTTTTAAGTTGATCGGTCAAACGGTTCTGGTTTAAATTTCAAACAGCACATTAAATATTTTTTTAAATTTTAACCAATGGGACGATTTGGCTGAAAATTTGAAAATAAGAGACAATGTTGGTCTTAATGAGCATGCAAAATATAAGGTTGATCACATTTGTAGAAGACCATTTTCATTTTTTAGCGCATCAGGAGATGTTTATTTAAATTTTAACCAATCAATGAATTTCGGTCAGCAAACAGAGAAGGTTGTCTCTACATGTGTGCAAAATTTCAGGTCGATCGGTGAAACTGTGCGATTTCTATTGCTCCATTTAGCAGACAAAAACAAAAACAAAAAAAAAAAAAAAAAAAAAAAACAGAGGTCCGTGTCAAAAGAGTCAAAAGGAGACGTTCGCTTCGCTCGCTCAACCAGCCAAGTCTCTTACTCTAAAAAACAGAAGAAATCTAAAAATTCAGCACTGAAAAGTAGTGATATCAAAAAATGGCCAAGTCAAAACTTTTCAAAAAATGCTTGGCGCATCGTACACTTAACCAAACATAAAATGATCGTGATGAAAAGGTAGGGAAGCATCTCTTGTCGTTTAATTTTCCGATTGCCTGTACAAACCGGTCAGACCTCTCACTCTAGTTGTTATCTCTCTCGGTGCTCGAGTAAAACAAGGGATGGGGGAGATATTGACGTCAAATAGAAGCAGGTAATTTCTCAATCGCATCAGCCTAAGCATGTCGAATCTTCATTCGAATCTTGCTCATCAGGCTAACCCGATCGTGGTCTACCGAGATTTTGGCTCAAATTTTCTCAATAAGTTCAATCTATATTATGTTTCAGATTCATAATTTTAAAAGTGTATAATATGATCTTATGCTTTTCCTAATGTATAATTTCATTTGCAAACAATCCGATCTAAGTGCAGTTAATCAATGGAACAAAGTATACCTACATCTATATAATGGATTGGGCTAAAATTACATAGGCTCTTTAAATTAATTTTATGAGAAAACGTAAATTTCAAAGTTACCCTATCATTGATTCATACAATATTAGTCTATACAAAAAAATTACAAATTGCCAATAGGACAGTTACGATTTATTTTTGAATTTATTTCAAACCTGACTTTAATATTCCTTTATTCATAACAAAAAATATGTAAATTTTCATTAATAAATATCAATTTGAAATTCCGTAAATATTATTCAGTATGTTGAAAATCAGGGTGATGTTATATTTATCAACCAACAATGATGTTGCCATGGCAACAATAAAACTAGGACAGCACATGACGTTAATTCTTTGTCCCGCAATAATGTGCACTGAAATAATATTCATATTGACGGAGGGAAATTTGGGCTATTGAGTATCCTGACAAAATTAATCTACGCCCACTATTTAGGGTATTCGTAAGTATGAATCAAAGGAAAATTTTAGTTGAAAAGTCTGCGCCCTTAATATAAAAGTGACGTTGTTACCATAAACTGCATGCATTGCATTTTATAAAACAATGTATGTAACAATGATCTTATCTTTGTTAAGTGTGCGTCGTTAAATAAACTCACCAGCCTTGTTGCCGTGTGTGCGTCATTAATATTCAGTACATTATGTGTATTTATTTAGTGAGAGCAGAAAATTTAGTTTTGGACATAAGATTTAGCTCGTTTATTAATTACCTTTTTTAGTGAAGAAATATTGTGAGTAATTGAATGCGGTAACATTTTCTGATATTATTACCGTTCTAATGCATCTCAACTAATTGTTCTTGGAGAGCGGTAGTTTCTTTACACCGGGGGTGTTGCAGTTAGAGTCCACTTGATGGATGATAAAAAGGTTGCCGGTGGAAGGTGGGAAGGAGGCGCTCGTGGCTTATCAAGCGAATAAAGCAAGCGTCTTTATCTGAAACTTATAGCTCGAATCTCTGATTTTTTGTCTGTTTGTTGTTCTTGATCTATTTCAGGTCAAACGGAATAACGGATTAGGCCAATTTATTCACAACACATTAATTACTATCCTGATTGAGGACTTGATGATTTCTAAAAGATTTGCATTAGTTTCATCTTAAATACCTCCAGACTCCAGAGTGTTTATCGTTTAAAGTGGAAATTCATTTCCATGGAGTCATTCTGACTCAAGCAACTCGTTCAGTCGAGTAAAAGAGGGTTGCGCACTCAAGTGCAAAGAGACATGGTGACAGCATCGTCACCGGTGGTATGACAGTTCGTAGTGAGCATTCTCTACCTTCATTCCATTCTCCTCGGAGATCTCTAACCCTCATCAGTGCGTTGTGTCTAATGTCCGTCTGTCCGACCGGGTAGCTCAATTGGTAGAGCTCTCGCCCGGCAAGTGAGAGGTCCCGGGCTCGAGCCCCGGTTCGATAGGATATTTTAACAACGCACATCCCTTCATAACAATCTGAATAATGGATAACGTTCATTTGTCGTTCGTGTTAATGCTTTTCATAATCTGTCTTATATTTTCTGTAAAGGGAATTTCAGTTCGACTTCGAGGTGTTGCCCGTTTCGGTGCTCGATCATCAACGCGTTACGCTGGGCGTTTTCCTAGTTATTAGTGAAAATCATAGCATTGACTCTCGACTGAGGAACACCACGACGCACCTCAGTCAAGTAGGTCGGTCGCGGGAATCGAAGTCAGGACTTCCGGGAAACAAGCTTAGGGCGTTACTGCCTGAGCCAACTTGCTCCAGTAAAATTAAACTTGATGCATAAATTAGGCTTGGCGCTTAAAATGCAAGCTAAATGCTGCCATTTATTTAACTGCATCCCCTACAGTAGGTATCCATACAAAAAATTGTTAGGGAATATCCATCAATTTTAAAATAAGTTGGATTATAATTATTCAAAACAACAAGATGAATTTTGTCAGGATCTTCAATAGAAAATAATGTCCTTCATAAATATGAAATTTAATGTCAGTGAACATTATGGCGGGACAAAGACATTAATGTCATGTTCTGTCATAATTTTATTGTTGCTATGGCAACATCATTGTTGTTTGATAAATATTACATCACACTGATTTTCAACATAGTGTTAGTCCCTCAAAGATATTTACGTAAATTCAAATTGATATTTATTAATGAAAATTGTTATATTTTGAGTTATGAGTAAAGTAATATTAAAGTCGGTTTTGAAATAAATTCCAATGAAAAGGCGTAACTGTCATAATATTGGCAAAAGGTAATTTTTTTTTGTATAGACAAAAGAAAAACTATAATGTGAGTGTTATTTTGAAATTTAGTTTTTCTCGTCAAATTAATTTAAAGTCAATGTAGGATGTAAACCCAATCATTTATATAGACCAGTGGTACTCAACCTTTTTGACTTGCGGGCTAATAATACGAATTTGCTTTTGTTGGCGGCCCGCATTTTTTAAAAAAAAGTACAATAATGCTCACGTGTTCAGGTCGGTTCATCCATGCGCGTAGGAACTACTTTTATCTTGAGAGGGGGGGAGGGGGGTATTTCGACACCCGGAAGGGGGGTCTAAGGAGCGAAGCATGTAAATTTTAGCCCCGCAGGGCGTCATTTAAAAATTTTACAATTTAAAAGTGATTCAATTTCTGGTGCTCTAAAATGCCCGAACTGAATCAAACTACCCTCCAATTGTTGCCTCGCAAGTCGTTTTTTTTAGAATTTAAGCTATTTATAAGTGGTTCTGGGATGCACTTATTTTTGTATGGTCAATGGGGGGTCAGTCTGCTCGGGTTGGGGGGATAATCCCCCATCCCCCAACCCCTTCTTATGTGTCTGGTAATTCAGTGTATTTTGTTTATTAGGGAACGAATTGAACAATGTATCACACGCCAAAACAATACACTATTTCACAATTTTCGGAATTGGTAAATGGCTTCATTTTCGTTTTAACAAGTATGAAGTTACATTTAAGAAGTTTTCGTCGCATTTACAGCCTGTTGCGTGGATCCTAACATGACAACTCTCAAAATTCCTCTCAAGTGCAAACAAGAAATTGTTAAAATCTTCTTCATATGGATATTTCATCCTGTTAGTTTATTTCTATGTAATGTTAACAGTTTCGATCAATATGTTTGGACCTTCTTCAGGACAAAACTAAACTTTAAAAAACCAAATCATATAAAATAATAAAACATTTCACATTTTTCAAATAATGTGTTCAATGAAACATTTTGTTATTTGTTATTTTTTTATATTATTTGCACAGTTGATTTTGATTGTGTGAATAAGTACGAGTAGGTATTGGAAACATCAACTGGGGGGCCACAAAAATTAGTTCCACGGGCCGCATGCGGCCCGCGGGCCGCAGGTTGAGTGCCACTGATATAGACAGACGTATTCTTTGTGCTATGAATTGATTAACTGCACATACACCGGATTGTTTGCAAATGAAATTTAAAATTAGCAAAAGCAAAACATCATAATAAATATTTTTAAAATTATGAATCTGAAACATAATATAGATTGCACTTATTGAGAAAATGTGAGCCGAAATCTAGGTAGACCACGATCGGGTTAGCCAGGAGCAATATTCGAATGAAGATTCGACCTGCTAGGCTGATGTGATTGAGAAATTACCTGTTTCTATTTGACGTCAATATCTCCCCCATCCCTTGTTATTACTCGAGCACAGAGAGAGATAGCAGCTAGAGTGAGAGGTCTGACCGGTTTGTACAGGCAATCGGAAAATTAATAGACAAGAGATGATACTCTAACTTTTCATCACGATCACTTTATGTTTGGCTGAGTGTACATATAAATAGTATAGAAGTAGGTCGGAAATCAAATATACTCATTTATACATAAAACATATTACCTATAATCCTCTAAAAAAACGATGCGCCAAGTATATTTTTTAAAGTTTTGACTTCGCCATTTTTTGATATCACTACTTTTCAGTGCTGAATTTTTTATTTCTTCTATTTTTTTAATTGAAGAGACTTGGCTGGTATTTTTACACGAAGTGTTTTTATGGGGATATCACTCCTTTTTTCAGTTTATTATTACAACTTGTAACATATTGTGGCACCAAAGATTATAATTCTTTTAAAAAATAAGATTTTGTGACTTGGTTGCTAAGAAGTTGTGCTTGTTACTGTGTATATTCTATAAATATTATGCTATGAAGTATAGCGAAAGTTTCGTTCCAATCGGTCCAGCCGTTCTCGAGTTATGGCATCACTTCCGGTTTTCAAAATGGCGGTTGACATCACTGCCACCTAAAATTTGTATCTATAAATGTTATGTAACATTATGAGCCTTCTGAATATGTAGTTATTGTAAAAGGAGATGATTTTAGTCAGATTTGGCATTTTTATGACGTGATTTCCGGTTTTGGTAATAGTACATTTCAATTTCGACTATTGATGTTTCATAAAGAAGACCGTCTGAATCGTTTGGCGCAAGTTTTGTATCTATCGGTCCATCCATTATTGAGATATGACGTCACTTCCGGTTTCAAAATGGCGGCACAAAAAATATGTAAGGGCAAGGTATCATCAGATGCCAAAAGTGCACATGTGGTAAAAATTTCAGAAAGATCGGTTCAGCTCTTTAGGCTGTGGCGGTGATAGCAACGCTTCCTGATATCTGAATCTGAATCATCATCATCAGCTAGCTTAAAAGAAGTGTAATTTCACTGTTTTCACGGCCCTCTAGCTCGCAAATGGAATAACGTATTGTTCCCAAATTTGGTATAAGTTGTCAGGTGGGCCATAGCTCGGAATTAAGATATTTCGCAACAATGTGAGATTTCCTAATTTTGAGATCCAGTAGGCCGAAAATGCCATGTTGTTGCTTACAGTAAAAGTGTTTGGTCTGCTCCTCAGTTTATTAGGCATTTACGGTATGTTGAGTGAGTGTGAGTGTACAGTACGACTTGGGTTTGTGGAGTTATTGCTCCTCTAGATATTCACTTTAAGTAAGTTATAACAATAATTCGTTCAAATAATATACGAAATCAAATTCTACATATGTAACTGATTTAAGAATAAACTCCGTTTCAAAAACGTTGGACAGTATTTTGAGAGATTTTACATGCGAAAAGCAAATTTGTATGGAAAAACATACATTTTTCAATATGTATCCTTTTTCCCAAACGATTACGATAAGAATTAACCATATCCTCTACGATTATGTTATATTTTTTAAGGGGGAATTTGCAGTACCTAACTGTTGCTATTTAACATTTCTCAAACTTTGGTAGTTGGTGATAAATTAATCAGATACATTTTGCTAATCACACAGCTTACAATTTGTAAGCGGGTCCCTCTAGTGTTATTAGATTTAACAAATGTTTGGCCAAGTTGGTCAACAAGATTTATTTCCATTGTAAACTTATTTTTAGCATTTAAATATATTTGCTTTTTCGAAAAAGCTTACCCCTATCGAAAAGGGGGTATGTTTTTTCAGGATAGAGGTGACTAGTTATAAGGCAGTTAATTTTTTAAATCAAATTTTCTGATTTGTTTATAAAGTTCAAATTTGGAATTTACCATAACACAAACATGTTATTAGATTTAATAAATGTTTGGCCAAGTTGGTCAACAAGATTATTTCCATTGTATACTTATTTTTAACATTTAAATATATTTGTTTTATCGAAAAAACATTAACACCTTAAGGCCATTGCATATCACGTGACTTTATTTCTCTACATCCGATCAAAAGAAATAGTTACCTATGAGTACATACCTTACATCGTTCATGCTGAATAATCCAAGGGATATTATGAAGGAAATTCACTGCATACTGGAGCTTATCAATATTTTCAGTCAATAATTGAGCGAGCGAAGCGAGCGTCTCCTTTTGGCTCTTTTGGCACGGACCTCTGTTTTTTGTGTGTGTTTTTTTTCTGTTACTGACGATATTCAAGTCACAGTTTTTCTTTGATCAAGCTGAAATTTTGCACACATGTACTGACCATTTCCGGGCGTTGCAGACCCTAATTTTTTTGAAATCCCCTGATTGGTTCAAATTTAAAAAAAAAATATCTTTTGATTGGTTAGTTTGATCAAATTGAAATTTTGACAAGTCATTACCACTAACATTTTACCCAATCATACAAAGTTTTAGCCAAATCCTCCCATTGGTTAAAATTTAAAACCATCTTTACTGTGATTTTTGAAATTTAATCTAGAACCGTTTGACCGATCAACTTAAAATTTTGCATGGTCATTGGGACCAACATTATCTGTGTTTTTGACAATTTTCAGACACATCTGTGCTTAAATTCAAAATTAATTGACATTTTACGGACATTTTGCTTGTTGCTGGATCAAGGCAACATTGACGCCTCAGTTCCAATGTTCCAAGGTAGTTAGAACATACACTTTCAACGCATTATGACACTTATAATCAACACACTCAGAAATAATTGTGAAAACGGTGTAATATTGGCCGGAGTCGTCACATTTTCGCACCAAACGTGTGCGAAATTGACAAAATCTTGAACGGTGCGACGGTGTAACATGAAATGTGTGTAATGAATTGAGAATAAATTGCACCTCTTGATTCGCACACATTCGGAGTAATATCGGTGTAATACTGGTGTGATGTTTCTATTCGAATTCCAATGACACCGCTAAAAAGTACTACACGGTGTAATTGTTTGGTGCACTATTCAGATGTACTCCGCTGATTACTCCACAACGGAGTACATTTCATTCATAATCGCACCAGGTCGGAGTAAAATAGGGATGATTTATAGCACCGGCCAGTGCGTCATTGCTGTGTCGTCATCGTCTCGTTAATTTCTCTAGTTGCCAACAGAATACGCCAGAAGGCGTCATACTCATTTTATTACACTTTTTAGCTTTAATCTCTTTATCTGTTTGTTTAATTAAGTTCTTTTATTTCCAAAATCTGCCTAATAATATAAGACATTTAATTAAAATTATCGATATATTATTACATGTTAGGAAAAATGTGTATTACCTTTTTTGTAGTTGTAAGTAGTACTTTGTATTCGGTGCTATATTTGTGACTTCACCAAATGGATTATTATAATCGAACAGCTTATAAAACCCGATCATCTGTTCATCATCTGACATCTGATACTGTCGGTGCGAATGTCGGGGCGATAGCCGAAAGGTTGTGTCGCTCTTATTCGCACCTCGGTGTTCAGTTCGGCGAATAGACACTTCGTAAATATTTTAATTGCACCGTAATGGAGCTATTACTTCACAATGACAAAATACACCCCAAATGGATTGATTTTATAATTTTGCTGAACCTATCGGTGTAGTTATTGTACACCGAAGTGGAGTAATTTGATAGAAAAGTTAAACCGTCAGGAATAAATACTTGTCAATCAATATCACTCCGCTACTCGGTGCTATTATAGTTGCACCGCGAATCGGTGCAGGATTTTATAAATAATTATTGCACCGCCTGAAAATCTTGATATTACTCCGAATGTGTGCGGTCAAACTGAGGCACCGATCGGAGCGGTTTCGGTGCGATTATTTTTGAGTGTGAATAGATTGATCTGATATTGTGTACACACACTTATATCATATGAGTGGTCCCAGGTATATTTTTGGAATAAGATTCTGTGATTTTTGAAAATTAACAAGGAACCATTCAATCATAAAGGTTTAATCGGTCGACTTAAAACTTTGTATGGTTTTGGGACCAATATTTTTGGAATTTTTGAAGATTTTCATACAAGATTTCGGTTCGAGGTGTTGCGCGTATCCGTGCTCGCTCATCAACGCGTTACTCAGAGCGTTTTCCTAGTATTTAATTTAGCAGTGATTAAAAATAATAAAAAAAACGAAAATCTTGTGTATCCGTACGCTTTTGAAAGCTGTCAAAACCCAGTGCTGTTATTTTATATATTACATTCATAATAGTGGATATAATTAATATCTCAACATTTCGTTGGAAAGATGAAGAAAGAGCGCGTGTTATACATTAGACATTGTGGCAGGTTTGTGATGCATATGTGCCTTTTTATTAGAGTAAAGTTTGCTGTTCTTGGCAACTCGTAGGATTTCCTAAAACTTCAGGTCTTGATTTGATAATATTTAGGTGCAAGGAAGTAAAATCATCATTAAGTGTTCTTTTCGCAGTTCTTTTCTGCGTACATTAGGTCCAACAGATGTGTCCTAACTTATCTGATAAGTGAGAAGTATTTGCTAAACTGAACCCTTCCAAGTGAAAATTTGTGGCATTTTGGTCGAATCGTCACGTGATATGCAGGGGCCTTAACTTGATCACCTGCAAATTATTATGATTGTCTTTATAATTGATTTCCAAGGTCAATAAAGCAGCAATTCTCACACATCATATTAATTTGCATGAAAAACAAATGCTCATTCATCAACGCGTTACACAGAGATTTTTTTTTAGCACGAGTAAATACGAAATATCAGCACCATAGGATATTTTCTTGTGAAATTGGTCACACTTACCCATAAGATTTTTTGGAAAGTAGATCATAAACATAGAATAAATATCCAATTATCGGTCCCAATGTAATTGTCGCAAATACTACTAATATCATGCCATTTTTAGTAACGAAGTCAGTTTGTCGTGTTGCTTTCTTGACCATCTCCCGATGATGTTCTTGATCCACAGAATGTTTTGCGATGACTTCTTCTAATTCCCTCATCATCATACGAAAGTCATCGCCTCGCCAGAAGTAGTTGAATAAATGTATAGCAATGATGGAGACCACATTAATCATGTATATCAATCTAGGTATGTCAGCAATTGATATATCATCCCAAAATAAGTACAAGGAGAAGACTCGATGTAGAGCCTCCAGACAGCGCACGGCTACACACCCATGTGAAATATAATACAAGAGAAGGCGTCGTGGACTCTTCTTAGCTTCGGCATATGAATACACACCTGCCGGCATGAAAATAGTCGTTAAAATCTATTTTGTATGAGGAGTAGTACGTTGAAAATGTGACGCTTAAAAAAATTTATACACAGTAGATTAACCCTGATTGAGCGAGCGAAGCGAGCGTCTCCTTTTGGCTCATTTGGCACGTACCTCTGTTTTTTTTGTTTTTTTGTGTGATTTTTTTTCTGTTACTGACGATATACAGGTTAGAGTTTTTCTTCGATCGATCTGAAATTTTGCACACGTGTTGGGACATTCTCTGAACGTTGCAGACCCTAATTTTTTTGAAATCCATTCATTGGTTAAAATTTAAATAAACATCTCCTGATGGTAGGTTGAAAAATGACAATTGGTCTTCGATAAAACTGATCAAACTCATATTTTGGCTATACAGGTCAGTTTTTCTTCGATCGAGCTGAAATTTTGCACACATGTAGAGACAACCTTTTCTGTTTCATGAACCTAATTTTTTTTGAAATCCATTCATTGGTTAAAATTTAAATAAATATCTCCTGATAGGCTGAAAAATGAAAACGGTCTTCGATAATTGTGATCAAACTCATATTTTGCATGATTATTAAGACCAACATTGTCTCTTATTTTACAAAATTTCATCCCAATCAGTTAAGAACGTATAAACTTATTGACATTTTTTATATCTGTCAGTAATGAAATATCGAAATGAATGTTTTCCAGTGCCAATTGAATTGATTCTGATTTGCTTTATGAACCAGGTGCTTAGATGCTATTTTAAAGTTTCGATGAAAAGCGTATCATCATATAAGTTGATATCATAATCAGTTCAATATGGATGTATATGTTTTCTGTGCGTTGTGTACGCATTTCCGGTTCGTGAATTTGAACGTACCCGTGCTCGCTCATCAACGCGTTACACTGAGCGTTTTCCTAGTAAAAATTTTTGAGCGAGCGAAGCGAGCGTCTCCTTTTGGCTCTTTTGGCACGGACCTCTGTTTTTTTTTCTGTTACTGACGATATACAAGTTACAGTTTTTCTTCGATCAAGCTGAAAATTTGCACACATGTACTGACTATTTCCGGGCGTTGCAGACCCTTATTTTTTTGAAATCCCCTGATTGGTTCAAATTTAAAAAAAATTATCTTTCGATTGGTTGGTTTGATCAATTTGAAATTTAGCAAAGTCATTGCAACCAACATTGTACCCAATCATAATAAATTTCAGCCAAATCCTCCCATTGGTTCAAATTTGAAACCATTTTTCCTGTGATTTTTGAAATTTAAACTAGAACCGATTGACCGACCAACTAAAAACTTTGCATGGTCATTACTACCAACATTTAAGGTATTTTTGCCAATTTTCAGTCAAATCTGTCGTTATTTTCAAAAGTTTTTGTAATTTTAGGGACATTTTGCGTGTTGGCTGTCAAATTCACGGCGACTTCGAATCTTCAGTTCAAGGCAAGGTAGTTAGAGCAGAAAGTTTCAAACGAAATGAAACTAATAATGACCGTTCAACAGATTGATCTGATATTGTGTACACACTAATATCATATGATTTGAGTGGTCCCATGTATATTTTTTTTAAAGAGATCCTGTGATTTTTTAATATTAGCAAGGAACAGTTCAATCATAAAGGTTGATACTAACATTTTAGGAATATTTAGAGATTTTTATTTAAGTCTGACGAAATTCAAGAATTATTGGCTTTTAATGATATTTTCGATAGACAGAATTTCGGTTCGAGGTGTTCTGCGTATCCGTGCTCGCTCATCAACGCGTTACCCAGAGCGTTTTCCTTGTTAAACATCCTAAGATATTGCTTATAACCCCGTGATAGTTCCTTCACTACCCCCTCGAAATATTTGCGTTTCACATTACCTACTATATCCATGACTTTAATACAATATCTGAATATTTGAAACTCCGACTGGGGCTCTTCTCTTGCCCGTGACATTTTCCAAAAGTCCAAGAGAAATGTTAAATGTCCTCACATAAAACTATATCAAGAACAGGATAACGCGTCGAGCTGTTTCTAACTTTCAACCAAATGTCTGAATATTGGGCGCCGTCGCCAGTCGCCGCTGGAAAGTGACGAAACGTTGCGCCAAGGTCCTTTTCAGGACCAACAAAGCTTTCAAACGGAACAAAACCGCCCTTCTAAGTATATTGGTATTTTCATTACATATTTATATACTCATGGCTTTCGTGAGGAGTTTCCCATAGATGTTGAATGATTCTCAGGATTTTCTTGCATGTGGTATAACAAATGGAGAATGGCTTCAAAATCGGGCCATTAAAATTATTTAACAAGAATGGATTGAAACAATTACCATGGATGTAAAAATCAAGGAATATTGTACAATTTATAGCTGCTAGATATATCAAGTCAAAACCCTGGCACTCAAAGTTATATACATTTATTATAACAGTGTACGTATTTCTTAGGGAAATGTTTTTGACTGTATCATCATGTTTAGTATTGTATAAATAATGTTTTGAAAATTTAATTTTGTAGATCCTACTTCTGCCACCAATTGTAATATTTGTATTTGATTTGCGAGGGGACCTAACACATATCATGTTCTTCATCTGCTGAGCTGATGATCGACTGATGATCAATGTTCATGTGCAGATCATGGATGATCGGTGGGAGAGCGAGGGGACCTAACACATATCATGTTCTTCGTCTGCTGATGATCGACTGATGATCAATGTTCTTGTGCAGATCATGGATGATCGGTGGGAGAGCGAGGGGACCTAACACATATTATGTTCTTCGTCTGCTGATGATCGACTGATGATCAATGTTCATGTGCAGATCATGGATGATCGGTGGGAGAGCGAGGGGACCTAACACATATTATGTTCTTCGTCTGCTGATGATCGACTGATGATCAATGTTCTTGTGCAGATCATGGATGATCGGTGGGAGAGCGAGGGGACCTAACACATATTATGTTCTTCGTCTGCTGATGATCGACTGATGATCAATGTTCATGTGCAGATCATGGATGATCGGTGGGAGAGCGAGGGGACCTAACACATATTATGTTCTTCGTCTGCTGAGCTGATGATCGACTGATGATCAATGTTCTTGTGCAGATCATGGATGATCGGTGGGAGAGCGAGGGGACCTAACACATATCATGTTCTTCGTCTGCTGATGATCGACTGATGATCAATGTTCATGTGCAGATCATGGATGATCGGTGGGAGAGCGAGGGGACCTAACACATATCATGTTCTTCGTCTGCTGAGCGATCGACTGATGATCAATGTTCATGTGCAGATCATGGATGATCGGTGGGAGAGCGAGGGGACCTAACACATATCATGTTCTTCGTCTGCTGATGATCGACTGATGATCAATGTTCATGTGCAGATCATGGATGATCGGTGGGAGAGCGAGGGGACCTAACACATATTATGTTCTTCGTCTGCTGAGCTGATGATCGACTGATGATCAATGTTCTTGTGCAGATCATGGATGATCGGTGGGAGAGCGAGGGGACCTAACACATATCATGTTCTTCGTCTGCTGATGATCGACTGATGATCAATGTTCTTGTGCAGATCATGGATGATCGGTGGGAGAGCGAGGGGACCTAACACATATTATGTTCTTCGTCTGCTGAGCTGATGATCGACTGATGATCAATGTTCTTGTGCAGATCATGGATGATCGGTGGGAGAGCGAGGGGACCTAACACATATTATGTTCTTCGTCTGCTGATGATCGACTGATGATCAATGTTCATGTGCAGATCATGGATGATCGGTGGGAGAGCGAGGGGACCTAACACATATTATGTTCTTCGTCTGCTGATGATCGACTGATGATCAATGTTCATGTGCAGATCATGGATGATCGGTGGGAGAGCGAGGGGACCTAACACATATTATGTTCTTCGTCTGCTGATGATCGACTGATGATCAATGTTCATGTGCAGATCATGGATGATCGGTGGGAGAGCGAGGGGACCTAACACATATCATGTTCTTCGTCTGCTGATGATCGACTGATGATCAATGTTCATGTGCAGATCATGGATGATCGGTGGGAGAGCGAGGGGACCTAACACATATTATGTTCTTCGTCTGCTGAGCTGATGATCGACTGATGATCAATGTTCTTGTGCAGATCATGGATGATCGGTGGGAGAGCGAGGGGACCTAACACATATCATGTTCTTCGTCTGCTGATGATCGACTGATGATCAATGTTCTTGTGCAGATCATGGATGACCGGTGGGAGAGCGAGGTGATCGAGTACGGCGCCATCAACATCACCGGGTTTCGCATCGTCGACACGCAGCGCCGCTACGTCAGAGAGTTCCTGGACGGCTGGAAGCGCCTGGAGCCGGCCTCGTCGCCTGGAGCAGGCAAAGAGACGATCTCAGTCAGTATAACACATGATAAGCACACTTGGCACAACTAAAACGGTTCTTGAACGAAACAATCAATCTTTGTTATTATCAATGATGTCAGAGCTCGCATATTGGAGTTAAATAGACTTTATAAGATGATTCAATAAAATCTTTTCAGCCAATCCGTTTCTTTCCAATGCCGTTTTTAGTTTGGCCAAGTGTACGATAAAATCTGTCTCTAGAAAATTGACATGAATTTGAAGATATTCAAATTGACACTGAGTGCGAGAGAGACAGACATACGAGAGCTTCCAGCGAAATCTAGCGTCGAGGTTAGGAAAATAATTATGACATTCCTCGATTTATCACAGATCGCTTTTACCATTTTGATGAAACTTCTTGATAAAAACAACTATTTTAGTTAAACTTTCAGTTGTTAATACATGATGGAAAATATGAACCATCCACGATAGCACAAAATGTTTCACATAAATATTTCAAAATTCTAGTATTCTTGTAAAATGTCACTATTACTTTTATGTATTCACGTCCGACAGAGTAAATATACATTCCTTTATTAAATTGCCCTCTTTTCGTGTATTATTACGCAATGCTGTTTCAAAAATAAAATCAATTTCAATAATGATACGCTAACATGTGTTTTGAGGTATAAAAATTAAATACGTGTCCGTTGATGATTGTTATTGGTATATCTGATACGGAGTCTTTGATGTGACAGTTTGTGAAACCCGCAATTTGCAAGTAAATGACTTGATCTCCCTCGATGAAAATACAACTTAAAAACGCACTTGCCTTTGATGTTTTTGCATTCAACAAAGAGAGAGAACAGCTAGTTTATAAATCATGGAATACAACTAATTTTTTATTAATAGCATATTTTTCATTTGTATAAACATAAAAATATTTTTCATTAAATAAATTATAATTCGCCGCTGAGTGCCGATCATGTCAGGTTTGGAAATTTTTGCTCTACTTTTACAGAACAATATTTAAAATGAACATTTAGATAAGTGATTACAACTCAGAATAATGGTATTCATTCTTTACATTTTTAGCTATCGCTAGTGCAAAATGAAACAAATATCTACCCTAAAGGATCATTTATGTGCAGGCTTTTTTACGTAGGCTTCTCTTGTTATTAAATGTTCTTTTTATATGAATAATATAAAGTGAAATTATTTCGATAATATTTTAAATTTTGCACCAATTAATTGCAAATCCTTTCATAACAAATATTATAATCAACTTATAATGACAAATTCATTCCATACATAATAGAAATACATGAATTTTAGTCACTAATAAGAGACCCGGTATAACCTATTTTCCGACTAGATATATCAACTCTTTGCATCGTCCTCCAGGCACAGGCGGCGCTGATGTACGACGCCGTCTTCGTCTTGGTGGAGGCGTTCAACAAAATCATCCGCAAGAAGCCAGACATCTTCCGCAACAACTTCCGTCGAGGTCAGATCTTCAACAACGGGAGTCGGGGGTTGGAATGCAACGCCAGTAGAGGGTGGGTCAACCCGTGGGAGCATGGGGAGAAGATATCCAGGTTCCTCAGGAAGGTGAGTCGAGGGAGATAGTTGGTCGGGAGTTTACAATATGAAAAAAAAACTAGTCAGTTCCATAACATTGCTTTACTTCGATTTCATTTAAAAAGTTATCCAATATTATGCTTAGATGTAGATATTTTGTTCGATTTGGAAAGAAAGGACAGTTATTTTAGGAGTTACTCAACATCTGACATTAATCAAAACAGTTTCTTTGTTAGAAAATTTCACTGTAAATTATCGTCATATCTTTTGAACGATTCAAATGATTCAAATATGAAAAATAGTTCGCGTAGCACATTTTTTACTACTTTTTCTCCAACCTTGAAGACTAAATATTGCTTAAAAGTTGGTATTAATACATCCGTACTTCTTGGTGACTTAATTTGTAATTACTGGATTTTATTTTAAGAGATTAAAATCGTTAACAACTACTTTTATTATAACTCTGCTTGATATTCTGATGACATTTTTTTTTTATTTAGGCATGTTTTTTGTGCATCATGTTTGAGAGAATTCCTAAAATATTGTATAAAGTGACATCAATCGTTTTAAAATGCCTGAAAAATCTGGGACATTAACAATAGTGTATGTTCGTCAAAATTAGTTCCATAATAAAAGGATCTGGTGCATGATGTAAAGATCACTCTGTAATATTCTTCTACCATGGTTCTGGTGTATATTTCGAGACTCAAGATTTCAAGATTTATATTCACCTAATGTTACAAACTACAATTATTGTTTAGTCTTATGTTAGTTACAGATATAAATATAAGTATTTTTGTAAAACTTTTTAGTTATTTGTAACTAGTAGCATACTTCGAACTTAATTTCTAGGATAATGTGCGTATAATTTTAAGATATTTTAACTTTCTTCTAAAGTACATTTTACCAAACACTCTGCTCTACAGGTAGCACCTTCCCAATGCACATATCTATATGTGCATATAGATTATATAATTTAAACGATATTTTGTCATTGCGATTAATAAAAATAGTGTATTATGCGCTGGTTGAGTCAATTATGACGTATGGGGTATTGGCATGGGGTAATGCTTCTGATGTGCATTTACAGAGGATTTTTATGGTTCAGAAAAGAATTATTAATATTATAACGCCAAATTATGTGAAGATTAAATTTAATTATAAAAATGATAGTTTTTTTGCATATTTGAATTTCCTTAACATTTTTGATATTTTCTTGTATAAATTAATTATACGGTATTACTTTGACGATGAATATAAAATATTATACGATCATGAAGTAAATACGAGAGCAAAGGAAAAGGGAACACTGAAGGTGCCAGGTTACACAAATAAACATGGCAAAAGGCGGCTTCAATATACAATCCCTACTATTTTTAATATCATTCCCCCTGTTTTGAAACAGTTAGATAAATATGTTATTATTAAAAAGGAAATCAAAGATTGGTTGATAAATAGAGATCATTAATTGAATATGTTATTATTATTATTATTATTATTATTATTATTATTATGATTCAGATGAGTATTATTATTAATGTTATTTTTCCTATACAACTCAATTACGTTTGGTAAATACTTTGTAATATAATCCTGTATTTCTTATGAATTTGTATTGTTTATTGAATTAATTAATTATGTCTGCAATATTGATATTGTATTTCTTTATGATTTATTATGGTTTATTGAATTATGTATTGCCACAGGCTAGCCAGTCATGGCTATGTGGCCTAGTCTGACTATATGTATTAACCTGTTTATAATAAATAAAATGTTAAAACAAACAAACAAACACCTGCACACATAATACCTCTACAATATAGAAAGATCATAATAATTACAGATAACAGATTCAATTAGTGTAGTGAGGCTGAAAGTTCAACCTTTGAATATATAATCCTCACGGGATTATATATTCAAAGGTTCAACGATGAGTCCATCACGATAGTTATAACATTGATTCTTTTATTCTCTCCTTTGGAATTATGTTTTAAAATTTGTCACCCGTTCTAGTTTTGTAATTTCTAAAGGATTGAGGTTGTAAAGCTTAAGTCCAAGGTAACTATAGCCAGAGTTTTCTTCATCTTAGTTTCAAGGTTGAGATATTTTAAAATGTGTCAGATTATTTATAAGGTAGGTATTTCTGCTGGAATTACTCAGTGAAGTATGTCAATATGTCTCAGTTTTTGAAGCCCACCCCAAAGTCACCTTGAAGGGTAATGCATATTTTATTATTTCAGTAGACTTTACTCAAAATCTTTCGTTGTAACTTTATATTTACCTACATGTGAACTTTATATTTACATTAGCTTCTGACACCAAGAGTAATATTCTCTAATCTGGAACCCAACCCCCGAGACCAATATATTCAAAATCATCTTCTTTTCCAAAGTTGCAACTGCAGACATAATTAATTGTCCGTGTGGCTTGGATACTCTCCGGCTGGTAATGCACGTGGCGCTATGTGCGGCGCCAAGGGGCACTAAATCGTAGCGTGTGATATGACGCTTGGGGGTCGTTAAGCCCGGTGTGCGCGACTCACTCCAGATACCGAGTATATTGACCGTTGAAACGACCGCAAGATGAGATTTTATTTCATCGGATTATTTCTCATCCCTTCTTTTATATGACTTCCGTATAACCGATCTGCGGTTCTTAGTAAGGATTCGAAAGCACAAAGGCGCCGAAAAGGAACGATGGATTTCGTATATTTTCCCGGTGGACAAAAGTGTAAAAATAACATTAATATCACAAGAGATGATGGAGAGATAAAGAACGGAGGTTGGCTCTTGACTGAGTTAGAACTTTTCGAGATGACTTCGCGGGAATCGCGAACTCATTAAATCAAGATTGAAAGAGCGGCGACTTTCGCGTGGGGACAAAGTTACAAAGAAGGGACTTTCTTATGATCGATACCCCGGAAAACGGGGTGACATTTCCCCCCGTAAAACTTCTGCTCTCTCCACCAAGAAAACGCTCTTGCACTTTTGATGTGGAACTCCCTCAAGTGGTTGCAAAACTAGCAGCTTGGGGTTGGTGAGGGGAGGAGGAGGAGGGGATGATTGATGGGATATGCTCAAGCTGTGGGCACAATTAACTTAAAAGCAAGGAGTTTTATTTTCTTGTTTGCTTTGAATCTTCCCATGTGTCCAGCTGCCGCATCAAGAGATTGGTTTCTCACATCGCCGTGCGTCATTAATGCTCTGTTGTGATTGGTTCCAGGCGGAGTTGGAGGGGCTGACGGGTGAAGTGCGCTTCAACGATGACGGCAGAAGACAGAACTACACTCTACATGTAGTCGAGATGACAGTCAACAGTGCCATGGTCAAGGTGAACATTTTATTGCGTCCCCTCAAATCAATTCATTATTATATTGTCAATTGGAATTACATTTTGATACAAATTCGAACTAAACAAATACCATATATCATCATTAGAGCGGAAAGCAACGAGTAAAAGATCGTTGCGCATGTGCAATGATACATGGTAGCAGCATCGTCGCCGGTGGTATGACAGTTCGTAGTGACCTTCATTCCATTCTCCTCGGAGATTCTAACCCGCATCAGTGCGTTGTGTCTAATGTCCGTCCGTCCGACCAGGTAGCTCAGTTTGTAGAGATTTCGCCCGGAAAGTGAGAGGTCCCTGGTTCGAGCCCAGGTTTGGCTGGACATTTTTCGCTTCGTACATTCATTCCTATCATTCTGTCAGGTGGTTTTATACATGTTTACTTCCAATGCATTTTATGTGTTAGAAGACATTGTTACAAACATTTTAAGATATATTTAAATTGGGGCGCAGATGATAATGAACATGTTTGACAGGTCTTCTGACTAAACTAGCAAAGTTACGATGAAGATCCAGGTGTTCAGTCGAAGCATATTGAGCGATTATGTATCAAATGTTCAACATTTTCATTCAATGGAGAGGACATTTCAATTTATTGAAATGAATATGAAAAATCGAATTACACAGAACCCACTTAGGCAGGCGCGTAGGAAGAGGGGACGGGGGGATTATCCCCCCGTCCCCCTACTCGAGCAGGCTGACCCCCCCCCCCCCAACCCATTCACCATACAAAATTCAGATTAGTGTCCAAGAATTACTTAAAAATTGTTTAAATTCTAAAAAAGAGCCTTGCGGGGCCAAAATATAGAGTAATTTGTTGTAATTTGAGCAGTCCCAGAATCAATTTTAAAATGTTTTTATTCGAGTGCCTTGCGGGGTAACAATTGGTGGGTTCAGTTTGTGCATTTTAAAGCACTTTAAACTGGGTTAAATTCTAAAAAACGGCCTGCGGGGTTTAAACTGAGGGGCTTCGCCCCCCAAACCCCCCTTCCGCGTGTCACAATCCCCCCCCCCCCCCATGATGAAAGTAGTTCCTACGCGCCTGCACTTAGGTCCAGTTTGTAAATATCTTCTACAACCAGTAGCGGCCATTAAAGGAATGTCATTAGTTGTTGCCATAACAATATAGTCCTAACTAGATTATTGAAAAACTGGTTCTTATCCTGTTTGGGATATCATTTTTGCAATTATTGCCGAAACAATTTTTAAGGATTTTGTCGTGGACGTTTTCGGAACCAGAGTAATAGCAAGGCAGTGGTGACGGTTTGTTCCGATGAATTTTGTCCCTTTTTCCCTTTCATCGGAACAAACCGTCACCACTGCCTTGTAATTAAGGATTAGGACGACAAAATGATAATCTTTCAGATTTCAAAAGTTGAAAGCAAGTTTTAGACAATTGATCCTTTTTTGCATCAATGTCCACTTAGTGGTCAATGCAGCTTTGTCATATGCATAAGAACTTATAATTTAAGTAAAATAAAATTTATTTTTATTCTCTGGAATTCCACAAATTTCAATACCATAGTACAAAATATAACTTCATATATTACAGTACTTCCTACATAATTATTTGTACATTTTAATAAATCATGAGTCCAAACGATTGTCTTGGTGTATGAAATACGATTTTTACTGAATCCCTCAGTTAGGTGAATGTTAATAAATACCAACTGCAATGTGAAAAGATTTTCCTCGAGTGGGACTCGAACCCACGACCTTCCGATATCCAGTCAGATGCTCTACCAGCTGAGCTATCGAGGCAGTTCACAGTGCAGCGGCTGTGGTTGTTTAAAAGCTAGACAAAGTATTATTATAATATGATTATTGTGTCAGGTGGCCGAGTGGACTGACGAGACGGGGTTCACACCAGTATCAGCAAAATACACACGCCTCAAACCCCACGAGATCGAGAAGAACAGAACCTACATCGTCACCACGATATTAGTAAGTCAAGAAAACCAACTTTCATTCTCCAAAACTTCACAGATGAGAAACTAGAATTAACTTTTACTAAACTTTGGATCATCAGCCATGATTTTTGTACGTGCGTGAAGTTGGCCCCCCACTTATAAAAAATCAAAATTTTGAGATAGCAGTTCGTTAGCACTTCGTTAGTACCGGTAAGTACCGTTAAAATTATCGTTAGAACTCCACTCATTACGACGCTAGGCGCCGTACAATAATGGGGGGCCAACTTCACGCTGGCCCCCCACTTATTTAAAATCAAAATTTGAAGATAGCAGTTCGTTAGTACTTCGTTAGTACCGGTAAGTACCGTTAAAATTATTGTTAGAACTCCACTCATTACGACGCTAGGCGCCGTACAATAATGGGGGGCCAACTTCACGCTGGCCCCCCACTTATTAAAAATCGAAATTTAGAGATAGCAGTTCGTTAGTACTTCGTTAGTACCGGTAAGTACCGTTAAAATTATCGTTAGAACTCTACTCATTACGACGCTAGGCGCCGTACAATAATGGGGGGCCAACTTCACGCTGGCCCCCCACTTATTTAAAATCAAAATTTGAAGATAGCAGTCCGTTAGTACTTCGTTAGTACCGGTAAGTACCGTTAAAATTATCGTTAGAACTCCACTCATTACGACGCTAGGCGCCGTACAATAATGGGGGGCCAACTTCACGCTGGCCCCCCAATTATTAAAAATCAAAATTTGAAGTTAGCAGTTCGTTAGTACTTTGCTAGTGCCGGTAAGTACCGTTAAAATTATCGTTAGAACTCCACTCATTACAACGCTAGGCGCCGTACAATAATGGGGGGGGGGGCCAACTGCCTGCTGGCCCCCCACTTATTTAAAATCAAAATTTTAAGACAGCAGGGTGTTAGTATTTCGTTAGTACCGGTAAGTACCGTTAAAATTATCGTTAGAACCCCACTCATTACGACGCTAGGCGCCGTAAACTCAACTTAAAATATAATGTTGAAGTTCTTA
The DNA here is from genome assembly GCA_934045905.1 of Leuctra nigra. Classification (NCBI taxonomy): domain Eukaryota; kingdom Metazoa; phylum Arthropoda; class Insecta; order Plecoptera; family Leuctridae; genus Leuctra; species Leuctra nigra. Next base: position 34,898,714 of record OW203764.1, on the reverse strand, counting down.
TAGAGTATTCGAGTCCGTGAATTAAGTTTGCTATGATGCTCATGATGAGTGATATGATATGAATGAGAGTTTTTCTCTGTGCGGTGCTAGACTCCGTAAACAATGTATATAGTTTTCTTATATGCTCTTATACGTCTAAGATATGATGAATTAGAGTATTACGTGAGTTTTAATAATATTTGGTTTTACTCTGTGGGGTACTATAGACGCCGTTAAAGATATAGTTTCCTCAGTAATACCAGCGATCATATAAGGTAATGCAGAACCAATTTTGTGCCAAGAACTGTAGCTAATCTCTGAGAATTGTTGTAGCTTCTTTGCGTAATTAATGTTTGCATGGTGATTTCTAAATAATATTTCTAAATAATACGCATTTTGTGCGTCCGATTTTTCAAATACTGTGTAACTTTCGAACCATAGGAGTCCGCTTTCCAGGAAGTTCTTGCAACGTCGGGATCTCATTGTCTTCATTCGAACTTACGTAGTATTTGACTCATTTGAATCTTTTGTCACCCTGCTGACCTTGCACGGCGGGTGGTAGGGGGAGGTGGTGTTGAAGATCCCTTGCTTCGGACAGAGTTTTCATTCAATGATTTAAACTGGTGTTTAATACAAATGCAAAATTAATAATGTTATGTACATGATTTTCTTTAATAACAAAATCCCCTTTACATTTTACAATCTACTTTTATTAGCGAGCGTAGCGAGCGTTACTATGGGACACTTATGCCTCTTTCTCTGTATTTTTTCGCCCCCATATTGGAAGCACCGATTGACCAATCAACCTGATTTTTTTTTACATACACTAATATCAATCTAGCATAGACCTGTGTTGTTTTTGAGCAATATTCAAATCAAAATGTTGATTATTTTATTTAATAGACACATTGCCGCGCGACACCCTGCTGAGTTGACCAATGTCGCTTCCTGTCCACCCCACCCCTCCACTAGCCCCAGCCAGCTAATGACCAGCCAGCCCCCAACCATTACGAAAAAGGTTGTTTTCCTCTCGTTCAAATGAGAGTTAGGGGTCAATTATTTACAAACTTTTTAAAGTAATACGATTTTGATATTCTGACGTCACAAATGGATATCAAATAAAAAATAAAAATTGATGGGAATCAATTTTTGATCCTTGAATTTCGGTAAATATTTGCAGAGTAAAATAAATTCGTTAAAAATATTAAAATGTATTTCAATTGATGCGTTGGTATAAGAGGTATAGCGCGTATCGGTGTTCGCTTATCAACGCGTTACACTGAGCGTTAACCTATTAACAGCCTCCTAGAAATTGTACACTAAACCACTTTTTTGTTTTTTAAAACTACTTGCTCAATTCACAGTAATGCTACAAAAGTGATGTCATTTTTAAGTCCACAACTATGTGTTGCCATGGTGATATACTTTGTCTCCATGGCAACATATGAATTATGACGTCAATGTCAATTTTCCTGTTTTAAAGATAAAAGAAATGTATCAAACTTTGTAAATCAATTCCGAGATAACTATTCAACCCACAACAAAAGTAATAACATATCTCAACGTCTCAACTAATAATAATAATACAATTATTTTGAAATCTAATTTGCACGAGACTTCCCTATTGTAATACAAAGTAGTATTGAAGATTTTTTAAATTAGATTTATTTCAGTCAATTTTCAAATTAAATTAAATATTTTCAGTCACTCACGGTTTTGCAAAGCAAGTCTTGTTCTGCATACCTACCTAATAACTTTTTCATTGAATGCTCATATAAAATCACTGGTTTTGATTTCCTATGTGCTGGAAAAAAGAAACAGTTATTTTCAATTCAACTGAAAATATCATAGTAACAATATGGCATGCAAAATTTGACAAATATCATTTCATTTGTCCACGAAAGTAGGTAAGTATGCCTTATTACGCGACCTCTACGGGCAAAATGGATTTTGGTACTGTTTTATAGATTGCATTTATAAAATAGAATTCCCGTATCACAGGTAATATTTTATTTTTAGAATGTAGAGTAGGTATTTGTTTATTATCATATAGAATTCATTTGTTTGTACAAATTGTGAACCAATAACCTCCAACAAAAAGTTTCCATTTGGTCTGCAAATTTAGGTTAAACTCCCCTTATAATCTGATTATTGTACGGCGCCTAGCGTCGTAACGAGTGAAGTTCTAACGATAATTTTAACGGTACTTACCGGTACTAACGAAGTACTAACAAACTGCTATCTCGAAATTTCGATTTTTAATAAGTGGGGGGCCAGCGTGAAGTTGGCCCCCCATTATTGTACGGCGCCTAGCGTCGTAATGAGTGGAGTTCTAACGATAATTTTAACGGTACTTACCGGTACTAACGAAGTACTAACGAACTGCTATCTCTAAATTTCGATTTTTAATAAGTGGGGGGCCAGCGTGAAGTTGGCCCCCCATTATTGTACGGCGCCTAGCGTTGTAATGAGTGGAGTTCTAACGATAATTTTAACGGTACTTACCGGTACTAACGAAGTACTAACGAACTGCTATCTTCAAATTTTGATTTTAAATAAGTGGGGGGCCAGCGTGAAGTTGGCCCCCCATTATTGTACGGCGCCTAGCGTCGTAATGAGTGGAGTTCTAACGATAATTTTAACGGTACTTACCGGTACTAACGAAGTACTAACGAACTGCTATCTTCAAATTTTGATTTTAAATAAGTGGGGGGCCAGCGTGAAGTTGGCCCCCCATTATTGTACGGCGCCTAGCGTCGTAATGAGTGGAGTTCTAACGATAATTTTAACGGTACTTACCGGTACTAACGAAGTACTAACGAACTGCTATCTCGAAATTTCGATTTTTAATAAGTGGGGGGCCAACTTCACGCACGTGATTTACGTATCCTCCGCCATTGCCAACCAAATCACGACTGGTCTGCTGAACTGTCCCAGAGTTTCGCAAGTGGGTCATAGATGTCATATGATGAAGATCTTCTGACTGATTACAGGAGGAACCTTACATCATGCTGCGGACTCCGGAGAGAGGGGAAAATTTGACCGGGAATGATCGCTTCGAGGGATATTGCAAGGACCTGGCAGATCTCATTGCCAAGAAACTTGATATCAACTGTGAGTTACAAATCTGTCAAACTTCCGTCTATTCACTGACTAATGAGATGTTGCCACGGTAACCGTTGCTCAAGCCTCAAGGGGACACACATGTGCACAGTAGCACATGATGTATTAAATTAATAATACCTAATATTATCGAGCGATGTAGAAAAACCCGACTATGAAAACTTTACCTATTGGTTAACTCAAACCACAATTAAAAGTTACACATCTTTTAATAACCGAACTGGTTCCGATCAAGTTCTTTTTTAATAGCAATGTTATCATGCTTTGGACTGGTTGATCTCTACCTCTGACCTCATTATGCTGAATTAATCCACAAATCTGTTAATAAATTCCATACATATATGGTTTCGGTTTCCGTAAATCCGTAAGCCGTTTAATATATAATCCGTTTAATATATATTATTTGTTTATGTTATTCAATATTTTATGCAATAATAAACAATTTGCAACATTATTTTTTAAAAATGATCACCGAATACTAATATTCGAGAAAATAAGGAACACGACTGACCTCTGGTGGATTCTTTGGTACTATCCATAAGGGGGATAATGGAGGATATAAAGTGTTTATTTATGTAAATAAATGATATAAAATTTACTTTAGTTGTTTGTTCTGAAAAAGTAAACTAGTACTAAATCTAAATTTCAATTGTTTCTCCTTTTTCACTGCCCTATGGAAAAACGAACATCAAAATAAAAAAGTGCATCTAAAAAGTTTCCTGCTAAAAGTGGCTCCATCACGTATCGCTTATTTGTTCGAATAGTTTATTGAAATATTTTGAAAATTCTAATTTTCTAAACCATTTATTTTGACATTGTCTTATTTATTGAAAGTAAAGAGGTACGAAATAGAGAAAAGATGTTTGCATGTTTTTTACTGCATATTCAAGTTTCTATTACGCAATTGTGTCATGTGACGAAGTATATTTGTCGTTATCCATAATTGATGAATATTCAACCATCAACTAACTGATTGATAAAATAATCGCCCGGCAGATGGAAGAAAGGTGATATATTTTATAAAGTATAATCAGCATAATATTACAAACTAAATATTTAACATTAATCCAATCAAATCGAATCATATACAGCAGACACCGCTGTACTAATTAATGTGTCCACTATATTTTTATCTGAATTATGAATTATTTTGAATATAGGTACACAAGTTGATTTTAAAATAGCCTACAGATATTCTGACAATTTTGTAATTTTTAAATATTTAATGAAACTTGCTCGACATCTTTAGGAGTGATTGATTTTAATAATCAATTGATGACTAATATTTATACATACAAATAAAAGAAATAAATCAAAACTCTCGACATCCCCCCCCCCCCCCCCCCACAAAAAATATAGCCTGAGTGTTAAATGTTCGTCCAATTTAAAGTATGAATTGAAAACTCGTGCTCTGCAGTGTTCAAATACAACTAGCTTTCCCCTTTTCTCTCCAACAATGTGAAGTAAGAAGTATATTTATTTATTTGTTTGTGTAAAATATCCAACAGAGTAAAACTCCACAAGTGGACACAACAAATATAAAAAAACAACCTTAATACAATTATGAAAATCTAACAAAGAAAATCAGTTGATACAATAAGTTTAAAAAAATAAGAACTTGAAAGAATCACCACAAACTAAATTAAGCTAATCTAATGCTAATCTATAAAGCTAATGTAATCTGGAAAGTCATAAAGCAATGACCATAAGTGTAACATTATCTTTGGTGTGACGATGTGTGTTCTGTATTTAGATGAACTCCACGTGGTGAAGGACGGCAACTACGGGTCGGAGAGCGCCGAGGTGAAAGGCGGGTGGGACGGCATGGTCGGCGAGCTGGTCAGGAAGGTAACTAGTCAATAGATGGCGCCTCCATCTAGTAGTCGTCGTCGCTCACAGAGCTTCGTCCATAGCAGTGTTGGAGGTGAGGTTTCCATAGAGGTGAAGGGCGGCGGGGACGGCATGGTCAGGAAGGTAACTAGTCAATAGATGGCGCCTCCATCTAGTAGTCCGTCGCTCACACAGCTTCGTCCAGAGCAGTGCTGGAGGTGAGGTTTCCATAGAGGTGAAGGGCGGCGGGGACGGCATGGTCAGGAAGGTAACTAGTCAATAGATGGCGCCTCCATCTAGTAGTCGACGTCGCTCACAGAGCTTCGTCCATAGCAGTGCTGCCATCTGCGGCGACGCCTCGAACCAGCAGCACTGCATATCGATCCCTGCCATGTTTCCATAATAACATTGCATTAATATATTTAGCAACTAGAATATGAAATCTCTTGCAACATGAAACTAGAAGTTTAACTTTAACTTTACAATGGTACATTTGTGCTTTAGAATTTGTTAAATCAAAATATGAATGCATACTTGTTCGTTCGCTGGCAGGAGTTTGAGCTGAAATGTACGGCTTCACTTTGTTTTACTGCAACGTACATTTAGCGCAGTTTTATGTCATGAAGGAATCCTATTATTTCGTTTTGTCCACACGACGTCGACCATCATGCAGATGTAACTACCGCACCGTCGCGACGCCGAGTACTGGTCGCTGATTGGTCGGCGTCGCGTGCATGCACGGCACCAGCTCTTGACGCTAATGTCCCTGGCTCGCGTGGAGGCCAAGAAACGCGAATTTCGAATATAATTCTAATCAATAATCGTATAATTCAATAGCATTGTCGTGTTGGTTTTCTGCTTTCTGCTTTGTTTTGTGAAATACTGGGAAAAATCACGAGAGTTTGAAAGTAAAGTCTCCTCCGCATGCAAGACGTCTAGTTTACACTGGTATTTACTACTTCAAGGCTGTTTTCCAGAAACAACAGTAGGATGAATTAGGTGAAAGATTTTCATCTTTGTAGAAAAGACTCGATGAAAAATAAAATAAACATGCAAATACGACATACCCAAGATGAAGCAGATACAGGGAAATTATCGGAAAATTGTACCAGCAGATGTCAAAATGACCCATTTGTGATTTTTTTTATGACTTGTTTCCACAACGTCATAACGCCTAACTAAACGCAATTGATAACATTTTAATATTTCATTTGAAGAACTTGTTGCGTGTTTCACTTGTCGCGATATTATTGGATGCGGAAGTGAATTTAAATTTAACATATGCTATGGAGCATCTACAATACGAAACAAATGACAGCTAAGAGCAGTGCACTCGAAGTGCGTTAACATTTAAAAACATCTATGATAACTTTTAGGAGCACAAAGTTTTAAATTAGTGGTAAACGATGAGCTAGCTTGCACGAACATATTTTGCTTTAGTTCAGCAATACAAAGAATTTTCCCCCGAGGGTTGACATCACGTTGAGGGGTAAGATTTAACTTACACATTGAGGTAAATTGTTGTATTTTTGTAAAGAGTATCTACATACTATAGAGATTTATCCGGAGCGCATATGACCAGGTAACCATTAAAACTATAAAATATCGTCAAAAATTAAAATCGCAGCTAAATGGTGGCAACAATGAGTGATTTCTCATGCAAACTTTGAACACTCTTTCTTCAAAGAGACGGTTACAAATAAATGAAGGGGGTTTACAAGGTTATTCCTCTGTTTTGGGTCACACTTTGCCAGAGTTAATAATATGATGTGATCCATAACGACCTATTTATCTCACGTAGCCGTTCGATTTGCATGTTCATGATTTCAACTAAGTTTACTGCGAGCTTTTTATCTTTTATCTATAGCGTTACTGAAGGGTCAAGCCCATTGAAACTGGGTTACTTCTTGACTCACCGACACACATCCAAGTGTCTGACGTGCTGTTGATTTCCCCCGCCAGGAGGCCGACATCGCCATCGCCCCCATGACCATCACCTCCGAGCGAGAACGCGTCATCGACTTCAGCAAGCCGTTCATGTCCCTGGGCATCAGCATTATGATCAAGAAGCCGTTCAAACAGAAGCCCGGCGTCTTCAGCTTCCTCAACCCGCTGTCCAAGGAGATCTGGGTGTGCGTCATCTTCTCCTACGTCGCCGTCAGCATAGTGCTGTTCATCGTCTCGAGGTTCTCGCCGTACGAGTGGAGGTTGCTGAACTTCGGCGACGATCCGCCGCACAATCACTCGTCCACGGGCAACGCCGGGGCGAACGGCAACGTTGCCAATGACTTCAGTATACTCAACAGTTTGTGGTTCGCTCTCGGCGCGTTCATGCAACAGGGCTGTGATTTGTCTCCCAGGTAGGTACAATGGCAGGAGGTTACAACGTATGTCTGCACACGAAGGCATTACTTTTACTTTTGATGAAACTCAGTCAAAATTGATCGTATATTTTTTATGCCTGAACTATTGGGCTTGGATGTCTTTAACTTGCATCTCTGGTTTTGTTGTTCTTTGTTCTCTTAGTACTAATTATTATTGCGATGACACTCACACAGTGTCTGATCGAGGTAAAACTTTGCGTTTATGTATAAATACCATCTGTCTGGAATGTTTTTCCTAAATCTTATGATTGATTAAAGAGTGACAATATTCCAATCAAGTTGAAATGTTGTATGGTCATCAAGACCAACATTTTGATCTTATTTTGTAAACTTTAATGCTCGTTTTCAACGCGTTGAACTGAGCGTTTTCCTTATCGCTGTTAACAGCACCACATGAACGCCATGCGAAACCACAGAGAAATAAACACATTTGGACCCAAAAATTCTAATTTAGCACAAATTGTTTCCTAACCTATTTCAATATATTGGCTATGACCATAGACATTGTATAGCCTTCGGCTGACCTATAGGCCCGAAAGGGTAGACAGCCCCGTTTAGTCTACCCTCCTGGGCCTAAGAGATTTCATGGAGTCCGTATTTTGCGTAATGTCACACGAATTCTCACGAACTGATATGTTGTTCAAAATGTGAACTATATTTCTTTTCCTCAAATGACCTTTTAATTAAAAGTTTTCAGTACGAACAAATGGTATGCATAATGAAATTTTGTTTGGTGACCCAAAGCGTCAGCCAACCTCGCAATAATTCTGAACAAAACGTCATGGAAAATTGTCAATGATTATTCATTATTCAGGATGCATAATCCTGACAAAACTGTGGGTATGTCGCTAATATATTCAATTGATTATTTTATACATTCATCATACGACTGATGTGTGTTTCAGACCACCAGAATAAATAATACAAAAAGGTTGAAAAACATTTTAGCAATCTAATAAAAATTGTAAACTCAGTCATTTTCAATTCCACATTTCGGAACGTGTTCCAATGTTATGAACTCTTGGCACCAAGAGAATACAAGTGTCAAAGAATACGATTGTTCAAGTCAATATAACCCCATAAAAAACACTCCGTGTAAAAATACCAGCCAAGTCTCTTCAATTAAAAAAAAATAGAAGAAATCTAAAAATTCAGCACTGAAAAGTAGTGATATCAAAAAATTGGCCAAGTCAAAACTTTTCAAAAAATACTTGGCACATCGTTCATATAAATAGTATAGAAGTAGGCAGGAAATGAAATGTACTCATCTACACATGTCCTAAAAAAACGATGCGCCAAGTATTTTTTGAAAAGTTTTGACTTGGCCAATTTTTTGATATCACTACTTTTCAGTGCTGAATTTTTAGATTTCTTCTATTTTTTTTTAATTGAAGAGACTTGGCTGGTATTTTTACACGGAGTGTTTTTTATGGGGTTATATTGACTTGAACAATCGTATTCTTTGAACAATCGTATTCTTTTCAAAAAATACTTGGCACATCGTTCATATAAATAGTATAGAAGTAGGCAGGAAATGAAATGTACTCATCTACACATGTCCTAAAAAAACGATGCGCCAAGTATTTTTTGAAAAGTTTTGACTTGGCCAATTTTTTGATATCACTACTTTTCAGTGCTGAATTTTTAGATTTCTTCTATTTTTTTTTAATTGAAGAGACTTGGCTGGTATTTTTACACGGAGTGTTTTTTATGGGGATATCACTCCTTTTTTCAGTTTATTATTACAACTTGTAACATATTGTGGCACCAAAGATTATAATTCTTTTAAAAAATAAGATTTTGTGATTTGGTTGCTAAGAAAAGTTGTGCTTGTTACTGTGTTAATGCTATAAATAATTGAGCGAGCGAAGCGAGCGTCTCCTTTTGGCTCTTTTGGCACGGACCTCTGTTTTTTTTTTTGTTTGTTTTTGTTTTTTTCTGTTACTGACGATATACAGGTCAGAGTTTTTCTTCGATCGAGCTGAAATTTTGCACACAAGTATGTAACATTTCTGATTGTTGCAGACCCTAATTTTTTTGAAATCCCCTGATTGGTGCAAATTTAAAAAAAATTATCTTTCGATTGGTTGGTTTGATCAATTTGAAATTAAGCAAAGACATTGCAACCAACATTGTACCCAATCATAATAAATTTCAGCCAAATCCACCCATTGGTTCAAATTTGAAACCATTTTTCCTGTGATTTTTGAAATTTAAACTAGAACCGATTGACCGATCAACTAAAAACTTTGCATGGTCATTGGTACCAACATTAAAGGTATTTTTGCCAATTTTCAGTCAAATCTGTAGTTATTTTCAAAAGGTTTTGTAATTTTAGTGACATTTTGCGTGCTGGCTGTCAAATTCACGGCGACTTCGAATCTTCAGTTCAAGGCAAGGTAGTTAGAGCAGAAAGTTTCAAACGAAATGAAACTAATAATGACCGTTCAACAGATTGATTTGATATTGTGTACACACTAATATCATATGATTTGAGTGGTCCCAGGTATATTTTTTTAAAGAGATCCTGTGATTTTTGAATATTAACAAGGAACAGTTCAATCATAAGGGTTGATACTAACATTTTAGGAATATTTAGAGATTTTTATTCAAGTCTGACGAAATTCAAGATTTATTGGCTTTTAATGATATTTTCGATAGACATAATTTCGGTTCGAGGTGTTCCGCGTATCCGTGCTCGCTCATCAACGCGTTACTCAGAGCGTTTTCCTAGTATGTTACAAAGTATAGCAAAAGTTTCGTTCCAATCGGTCCAGCCGTTCTCGAGTTACGGCATCACTTCCGGTTTTCAAAATGGCGGTTGACATCACTGCCACCTAAAATTTGTATCTATTAATGTTATGTAACATTATAAGCCTTCTGAATATGTAGTTATTGATATAAGAGATGATTTTAGTCAGATTTGTAATTTTTATGACGTCATTTCCGGTTTAGGTTATAGAACATTTCTTCTTTCACTATTGGTATTCCTTATAGATGACCTTCTAAATCGAATGGCGCTAATTTCGTTCTAATCGGTCCAGCCGTTTTTGATATATGACGTCACTTCCGGTTTAAAAATGGCGGCACAAAAAATTTATAAGAATAAAGGTATCATTAGACGCCAAAAGTGCACATGTGGTAAAATTTTCATATCGATCGGTTCAGCCGTTTAGGCTGTGGCAGTGATAGCAACGTTTCCTGATATCTGAATCATCATCATCATCAGATAGCTTTTAAAAGGGGTGTAATTTCACTGTTTTCACGGCCCTCTAGCACCCAAACGGCATAACGTATTGTTCCCAAATTTGGTATATGTTGTCAGGTGGGCCATAGCTCGAAATTAAGTTATTTCGCAACAATGTGAGATTTCCCAATTTTGAGATCCAGTAGGCCGAAAATGCCATGTTGTTGCTTACAGTAAAAGTGTTTGGTCTGCTCCTCAGTTTATTAGGCATTTACGGTATGTTGAGTGAGTGTGAGTGTATAGTACGACTTGGCTGGGTGGAGCGACCGCTCCACTAGATTTTATTTCACGTTGATCCTGATCTCATCGTACACCGCCAACTTGGCCGCCTTCCTCACAGTCGAGCGCATGGTGACGCCGATCACTCAAGTCAAGTGTTGAATGTTTCCAGGTCTATATCTGGTCGAATCGTCGGCAGTGTGTGGTGGTTCTTCACGTTGATCCTGATCTCATCGTACACCGCCAACTTGGCCGCCTTCCTCACAGTCGAGCGCATGGTGACGCCGATCACTCAAGTCAAGTGTTGAATGTTTTCAGGTCTATATCTGGTCGAATCGTCGGCAGTGTGTGGTGGTTCTTCACGTTGATCCTGATCTCATCGTACACCGCCTTCCTCACAGTCGAGCGCATGGTGACGCCGATCACTCAAGTCAAGTGTTGAATGTTTCCAGGTCTATATCTGGTCGAATCGTCGGCTGTGTGTGGTGGTTCTTCACGTTGATCCTGATCTCATCGTACACCGCCAACTTGGCCGCCTTCCTCACAGTCGAGCGCATGGTGACGCCGATCACTCAAGTCAAGTGTTGAATGTTTTCAGGTCTATATCTGGTCGAATCGTCGGCAGTGTGTGGTGGTTCTTCACGTTGATCCTGATCTCATCGTACACCGCCTTCCTCACAGTCGAGCGCATGGTGACGCCGATCACTCAAGTCAAGTGTTGAATGTTTTCAGGTCTATATCTGGTCGAATCGTCGGCAGTGTGTGGTGGTTCTTCACGTTGATCCTGATCTCATCGTACACCGCCAACTTGGCCGCCTTCCTCACAGTCGAGCGCATGGTGACGCCAATCAACTCACCCGAGGATCTTGCCACGCAGACAGAAGTGCATTACGGGACGCTCATTCACGGATCAACATACGGCTTTTTCAGTGTAAATATGACTTCTTTATATCGTACATACATTCACTGTTCAGGAGACATATTCCTGAAATTAGTAAGAGTGAGTATGAGAAAAATGAAACTGAATAAATTGTTAGGTATATCCAACCAATATATTAATCCTGTAGGCGTAGATTCCATTGGCTGATACCTATTTGTTCACTTTTATTTTTCTCTGAGGTACTCACTCTCCCTTATTTCAGGAATATGACTCATTGATAATTTTCCGAGGTAACTCAAGAAAGAAATGTTTTTCATCAATTGGCCAAGCATTTTTATTTCCCATTTCCCATTTTCTATTATATTTATTTTTTGATTGTGTGTTCACTCTGCACATATTTCCCCGTTCATCTAGAAACAAACATAATATAATTTATTATAAATAACATTTCATTTTTTATGAAAAATAATCGGTGTTGTTGAACAATGATACTGGCCTTTGACTCGAGTCGAATGTACTTAAAAATTGAAATAAATTAAGTTTTGTTCATAAATTGAGTTCGTACAAGAACTCCTCGGAAGTTAGTTTTCTTCCCTAGCTGTAAGTTCACATTTTCTTTCTCAGTAAAATAGGTTACACATTTGAAAGAGTTCTTTACATCTGAACAAATTTTGTTATTAAGTGTGAACATTGGCTCAGCGTTTCCAGTTTAAAGCAATCTATTTCCAGGACTGTGTATATCCTGGAAATCCAGGTTCCTGTCGGAGCAATCAACCTTTCATTTCGTGTATTTACATACAAAACAAATAACAAAACCTCGTTATGAACACCGCATATCGCTTTAATTAAACATCATTCTATTTTTAAATCATGAAATTGAATTTTTTAAACTTGCTTGAGCTTTCATTGATTTACGTTACAGCTGTCGAAGATCAATGCAATGAGGAATTCTAAAGAGTTAATGGAAAACTTTCAGTGCTGGAATATAATATAGCTTCATATAATCTGCGTTGCGTTTTGAGTTTTAATTAAGCGTTGTTTTGTTGACCAAAAAGAAAGCAGTGTATTTTGTTTTATCTTTGGGTCAACGCAAATATTAAGTTTTTGAAAATGTTACAAAGCGGAAACGTTTTTCCGCAAAAGGCAATCCCGCTCGGATGTGCATGAGGCAAAAGCTATTGAAGATAATATGAAGAAAACTGTGTCAAAAGCTGTAGAGTAAGAATAACGGATGTTACAAGTTGTAGAGCCGTCATCCGGTAGACCATGGGTTCGACAGGGTAACTTTCTTGCATTCCATTATTCCATACATGACACGATATGATGATGTCGTGATACCTACCCTAACACTAGGTACTTACAAAATACTATCGTATTTTACTAAGGATAAGATCAATTTCAGTACATTCTTCAATCATTTTTTAAACTAAGTAGATTAAACACAGTTATTTTCAGCCATAACCTGTCCGTGGAATTATTCAAAACCATCGATAACATTCTTCTCTAATTCGAAAATTACAAAAAATTCATCCGCTCAACTCTGAATGTACTTTTCCTCCATATACATTAAAATCCATCCTCTTGCCCTCGTCACGGATTGTCTCTCACTGTTCTGGACCTGTTCTGTGCTCGCAGAGATCTCAGATCACGCTGTACAGCAAGATGTGGGAGTTCATGAACTCGCGCAAGCACGTGTTCGTCAAGAGCTACGACGAGGGCATCCGTCGGGTGAGGACGTCGAAGGGCAAATACGCGCTGCTGATCGAGTCGCCGAAGAACGACTACACGAACGAGAGGGAACCGTGCGACACGATGAAAGTTGGACGCAATTTAGACGCCAAGGGTTTCGGAGTTGCGACGCCTCTGGGCTCGCCGTTAAGGTAAGAACTCGACTGATTGTTAACTGGATCGCATTGTGAGTTAGTGTTTTGATCCTAAAAGGACAGAGCTGTGACGAAGCATAGCTCTTATAAGGTGACTCTTTAGGGATAAATATGAGTAGCGAACGTCACCACGGGACTCTTATGATACTTTCTCTGTGTGTTTTTAGTCTGTGTTTTTGCCCGGAATGCCCAGATCAAACCGATTAAAGTGGTCCCACTGCTCCAGCCAAGGTGCTTAGAATTCGCCGTAATTCATTCAAATCTCTGATGAAAAAATACCTCAAACAACAGAATAAAACAATTATATCTTACCGTGTGCTCCAATTATATGTTTTTAATTGAAGTTCCAATTAAACTAGACCAAAATAATTCATATTTGTAGTGCAATGTTGCCAGATTTAAGGTAAATTTCACACATTGTACACATTTTCTTTCTTATTTGGCCCGTGATCCCATATTTTCAAACGGCAGTCTTATTCTAAAAATTATTATCTTTAATGTGAGACTATTTTCAATAATTTGTCATTCCTCTTGCGGTTTTAGGAGCAATTTAAGGCCAATTTTCCGGGACGATTTCATGTCTCCCTGTGTTATCTTATGGGGGAAAAGATGATCTTCAATCAAGAATATCTAATTATTTCATACCGTAAGGGGCAAATATTTTTTGCTAGTTGTATGTAATATGGTTTCATTAATCTTTGGTGTGAATTACAGCAAATTCTCATTCCTATACCGTAACCGTGGAACCCCCTTAACCGATCGATCTGGAATTGTGTACATCACTATAATTTCATATGAGAGGTCTCGTGTTGTACAGTTGTTGAACAAGATCCTGGGATTTAAGGAACCGTTTGACCGATCAACAATTAAGATTAGCATGGTATGTGTGACAATTTTCGGACTAATCTGTTCCTTTCGTCAAAAGTTATTGATATTTTAAGGACATTTTATTCGTGTTTGAAAATATGTCTCAAATTTATTGAAGTGAATTTCAGATATTTTATCACTGATACTTCGACGCAGTTCCTTTCGGCTCTTTCCAAGGTCTGCAGAGCAGAATCTTGTCAACGCATATCAAGTCGCATGCAATACGAAGGCTCGCTTATCAACGCGTTAAACAGAGTGATTTCCTAGCTAATGACTATAATGATATACATTTTTTATAATTTCTATGTAAGGACGACCCAAAAACATTATAAACCATTCCGTCTTATTTTTAACAGAAAACAAATTTGTCAACTATTCTTTTAGTTGATGCCCTTATTCTTTAGGCACGTGTATTTTTTAAACAACCCTATAAAGTGATCGGTCATAATATCATAAAAGTAATTGCGCAATTCGTTCTAAGGAATCGGTATATAAACATCGATTCTCTAGAAGCAATTAACGAACCGCTTTTATATTGATCGAAATAATATGGATTCGTTCGAAGCCTGAGCAACTGTCTTGTTTTTTGTCTTCTAATGAAGGGGATTGATAAAATATTCTACTTTATGCCAACAAGACTTCGTATTTAACACGGATTAATGAAAAAACACGCACTAAACGTCAAATCACAGCTGACTTGTGTAACTTTTGTCAGTTGTCTGTTTGCAAATCCAGGGATTAAATATAAAAACTTCTGTGTACGAAAATCAATCGTCGACATTTTTAGAATCCAAATCTGAGTCATAAAATGTGAACGAAGATATGTTTATCTTGGCTGTTTCCTGACATGTAGATTTCATTTTTATCTCGAATGTTCGTCTTCTTGTGTACAAATGAGCATAATATATATGCGGGCGAGGAAGGAGTAGATGGTCGCGTTATTCTACCTCGCCAGTCTCTCCACGAGCGTGCGAATATACTTGAGACGAGAAGCTGGCGCAGTTTAGACTCGACAGAACAAACACTCCATATTTTCATTTGATTCTCTGTTTGTCTTCTTCGGATTTGGTTTCAGGAGGAAAAACACGAGAATACATTTCAACGATATTTTAGGAAAACGTTGTTAGTTTAGAAGGATTTCTTGACTTTATTGAGCGAGCGAAGCGAGCGTCTCCATTTGGCTCTTTTGGCACGGACCTCTGTTTTTTTTTTGTTTGTTTTTTTTTTTTTCTGTTACTGACGATATACAGGTCAGAGTTTTTCTTCGATCGAGCTGAAATTTTGCACACATGTACGTAACATTTCTGATTGTTGCAGACCCTAATTTTTTTGAAATCCATTGATTGGTTCAAATTTAAAAAAAATTAACTTTCGATTGGTTGTTTTGATCAAATTGAAATTTTGACAAGTCATTACCCCCAACATTGTACCCAATCAAACAAAGTTTCAGCCAAATCCTCCCATTGGTTAAAATTTAAAACCATCTTTCCTGTGTTTTTAGAAATTTAAACTATAACCGATTGAACGATCAACTTATAACTTCGCATGATGGTTGGGTCCAACATTATCTGCATTTTTGACAATTTTCATACTAATCTGTGTTTAAATCCAAACGTTATTGACATTTTACGGACTATTAGCGTGTTGGCTGTCAAATTCACGGCGACTTCGACTCTTCAGTTCAAGGCAAGGTAGTTAGAGCAGAAACTTTCAAACGCAAATGAAACTGATAATGACCGTTCAACAGTCGATCTGATATTGTGTAGACACACTTATATCATATGAGTGGTCTCAGGTATATTTTTTGAAGGAGATCCTGTGATTTTTGAAAATTAACACGGAACAGTTCAATCATAAAGGTTCAATTGATCAACTTAAAGCTTTGCATGGTTATTTGGACCAATATTTTAGGAATGTTTTGAGATTTCTATACAAATCTGTGGCGAAATTTTAGAATTATTGGCTTTTAATGACATTTTCGATAGACATAATTTCGGTTCGAGGTGTTGCGTGTATCCGTGCTCGCTCATCAACGCGTTACTCAGATTCATTGGTTAAAATTTAAATAAATATCTCCTGATAGGCTGAAAAATGAAAACGGTCTTCGATAATTCTGATCAAACTCATATTTTGCATGATCATTAAGACCAATATTGTCTCTTATTTTACAAAATTTCATCCCAATCAGTTAAGAACGTATGAAGTTATTTACATTTTTAATATCTGTCAGTAATGAAGTATCGAAATGAATGTTTTCCAGTGCCAATTGAAAATTGATTCTGATTTGCTTTATGAACCAGGTGCTTAGATGCTATTTTAAAGTTTCGATGAAAAGCATACACTTTTAAGTTGATATCATAATCAATTCCATATGGATGTATATGTTTTCTGTGCGTTGTGTACGCATTTCCGGTTCGAGAATTTGCACGTACCCGTGCTCGCTTATCAACGCGTTACACTGAGCGTTTTCCTAGTGTTAGAATGTACACTTTATTAACAAAGCTCATATCTTTAAAGCAATTCATTGAAGTAGTTACATTTCTCAAGATAAAGTTATGGAATTAATCCTTCTAATGATCTACGTAAAGTTTATACTCGGTTTCACCCAGTTGCTTCAGAGTTGAGGGTTTTCCCTGCGTCGAGAGGGAAATTCTGGGAAGGTTCCGGCTGAGTATAGAGCGTGGCCTTGAAGAGTTTTTTAATCGATTTTTATTAATATCTTTTACCAATGTAATTGCAATGTATATGAAAATAGTTTTATAATTTGGAATGGGTTATTAGTTTTAATTCGTCCTACAGACGTTTAGTGCAATATTTTAAATAATTTTCGGGCACTTAACGTACAAAACTAATAAACCATTCCAAGCTATGAAATCATTTTCATTGAACT
The DNA here is from genome assembly GCA_934045905.1 of Leuctra nigra. Lineage (NCBI taxonomy): Eukaryota > Metazoa > Arthropoda > Insecta > Plecoptera > Leuctridae > Leuctra > Leuctra nigra. The sequence continues at coordinate 34,881,412 of OW203764.1, read as the reverse complement.
GTTCTGAAGACTCGTTACAAAGCCTTATTTTATTAACAATTATAAAATAAGTAAAAGGTATCTATTGATAAAAATCGATTAAAAACATTCCCCTTTCGCCATCGTCTCCCATTCACCCTCAAAATCACCCGCCATCCTTCATAATGCGTTACAGCAATTATTGTCAAAATAAAAACTCTAATCGCCAAGTTTTAAACTTGTATAACTTTGCAATCACCCTCATTCTGTAGATCAAGCATGCGAGTCACACGACTCGCTTATGAATCGCGTTGAACATGAAAGAACATGTTCCGCGTCGCTCCGAGCTTTCCACTGTCTTCCCTCCGTGTTTTAAGCGTAAGAGATGTTCTCGGCTACTTGGTAATGAGGTAATTCGAGCTTGAGACGTCGACCATAGCAAAGCACTCACGTCTTTCCACGCGACGCTTTATGTGGTAACCGGATCACGAGCCTCGCGGAGAATAATAATACAATATGATTATTAAGTGCATTCTACGGTAGAACTACGTTTAATGGTGATAATTTGCATAATGGCGGACTGCAGAACGACTGAAATGGGTTGGAAAGTGAAGTGACATAGGCATGTTTTAATGATGATTAAGTGACTTAATGGTTGGCTGCCTGCAGAGGGTGGGGTTTAGTGTAGAACGTAGCCGATGCGATACGGTTTCACGAATCCGTACAATTTATTGCCGTATCTAGTGGAGCGGTCGCTCCACCCAGCCAAGTCGTACTATACACTCACAGTCACTCAACATACCGTAAATGCCTAATAAACTGAGGAGCAGACCAAACACTTTTACTGTAAGCAACAACATGGCATTTTCGGCCTACTGGATCTCAAAATTGGTAAATCTCACATTGTTGCGAAATATCTTAATTTCGAGCTATGGCCCACCCCACTACATATACCAAATTTGGGAACAATAGGTTATGCCATTTGCGCGCTAGAGGACCGAGAAAACAGTGAAATTACACCACTTTCTGATTCTGAAGATGATGATGATTCTGATGATATCACGAAACGTCGCTATCACCGCCACAGCCTAAACGGCTGAACCGATCGACCTGAAATTTTTACCACATGTGCACTTTTGGCGTCTGAGGTGCCTTTTTATAAAACCAACCGGAAGCCGCCATTTTGAAACCGGAAGTGACGTCATAACTCAAAAACGTCTGGACCGATTAGAACGAAATTAGCGCCATTCGATTTAGATGGTCATCTATATGAAGTATCAATAAAAAAAATATTATTTTCTTATTTTCTAAACCGGAAGTGACGTCATAAATACGCAATATTTAACTTATTTCAACAAATTATACTTAAAATACGTACATAATTAACTTACATTGTAACATAGACAATACAATTTATATATTCAAGGTAGCAGTGTTCTCGGCCGCCATTCCTGAAACCGGAAGTGACGTCATATATCTAAAACGCCTGTACCGATTGCAACTGAACTAGCTCCTGCGTATTCATTCTGCTATTTATTTGAAAAATCAATTGTGAAAAATGAATAAATAAATTAATGGTACCGGAAATGGCGGCAGGAACCACTAAATGAAACCGGAAGTGACGTCATATATTACAAACGGCATGACCGATTTTACGGAAATATAGGGATTAGGAATTCAGATGGTCGTTCATGAAGGTATCAACTAGATAAAACTAGATTGTTTTCTTATTACCTATACCGGAATTCGGCCGCTATTTCAAAACCGGAAGTGACGTCATGTATCGAAAACGGCTGGATCGATTATAACGAAACTTAAGCTATTCTTCTTGGATAATCATTTTCATCTTATACCAAACGCAACTTTTCATAGTAACCAAATCGGTTGAGGCGTATTTTTTTAAAGAAATTAGTCCCTGCTCGGACATGTGCTACAAGCTGTATGAATAAACTAACAAAAGAAGTGATATCCCAGAAAAAACACTCCGTGTAAAAATACCAGCCAAGTCTCTTTAACTATAAAAAAAAATAGAAGAAATCTAAAAATTCAGCACTGAAAAGGAGTGATATCAAAAAAGGAGCCAAGTCAACGAATTTTCCAAATTTTAATCGTACCATTGAAATAAAAATATCAACCCCCGAGAAATACTTAAAAAAAGGACTTGGCGCATCGTTTTTTTAAAGACATTTTTCTATTCTTAAGCTTATGCCACTCACATACTACGTAGTTCAGAAATGCCTAGAAAAATTGGGACAAAACTTTCAAATTAAATATTGAACATTCTGTAAAATATTTTAAATTTAAATATAAGTACGCAAAGAAACATAGCATTGTCTTACAAGCAATAAATACAGAACAGTTGTGTTTGTGATTGGTAGGTACCTATAGTTTTGTGGGTACATCAACATACCTACTACAGCATTATACTTTGAACCTTCTCGCCGTGTAATTAATTGCTATTAATTAACATTTTATACCAAAAAAATTCATAAATTACATAACGTATTACTTTAGATAAAAATCTAGTCAGTAATTATTTGAGCAGCATGGCTCAGTGCACTAGTCACTTATACAAATCTCATTGACGGCCTTCTTGTAATGAGCGCTTTCGCTATTTCCCTCAGTCACGATATTGAGAAGTATGATTGATTAATATGACCCTAGAAATAGTGGCAATAACGAATAGACTAGGCCGCTTCCGTTTATTCGTTATTCGTTTATCCGTTTATTTCCTCTGAATATTGACAAAATACCAAAACTGCCAGTAGGTAAGAGTACTAGTTATATTAAAACGTAGTATGATTCGTCGATAATGAATGTGATATACTCAGGAAAATATACTTGTAGAGTTCTTCCTATACTTTTAGGATAGAAAAGTGTCTTTAAAAAAACGATGCGCCAAGTCCTTTTTTAAGTATTTCTCGGGGGTTGATATTTTTATTTCAATGGTACGATTAAAATTTGGAAAATTCGTTGACTTGGCTCCTTTTTTGATATCACTCCTTTTCAGTGCTGAATTTTTAGATTTCTTCTATTTTTTTTTATAGTTAAAGAGACTTGGCTGGTATTTTTACACGGAGTGTTTTTTCTGGGTAGAATAATACAGGACATTATCTCTGTTATAGTTTAACACATTAACGAGTTTGGAATTACTTTTTTACAACATGGATTTTTTTAGTACGAAATATGAAACATAAAATAACTGCTTAAATCTCTGCACCATGATGTCATATTTAAATATAAATATTATACGTATAATGTTTCGAACATTCACCGCACACTTTAATTTCCTATCAGCTAACAAGAAATTATTCTAAAATCTTTCAATTATGTGGTTCCAATGAGGTCAGGGGTCTTATTCTATAATTATGTTTGATCTCGTTTCGGACGTGGCAGTGAAACGGATTCGTACCGAAACGAGATAAAAAAATTATTTATAGAATGCCCCAGGAGTTAGACAATTTAATATACATTTTGCATTGTCTATCCTTTCCATCCAAATGTACTTTGGCTATATTAAGTTTCCTGCCATAATTTCACTACAATTATAATTTAACTTTTGTTCAGTCCAACGAATAAACAAATAATATCGACTACTTTTTGTTCAACGCGGGTCACACTCATTCATTTGACATATCAACAAAATGTCACATCTATGCATAATGAAGGATGAACTAAGTCAATAAATCAAGCGCTCCATTTAATATCCCGGTGTATCGTGATGAATCGTCATCAGAGGGAGGTGGAGGGGGTTGAATTACCCCTCCCCCTCTTATGTAATTAATGCCCTCAGTGTTTGATAGGTTAGTCGCATCCTGTGCGACAACAGTCAGTAATGAAGGTCGACTCATATTTATAACTTCAATATCTGTGACCTTTGACATTCCAAACACACACATAATCTACACTCGCCAGCCTGGCAGGGCTTTCAATGTGGTTGCGAGTCCCCGCGGGACGGCGCAAAAGTCCGCTCTCGCCGGGGGTTGTAATTAAAACTCTGAATTCATCGAAACAAAACGGAAACCGTGATTGACAATACACCTTTAATGCGGCGTTCGTATGTTGCTGACACGAGGGTTTATTGTCAATCTTTTTTTCTTGTGAATGAAATCAAAATTACACTCTCAATGGTCGATAGGAATGAAATGCAATTGGAGCAGTATGTTGTACTCGGATCTGAAAAAGCTGATTGCAAAACCTGGCTAAATATGCATCAACTGTTGTTACCAAAAACAGCAACTGACTCCATTTGCAGAGGTAATTAAACTGGATTTTCAACTGATATTTCCCGCGAATGTTTGTGGGTTGTTGTGGTGGAGGAGCCGGGTTGCACGGCACGTTTACTAGTCGTTAGCGTCAAGAGAATATAGAACCTTTTACAACGTGTCAACAAATCAAATGAGCCATGAATAGCAATCAATCTGGTCAACCAATCACAGCTTGGCTCGGTCAACAAGAAGTTAATGTCACAAGGGTTCAACACAGGAGACAATATCATTTCTATCAGCTACAAATAATTGTCGTAAAGTCTGTGTCATGATACGATCATTAATTCTAGGAAGAAAGTAATATTCATTTATTCATTTTGATGCAACTAGATGTTGAGAATGATGTTGTTAATCAGGAGACGATGATGAAGAATTGGTAAATATAGACGGAGGGACGGAGGCGGTCATGGCCTAGTATCACGGAACCTTCCCGTCATTTGCCACTCGACGGCGGAAAACTATATGACACATCAGTCAGGAAAGACGGCCGCGGGAAAAGAACCTGCGACCTCTGGCGTCGCAAGTCCAGCGCGCTACTTCATGAGTCAATTTGTCACGAATTTTTATAAACAAATATAAACGTTGGACTCTGATGATGGCTTAGAAAATAAATAGTCGAAAACCTACCGAAACCTACCGAAACCTACCGTCGTCACAGAGAATATAAATATGACTTATAAGACGTGAGTTACGAAATGGAGTTAAAATGAAACACACGTTTCCATACCGAGCTGGGTATTAATTAGAACCAAGTGTAGGCGGCAGTGACGGGGCAGTGGGGTGGGGGCCAGGGAGGGGGGTGGGGGTAGTAATTGAATGAACACAACGCCAGCTCCTCTGGGACGTGCATGTATTCCCATCAAGCAAGAGGTGACATCCTTGCCCTGAATGCTGAATACTGCTCGAAAATGTCAACGATAGATGAATATGTTACAACAAAATACATGTTCGACAGGAGGCTAGTCATCGATGTTCTTGATGAAATATTGTCGGGAGTGTTGTGAATGAGTGATGGATGTTTTTGTCCGCAGGGAGGTGATCAACTTGGCAGTGTTGAGTCTCATCGAGAACGGCGAGTTGACGAAGCTGAAGAATCGGTGGTGGTACGACAGAACGGAGTGCAGACATGGGGACAAACAGGTGAGGCCACGCACAAGACATTATTTCATGCAGACATGTTTGTGCAGACATGGGGACAAACAGGTGAGGCCACGCACAAGACATTGTTTCATGCAGACATGTTTGTGCAGACATGGGGACAAACAGGTGAGGCCACGCACAAGACATTGTTTCATGCAGACATGTTTGTGCAGACATGGGGACAAACAGGTGAGGCCACGTACAAGACAAGTAACGGACAAGACATTATTTCATGGTTTTAGTTTATTTCGCAAGCTTCCACTGAAGAAACGAAAATAACGCGTCCCCAACCCTAAGTCAAATTAACCAATTTGTCAATAAGAATAAAACCAAAAGGCATGTGAAATCGTTAAGATATAAGGAGTATGCACGAGAAAGCTCACGGCCTTCTTAACCGCCTAAATTTCGCCATGACAGTCTTAAAAAAACAAAAGTCAAACCCCCGCTGTCACCAAAAACCCGCAAAAACCGCAAAAACCGGCTGTCACAGCCGGTTTTTAAATTGTATATTTTAGTATTTTGTCTACACTTTTACGTCTGCTTTCTTGTTCAAATTTTATCCCTCGTGTTAATATTTAATGGTTAGACTATTCAATCAATGATAATGGATTTTGATTTATTCCAACATTACATTTTCCAGAAGGTACGTGTCAAATTTCGCTTGCCATGCTGACCACTGTCTATTTTAAGAGGATTATCAATTAAATAATTGCCTACACATGTATGTTATAGACATAATTGCAGACAAGCTTTAACATGTGTTATGTCAAAAATCACTGTCAGTTGCCCATAAAGATATCGACTATTTTGACAAAATAAAGCTCTCGTCAAGCTTGAGCCTAGGCTAGATATATCCGTCATGGCAGCCAAAAATTAAAATCACAGATCACGGCATACTCCTTATTTAATGTGTTTATGACGCTCTTCATTTGTTTTTCTTAAATTAAACTGATTGATATATCGAAGAGGAAATTCACTGTTCGTCGACCTTTTATCTACTGAAGATTTAGAAATTGAGTTTTGTTTTCAATTCAGAGTTTTTGTTATGGAATTTCGATTAGATGCGTTGCACAAATCAGTTCTCGCTTATCAAAGCGTTACACATAGCGCTTCCCTATAGTAAACAAGTTCACAGCATGATCCAAAGAATTAATAGGCAGTAAAAATCTATTTAAAATGTAAATTAAAAATATCGCTTCTGCAATCCTCAATAATGAAAGTCAAACAAGCAGAGCGAACTTCGAATCCACATCGTCGACTCGCGCCTTCAACTTCGATTCTTCCCAAATAGTTCCGAACTAAGAGCAGTGTTTTCAACAATATAATCTACTCAATTATAAGCTCCTTAGTTCGAACCTTGTCATGCCAACTTGGCTTAATGGCGGTCGAACATGCGGATAGGGAGTAAGGATTAAGACACAACTTTGGTATCAGTGATAAGCCAAATAACAGTGATAAAACGAGGAAAACAAATTTAATTACTTGTAAGTAGATCTGAACCTTGGCTACTTGGGATTGTAGCTCTTGGCTGTTACAAATTGTTATTAACTTTATTCGTGACTTGACAGCAACAAAACACCAAAAGATATAAAAATACAAAACAAACACAAGTTTTGTATACTTATTATTTTAGTCGTATTAAATTTGCACTGTTCTGCAACGAGGCTAATGGTTGCGAATGAAAGATTCGCAAAATCACATGTGTAGAAGATAATCGGTGGGAGAGAGGCGGTCGTGGGTTATTAGACTGAGAGCCTGAGTGAGGATAAGGACGCCCGCTGGAACGAAACGCTGACTTCTGGAAATCAAGTCTAGAGCGTTACTGAACCAACTTGCTTTATAAGTGAGCGTGCGTTTTCCATTCGACTCCTTTCACGGTCGCGGTTTTTTATCTTTTCTTAGCTCAATATGCGTTTCGGTTGAAAGATTTTCTGCAATATTTTCTATCATTAGTCTCTGACAGCAAGCAAAATCACCTTGCGGTCGATCTACAGTTCAATGTAATTTTTAAACGAATTAAATTATTAATAATCAGCCTTTACCGAATAGAAGAGATTGCTTATTTGAAATAGTACCAATAACTGCGAACTTATTCATTTTAGTTACTTTAAGTAACACTTCATTTTTATCAAAATATAGTTGCATATCTGTGAGTTTATTTTATATGTGATGTTTTAGTTGACCGTATACACACACATTTCGCATTACTAAGTGATATTATATTTTGAAATATTATAGTCAAAATGTTGCTATCGATAAAGTACATCGACCTTGATCTCTTTAAAATGATTGCTCTTGTCACCTGATATCAAGAGTCTATAGACAGCCAACCCATAAGCCAAATTGTTTTGCATACCCTGCCGAGGCCTCCGCTAAGCGAAGTGAGTATAACGATGGCCTCGGCCCTGCCTCCTCCCCAAATGTGTGAACCTCCACCAAAATAAAATAGTGTCCCAAATTCGATTGAAAGGGTTGACATCAGAATTCGCCCAGCGAGGCAAACTGGAGTGGCTGAAATCTCAACTCTATATTGCACAGAATGGTTAGCGTTTTAATTTCTACCCCATTGATAAGATTTAAGTGTTTCGTTGATCGAAAACAAACTCTTATTAAAAACATTTCAAGAAACAATAAAAAAAATAAAAAATAATAACATATATATTTTTTAATGAAAGTGTTTATTTCCCTTAAACTCCGGTGTATTATGCCTCAAAATTGCACCAACACGAATTGACTTGATACACACATTTTTGGGGATTTGCCCCAAAAGCTCTTGCTTCTAACAATTTTTTAAAAATAGTTATTTACTTTTGGCCCCTCGGATCTGCGTCTTTTGGAAGCCCCCTATGATTTCTGTAGCGCACACCAACACATTGCAAGCATCGACTCGACCCTGATGCCATCTGATCCTGAATCCTTGATCCTGATTGCAGGACTCTCGCAACAAGCTGTCGCTGAGCAACGTGGCCGGCATCTTCTACATCCTGATCGGCGGACTCATCATGGCAATGGCCGTCGCGCTGCTGGAGTTCTGCTACATCCTGAATCCTTGATCCTGATTGCAGGACTCTCGCAACGAGCTGTCGCTGAGCAACGTGGCCGGCATCTTCTACATCCTGATCGGCGGACTCATCCTGGCAATGGCCGTCGCGCTGCTGGAGTTCTGCTACATCCTGAATCCTTGATCCTGATTGCAGGACTCTCGCAACGAGCTGTCACTGAGCAACGTGGCCGGCATCTTCTACATCCTGATCGGCGGACTCATTCTGGCAATGGCCGTCGCGCTGCTGGAGTTCTGCTACATCCTGAATCCTTGATCCTGATTGCAGGACTCTCGCAACGAGCTGTCGCTGAGCAACGTGGCCGGCATCTTCTACATCCTGATCGGCGGACTCATCCTGGCAATGGCCGTCGCGCTGCTGCAGTTCTGCTACATCCTGAATCCTTGATCCTGATTGCAGGACTCTCGCAACGAGCTGTCGCTGAGCAACGTGGCCGGCATCTTCTACATCCTGATCGGCGGACTCATCCTGGCAATGGCCGTCGCGCTGCTGCAGTTCTGCTACATCCTGAATCCTTGATCCTGATTGCGGGACTCTCGCAACGAGCTGTCGCTGAGCAACGTGGCCGGCATCTTCTACATCCTGATCGGCGGACTCATCCTGGCAATGGCCGTCGCGCTGCTGGAGTTCTGCTACATCCTGAATCCTTGATCCTGATTGCAGGACTCTCGCAACGAGCTGTCGCTGAGCAACGTGGCCGGCATCTTCTACATCCTGATCGGCGGACTCATCCTGGCACTGGCCGTCGCGCTGCTGGAGTTCTGCTACATCCTGAATCCTTGATCCTGATTGCAGGACTCTCGCAACGAGCTGTCTCTGAGCAACGACGCCGGCATCTTCTACACCCTGATCGGCGGACTCATCCTGGCAATGGCCGTCGCGCTGCTGGAGTTTTGCTACATCCTGAATCCTTGATCCTGATTGCAGGACTCTCGCAACGAGCTGTCTCTGAGCAACGTGGCCGGCATCTTCTACATCCTGATCGGCGGACTCATCCTGGCACTGGCCGTCGCGCTGCTGGAGTTCTGCTACATCCTGAATCCTTGATCCTGATTGCAGGACTCTCGCAACGAGCTGTCGCTGAGCAACGTGGCCGGCATCTTCTACATCCTGATCGGCGGACTCATCCTTGCACTGGCCGTCGCGCTGCTGGAGTTCTGCTACATCCTGAATCCTTGATCCTGATTGCAGGACTCTCGCAACGAGCTGTCTCTGAGCAACGTGGCCGGCATCTTCTACATCCTGATCGGCGGACTCATCCTGGCAATGGCCGTCGCGCTGCTAGAGTTCTGCTACATCCTGAATCCTTGATCCTGATTGCAGGACTCTCGCAACGAGCTGTCTCTGAGCAACGTGGCCGGCATCTTCTACATCCTGATCGGCGGACTCATCCTGGCAATGGCCGTCGCGCTGCTGGAATTCTGCTACAAGTCGCACACGGAAGCCACGAGAGCCAAGGTGAGAGAAACAAAAGACAACTCGATGTGTCAGACGTGTCGACGTGTTGCTGGTCACGTAGACAAGGTTAAAGTACTCGCTTTTTGCGTTCTGTTGTCGGAACGGCGATTTGGAGGGAGAAAACAGATTCATTATGTACGAACTGTTAAACCGACCACATTACATTTACCAACATTTGTTTTTATGATGTTTAAGAGTCCTGGGGACCGCTTTGGAAACTGACGTATTGTGTCAAATTTTCCCAAAATACCTTAGTCTCCCCAAGGCTCCTTATTAACTCCACTGTTATGCAACTTTGGGAGGCAGTTTTGATACCCATTTTCTCGTAATACTATTGAGAAATTTTAAGAAATACTTGAAACAATTTTTTTTTATCAATAGTATTACGAGAAAATTGGTATCAAAACTACCTCCTAAAGTTGCATAACAGTGGAGTAAATAATGAGCCTTGGGGAAACTTAGGTATTTTGGGAAAATTTGACATAATCCGTCAGTTTCCAAAGCGGTCCTCAGGACTCTTAACGTCGTCAATATCCTAATGATGACGGAGGAATGATGATTAGGGTTGATGATGTAGAACGGGGGTGATGGAATGTGGGAATGAGGGGGTCGTGGCCAGTAACTCGTTCACTTTCGACTGAGGAAAACCGCGAATAAACCGCGACCAGAAGCTAGAACGAGAGAATGTACACTCAACAAAAGATAAAACGGTATTTGAAGTAATCGGATACACTTTAGTGTATCTACAGCAACCTCGAAGGTAAATTTTGAAGAAAATATTTTCTGAACTCATCATATCTTTGGAGCCAGTCAAATTATGAAAATTTTGAGTCGACCTTACAGCACCACCTAAACACTAACTTAATAAATAACATTGTCCCTATTGTGTTTAGCTTTCGGAGTACCGAATTTGGGCAGAATATTGAATGTATAAGTTGGTGTTGTAGCAAGGCCGCCTCAACAACTATGTTAATTATTTTTCAACATTGTCGTAATTTTAATGGTTCAAAGCTCCCAAGTTTACCTTCGAGTTCTATAAAATATAATAGTTGTTTAGGATATGCGTCATTTTTAACGAAATACCGTCATACTAAGGTAATTGGTTTTTCAATAAAAAATTAAAAAACTATAAATCTGATGATTTTTTCTGAGACTCATTTTAGTATAATTTTTTAGATTTGTTTAATATCCAGCGGTTCATGGATGATCATAAATACCTAAATGTTTAATAACACCAAAAACTGCCAACACCTCCAAAATGACTCCAGTACGTCTGGTAAGGGCCAACAAAAAGTGTGTAATTACATTTCGTTTTCAATGTCAAGTGCTAATGTAGCGGTAGATTTTCTCCCCTCCTACACTCGAATTAAAATGGCAATCAACTCGGAAGGTGGAAGAGTTGAAGCGATCGAAATCACCGTCTGAAACGCACTCGATCATGTAAAGTGAAATCCATCGCGTGTTCTCACAAGGACAGAGTGCAACGATAGTTGAATGTTTATAAAACGTTCAATTCGGGATCTCGGCCGGCCTTCAGACAATTACCTCTCTCTTTCTCATGTCTCTTTCTGTCTTTAATAATGAGAATCTAGCGGATTATAATAATACGAATCAAGGATCATACGAACGAGTGATTTGACCTCATCAGCAAGCAGTCTTGTGGCTTACGTGAGCCAACGAGCGTTTCCAATGTTTTTATGCCAAAGTCACTGAGTGGCTGACAACAATCCGCACATATTACAATCAAGTGCGTCGCAGATATATATAGAAGAATTTGCGAATAATTCAAACAGGTTACGAATATAATTAGCCATATTGAATAAAGAAGTAAATCTACATATCTTTGTACATGATATCTATCGAATTGATATAATCCAGCAGCTGATTCATTGGGACAAGGGGTTTACAATATTAGTAATATTTGTCGAATAACTCTTCTTCAAGCACTCTTATTGGCAGGTTTGTTTGTTGAGGTCTTGTCAGGTAGAAATATATTCGTATGATAAAATCATCCAATGAGAGAGGCGGAAATCCAATATTTGACTGATATTATGTATTATCCCATCTCTTTCGGGTAGCCCACAGTAAATGTTTATATTATATTTTTGAAATTATTATACCGAACGTAAAAATAAACTCAAAAAATAAAGCGGCACCTAGTCAAAACATAGAGAGTCAAAACATTTATAAAAGTAATTAACTCCAAGGTACAAAAAAAATGCATTTGTTCAGAACACTATTGTACACACATGTGGGGCGAAAGTTCGAGAGTCATGCAGTGACTTGGCGGGGTCGCGCTACCGCTCCACTGGATTGACACTGAATAATGTTCTGAAACTTGCAATCAACAATTATTGCAAACCGAGTGGACATGCGATGGCTCGCTCCAGTGACATGCTAATAGCCGTGGCGAAGGACAGTTTTCAAAACACAATCGAACCAAATCACCACAACTGTAGTTTAATGAGGATATAATCATTCCTTAAATATCTCATTAAGACATAAACATGAATTAAGATTTATTCCATCGTTTTTTATGATTGCTTAATTAGTGTTTTTCAAGAAATACACAACCAACTATAGCTGTATTTTTTGAGGCTGATAAACAATTATTTTTGATTATTGTTTTAAGAGACTAGAATTTAACGTGATTCTTCTGACAAAAGGATCAACAGTCAATAAGTCTGTCTTGTCTTGCTTTTCTCCATTTAGTTTGTAAAAATCAGTTCAATTTTATTTATTGGTTGGTGGTAATTACATTGATCAGTAAAAGTCTTAAGCCCATAAACCGTGTAGTGTGAATTTTATAATTGACATTTCAAGAATAAACTTAACAAATATACATTCATTGTTAAAGTATTGATTAGCTAACAAACTGGTGAAAAGGAATTCCAGTGTATCATTGGTTGTTTCCATGGCATGTAGGCATAATCAACTGTTAAACGTAACAACTGATTTAACAGTGCACCAAATAAACTGGCCCAAAGAAGATCACAAAAATTTTATAATAGGGAAGTCTCATTAAATTTAAGTCTAGTAAATTTGTTAATATCAACATAAATAACAATGACGAACACACTTATAACCAGCGAAACTTAAAATTTTCATTCATATAAATCAAATTCAAATATCATGGGATATTTTAGCGGGAAAAATGGCATCAGAACTGTGATGTAATTTCCAAGTCTCCAATAATGTGTTACCATGGTGATTCCTTTGTTGCCATGGCAATGTAGCAAATTGTGATGTCATTGTCAATTTTCCTGTTTTAATATTAGAAAAAATGTATCAAGCTTTGTACATTAATTCCTTGAAAACTATTCGTCTCAAAACAAAAATAATACCACATCGTGTTCAATCTGATATGTAATTTTCACGAGACTTACCTATTGAACAACTCTCTTTGTTTTCGTGTTTTTATGATTTGTTAGAAACACCTGAAAATGGTTTTATAAAATCAAAAATTTCGTTTTAAGATAATGAAATTTTGCGTTTTATAATGTTATACAAATTTTGTGTAAAAATTGACAAAATTTCAAGTTTTAAATTCTTCAAAATTACAAGTCATCATTACCTCTGGCATTTTTTGCCTATAAATGCATTTCCTGCAACACTTATAATTTATTTCACTCTTTTTTCAATAATCCTTCCAAATTCCAGCTTGACAATTTGCAATTTGCACATCTATAATTTAATTTCTCCTACATTAAAGTAAACTAAATATTTTTTTAAATATTTTGCGGGGAAATAAAATAACTTTGACATTATTTTCAAGATTAATATAATTGCTGTAAGCCAGACAGCTGTTAGCTGTCACTGTCATTGACTCTTAGTTTGAAATATATTTAATTTTGTCTTCAAAATTGATGAAAATTAGTATTAATATTGCAAAAAATCATTAAATTTCCATGTAATGTCGCGTAAAGACGTTGATTTCGGTGTTAAGCTGGGTCCACATAGACCGTTTATCCGTTTTGCGTTTTCCGTTTTTACTCATTGAACATCGCCGTTTTTTGTAGGACTGTCCACATAGAGCGTTTTGCGTTTTGCTTTTTCTACAAAAACTTTTTTAAGCACCTTGATCCCCGCCTGGTTAAAACTTTACTTTTGAGATGTCAGGAGGCCGTGGAAAACAAAAAAAATGTTCTTTCAACATTATTATATCTGTCAGTGACAGTTTGTGAGTATTTAGATGGGCTAATATTCTTCCCATGGTATGTAATTTTAAAATAATGCATTTAGTGTTAGATCGGCCATGTTATTTGACCATGTGACGTAGTCGTACGTAATTGGTTATTAAAAGTTTTACGTCACTTCCGCCGTGCGTCTTTTTTAAAATCCTCGTTGAAGTTTTTGCGGCACGGCGAGAAGAAAATCCGCGTGCGGCGGGCTTGTGATTGGTCAAGAGAAAAAAAACGGAAAACGCAAAACGGAAAAACGGCCTATGTGGACCCAGCTTTATGGCCAAAAACATCACTATTTCGCGTTTTATCGTGATCAGATTATGACAGGTTATGATGTGATTCATGGAGAAAAGTTGCTCAAAATATGATATCTCAACATTCTGAAAATTTCGCGCATTTCGGCGCTCGAAAAACAGGTGTCCCTAGATCATCATTTATTTTGCAATTTAAATCATGTTTTCTGGTTGCAGATTCCTCTATCAGACGCTATGAAGGCCAAGGCACGTCTTACTATCGGCGGAGGTCGGGACTACGACAACGGCAGAGTAAGTCGCATTTGTCTCGACTTCTTTGCAATGCTCTAGATGTAGTTGATCAATCTAGCTGGATATTTGTCAAGATACAGCATTCGTAGTTGGGTAGTGGGAACAATACTGATGTGGTTGTGATCAAGGAAGGCACATTAAGTATTTGATTTCGTACATTGTACAGAGAAATTGTCGTAATGTTCAACAAGCATGATCTTGAATTGAATTTCTTCGTGATGGAAAAATTCATCGATTTTAAAGTATTTATAGAGATGTAAAACCATAGCTTCAATCCAAAAAAAATAATTTAGTCACAGAATTTATTTTGTGTAGCTATTTGTATTTGGAGTAACTCTTAAAGATTCTAGATATTTGAAAATAAAATTATTATTTTTGCTAAATTATACACCAAAATTAATTATTTGATTCAACATTTTTTCGGTTGCTTCTTCACTACTCTCTACGCTCTTAAAAAATATTCTCGGATACGCCATGGGACCCAGCTCTGTTACACCTTTGTTGTGAAATGATTGAATATCAATATCATACAATGCCCTAAGTTTGATTGAGTATAAATTAAGTGTGCCAGTGTATTGTTAGAAGAAAGAAGGGTGTGTAATAGAAGGGGTATGTGAATATAGTGTCAGACGGATTGCGTTAGTGGTCAGTTCTAGACATAAATGTGTGTACAAATTTAGTTTCTCGCATCTTGCAGCTGCTTCCCCTTGATTTTGAATGATTTTATTTATTTTTTGGTTTCGTTCTTTTTTGTTTTGTTTGTTTGTCTTTAGTTGTACGGGAAGCAGTCGTAGAGGCTTGGGATCAGGTGGGAACAGATGTTAGTCTTCTGGCCGCGAGTTGTCTCGATGTAAGTAGCATTCTGACACCAACTCAATCACTCGATCACCTCCATCTGCTTCCGCCAGTTTCACGCTTGTTCCCGCTTCTGGGATAGATCTCCCTAAACAGCTCTTCAAAGTATTGTTCAGCTTTCTGCCCTCTCCGATGACAGCTTCTTCTAATACGATTGATTTAGGTATATTTATCACCGTTTTCCAAACTGCATTCACCTAATGACCATTCCACCAAAATGTTATCAATTAGTTTAAATCATGCACGAAAACATTATTTTTTAATTTTATACTAAAGTTTAAGTTTTTAGAACGTATTTTTAGAACTCTCTGTTTTTAGTAACTGCAAGTGGCATGTTAACATGTAAGACGGAATGATCAGTTGAATGAATAGTTTGGTAATTCACTAGGAACTAATTTGGTTACGTTTTGATTGTAGTAAGTACTTTTTGATACATTTTCAGTGAATTGTAAGTAGGGGCGTCGGAAATTCGGACTTATAGGTCTATCTACAATTGGCATAACAGCGACGTAAAGGGACAAGGGGATGTTAAATCTGAGACGTTCATATAAGTCTGGTCAAATTGACGCAACGGTGACGGAACGGAAAGAATGTTGCATCAATTGTAGATAGACCTTAATGCTTCACAATATGTTTTCCAAGTTTTTTGGTAGTAGGTAACTTTAACTAATAATAAACGGTATTCGAAAAAAAAGGATAGTCTGATAAAAGTTTCATGGCATCATCCCATGATGTCTGTGTTAACGCATCAGCTAACTCTAGTAGGTGAGAGCTGTGATTTAATTCATAATATCAAGGATTGATTGTCAAGGAACCTGACCACCAGCCAATCCGTTTCGTTCAAATACCGTTTTTAATTGTTTGAGTGCACATCTAAAAGTAGTAAACATAAGGGGAGAGAAGACTTTTTTAATATTTGAAATGCCATACATTGTTCGATTTTGTATGCTCGCTTACAAAGTAATTGTGTTCCAGTACTACACTCCCGCGAACCAGATCAGCTCTGTGGAGGGCGAGCCGGTGCACAGCAACACTCACACGCAAGTGTAGACGCCTCCGACGCCGACGCCGACGCCGACGTCGAGGAAGTGCACCCGCGAAGACGCTCAAGTGCTGAGCGACAAGGATGATAGATTGTGAAACTATATTCTAAAATACATTACCCGATCACAATGCAAAGTGATGTACATACCCGAGCCCCGATCCAAGTGAAGTGTACACAGAAGTCAGTGAATGTGATAGATACATTGTGTGATGAAGTCGTTTTAAAGGAATTCAAGTGTGTTTGAAACTAAGAGTATCGAAATGACTTCGACTGATTACAATGTGTTGAGTTTTTTTTTAAAACGTTACAGTTTTGTTTCTTTTATAAACAGTGTGCCATATCGTCAGTGTATACTATTAACAATAACATGTAATTACTTGTTGTAGAATATTTATGGAATTTCGACTTCTTTTAAGTGTAAAAAAATACCATCCTAGGGTTTATCTTGATAGAAATGAATAGATAACTGTGTAAATATTAAGTCTTTTACCACCATCTTTTACTCTCTCTGTGTCATACCCTATAAATAATACTTCAAGGCCATTTTGTGTCATGTGTTTTACTTTTCACCTACGTGAACTTGAACTAAATGAAAACGACTACTGTAACTATACCCTGGTATTGGCCATGTTGAGTTATTATCCTTTAGTGTGCTATATATACAGAATAATGTGTTTTTGTGTACATGTGAAATTGTGAATCCATGTGAAGTAACAAATTCACAGCTCATCAACCATTGAAAATTAATGCGAATTCACAATCATTAAAAAAAAGTCGTTCGCAGAGCAAAACAATGTCATGAGTTACAGTAATATTATTTAGCATTTTGAACAGTTAGAATAACACCTAATGGAGAAACAGTTGAAAAGTAATGTCAAAAGGAAGCCAACCTAATTGAGAAACAGGAGTTGACTCTCATATTTCTTCATTAATATTAAATTTTGCTTAATATATTGTTGAAACCGCTGACGCGTGATATAATTTCAACTTTTGACAAGAAAATGTCATGATGCTCTCCGAGCAAACACAAACTCTTGTAATAAGTAATTAGAATCTAACTTTCTACTGCGAGTAGCGAGTGATGACTTCTAATTAGTTATCTACGTGAGCAGTGCAGTGGCATGGCATTGTTCCATAACTGAATCACGTCATGTACTTCGCGGGGCCGCGTGAGAGGGAATCCATGTTGTTCATTTACAAAAACATAAATAAATCGTAACATAAATTAATCAAATGTAATTGTAATATCAGTGAGCGTTTAAAGATTTGTACAGAAATAAATTAAAACATGAATGATGTTATAAAAGCACATTATTCTTGACCTCAAGTACCTAATTTCCAGGGCAGTTACACCGAAGTAGCCAACGTTACAGGACAACTAAAACAAGGTAAATTTACTAGTACATATTTTTTCCAATGTCAGTTCTTCAGAGTTTGTCAGTGCAGCTCGCGAGATGTCAGCACTCATGTGTAGATTATATGAAGAAAAATGCATGTGCAAGAATTCGAATTACATTCCAAATATATTTAGTAAATAGTTCCAATTACGCCACCAGACGGCGTCACTTACTATTCGATTACCGTCACTCTATGAGGAGCCAAGTTGAGGCTCCTGAACAAGACCCAGGGTCCTCTTGGCCCTGTTTTGATGTCTCTACTTTCAGTTGAATGTTTACATTTCCATTGTTATTTTAGTTAAAATGACTTGGCGGCTCAATGTACACGCAGTGATTTTTATCTTTCAGTCCAAAGTATCATCAGCGCCAAAAGTACACACATGGTCAAAATTTCAGCTTAATCAGTGCAGATATGGCGGGGATACAAGTTTACATTTTAGAATTAACATCAGAACAAGAATAAAGCATGAGTAAAGCACGGGTTTCAAACCTATAGCTCCTAATCGGTATAATCGTAGTATGTATTTACGGTGCCTAAGAACTTGGGTGAAGTGCGACCGCACAGCGAGATTTATAAGATTTGAAGGGATGTGAAAATATCCGGTCGAACCGGGACTCGAATCCGGGAACATCTCCGGATTGCCTGGATATTCTTCACATCAAACAACATTTGTAAGACAACCTGAATATATTTCACTGGACGTTTTCCATACAATCCTGTAGCTTATGCATAAGATTTATTTTCATTCTAGCAGAATTAAACATAATTAATTCTATTTTTGTATTTCAAACAGTAGGAATTAGCTAATGTTTTAAATTATTATATTTTTTATTCTACGATTCATTAATTACATTTTTATTGTTCAACAATTATATTTTTGTTTTAGAAGTTATACTTGAAGATCTGTTGTTACTTCCTTATTGTATATTTTAGTTAATAAAAGGTTAGAAGGATACAATCAGATAATGATAGAAATTCAGAATAGAAATGTTCGTTCGATATGTTTTATACGGTAAGTGACCTAGCTATGTTTCAATCAATCAATTAATCAGTAATTAAATCTAATAATTTGCAAAATATGAGACGCATGAAAATAATCAAAAGTACTTGAGTGAAAGTCTTTACACCATTAGGAAGGTGATGGTTAATTTATTGACATTCAATCGAAAGAGATTTGCATTGAACGATTCACAAATGTGGTTGGCCATTCGTCTAAAGGTAGGAAGTAATTTACATGCCTAATGGATTTATTAGAGGGCTAATAATGATATTGGGGGGGGGGAAGGAGGGTGGAAGGAAGAGCTACCTGTTCGAGAGTACGGAATTGGTTAGATTTCATTGTTATAATCCACTTTTGAAAAATTAGTAAACAAATTATCTATATTGATATCTATACCTTCTATTATTTCAAGTAAAAAATTACGGAATGTACAAATTATACACAAATTTACAATAAAAGATAAACATAATAACTAAATTATACCTATCATTGATTTGCTGCTTAATATTCTATTTAATGGGACTCCATTAACATAATGCAATTTTAATTCGGCGAATCCCTTTTCTGTGATTATCAAGAGAGTGCGAAAGGAACGCTGTTTGTTAACCTGGTTTTACAAACTTTGATTAAACTCTGATTACGTAATTAACAATTCAAGTAGCAATTCCAGTTATGTCATCGGTTGCAGCCATGGCAACAATTGTTTATTTTTCATTAATTGATGGTTAATTTTAATGAAAGAGTGTAAAGACCGGGTCGAGCATTGTTAGATTGATAGATATAATGATGTCTAGAAGGGTCATAATGGGAATTATATTTCTTAAAAAAAACATTAACAATAATTTAAACAAATATTATTTTGTCCTCATCGCGAAATATTAAAATTATATTCACGAAAATCGATACTTCCAAAGCTGTGAAAGCCATTAATTTGTTCAAATTAAATATCCCTGATATAACGAACGATCACCAGCCAACCCCTTTTAATTATGTTTCGTGTTTCGGGTGTTGTAGTGTCGAGCGGTTGGTCCGAGAGAAGGTCACATGGCGCCCTCTCTGCTCCTGAGCATTGATCCTGGCACCAGCGTCAGTGACGTCACTCCTCTCTGACGTCATAGACACACGATGTGAGAGAATTTAATGGCTGACCGAGCCAATGGTGTTATGTTAGCTAAACCCCAGCCCGCAGCAGCCAATCATAACAGTTCAATAACAATATCAGTTGGAGAACATAACAAGACCGAGTGAAAACCCAAAACCCTGTTAGAACTTTTCATATTAATAATAATAGAGCGTCGTCCGTTCGAAAACATTCAGTGAAACGTTGGGTTTCGTCTTACGTTGTATGAAATTCAACAACTCTTTGTTTTGAATGTGGAGAATCTTAAGATCTTTGGTGAAAGGAAAAACAAGTTGTAGAAAAAGCGTTCAGTGTGAATGAAAAGTAAAGTCCCACCAATGACACCATTTGTAAAATCGTAACATTGAGAACTTTCAAGAACAAACAAACCCAATATCAAGCTTAAACAACTATTTTTTTAAGGAATTCTCATAAATATAAAGCTGCTTTACCGTTAAATCAAATCAAGACATAATAAAATATCGATTTAATCATTATTATTTAGTGTGTGTGTGTATGGAACTTTAACTACCGGCAATATCACTATTTGTACTGCAGCATAACATAAAAACGACGTAAAATCACAGACTTCAGAAGAAAATTAATCTGTTTTGAATGAGTTGTTACAAATACATTTTACCACAAAATCATAGTAGAACAAAATATTGATTACGTTATTATTATATAGTATAGTATAGTATAATACACTTCGAGTCAATATGTTTTCTATGGTGAACAATAATCAGGTTATTCGTGCATCATGCAGGTATTCTAATGTAACGTATGACGTGACACGATACCAACCAACGTTTGCCGCATTAGAATGACAGTTCTAGTAATTAGAATATTATTAAAATAAGTCGCGTGAGTAGGTTGGTATTATAGGCGTCGGCGTCGGCGTCGAAATAATGCGCGATCACGAGGAGATAAGTGCGCCGAGAAAGCTCGTTTAGTTTCAAACAGAAATTGTATACAATTTAAACTTAGATAATTAATGCTGCGGGAAGGAAGTATGTTTACGTTATGTAATAGATTGAATAAATGAAAATGAAATGAAAACTTGTTCCAGTATAGAGAAAGAGCGAGTATTAACATGTTAACCTCATACAAAGAGGTTTATTTATTAATCACTTTGTCTCGACCTGGGTCAGCGGTCGTGACGTAGTTTGCACAATTTCATTAGTATAGTTCCTCACATAATTAACAAAGAAAATAAACGGGGTAAACTAACATCTCTAGAATGTCGCAGAACGGGTACGTGGCTATTAATTATGGCTATTTTAGGAATTTTGCCCAAAGGTTACTACGTAAGTATATTTTAAAATTGTCCATTTCTTGTTTTGTAGTCTCAATTTTAAATGAACTGATAAGAACTTCAATCATTTTGTCTCTGAATTTGTTTGTAAAATATGAACACTTTACTAAATTGTTAGAAAACAACCCATTATTTAAAGTGGCTTTGTTGATAAGGTCACCAAATCATTTTGTAAGTTTTAAAATAATGTAGAAATCTTGAGTTAAATAGTACCTAAAATTTAATACAATGCTGTTCTTATCTAAATTGGGAATCGAATATTATAAAAAGACATCAAACTGTCCAGCACATGAATTTCATTGATGACTAGAAAATGTAATAATGACGATTATGATAATAACAGTTGGTGTCATGAATTTAATTTAGGTAATTACTGAAGTAAATAAACTGGTAATATGTCAAGATTTTTCAAAGCCGCTCTTCTCGATCACCACAACTATAAGCCGTTATAAAGCATCATTATCAGGAGCTTCCATCTTGGAACGTGAATTTGAACATCACCGGCACACACAGCGATAACAGAAAACTGTTTAGGCTAAATCGATTTCTAATTTAATAAAACTCGTGATCGTGTAGCGAGAAAGTTCGACGTAGCGATGATATTACTTGGAAATCCAGCCTCGAGAAGTTCGGAGCTTCAAAACAGACGGCAGATCCGACTCAATCAGCCTCACGGTGTTGAGTAGAGTAAAGGATCTTTCTTCTCTTCTCGTAGATGCCAACGATATCTGACATGTAGATCACTGCCGGTTACATACAAGACGAAGACGTTATGTGACGAATACTGATTTACTTACATATGTATCTAAATATTCATCAAATGCAATAATGCTAATTGGGCACTCATTGTACCTTTCATTTTAACAAATCTTGTCAACCTAATTATATTTCACCTAACTTCAAATTCTATGGAACAATTTTACAAATTCGAAAACTGTTGATTAGATTCTTAAATAGAAAATCTGAAATCAATTCTGCTTTTTCACTGCTTTTTCCAGTAAGAGCATAATTCTGGAAAAAAAATGTAATAAATACGTATATAAAACTCTTGTCATCCGTGTCTCGACTATACTTAAACATAAAATATTACGACAATATTTCACGCTCACATGTGATGGGCTGGATATCACTGTGTGAATTTTTCTCCTATTTTTTAATAGAAATTACGTGAAAAGAATTTTAGTTTAACATGACACTTCAATTAAGCGATTTCAGAGTTTTAGATTGTTTTTAATATAGGTCGAAGGTCACAAATCACTAGGAAATAGTAGTACTGTAGTTAGCAGAAGGGTCGATTATTATTATTATGTATTGTACATTTACCTGCCGGAGGGAGGATGGCTATAGGATGGGTAGTCGTATGTAGGGCTACATAGGTGCCTCGCCTATTTACAAGTGTAGTTATATGCAGTGAGAATGACAATACAGAATACAATTGGCGTTAGGTTGTAATACAGAAAAAAGCAGCACAAAAACACATAATTACAGAATAATTTGTTAAAGTTGTTCGAGTCGGGTTTTTATATGGGTCAGTTGGAATAGAGCATAATTCCATAAAAACATATTAAAAACATATTGCATAAGAACATAATATAAGAAAAATCTGACTACAGTGTGAGTGTGTAGTGTGGTGTGAGTGTGAGTGGATTACTAACTGATTCATTCTTTTCATTCTTTCACACGTACACTCAAACCAATTAAAATTGGTACTCGAAAAGGAAATGATTGGCTGCTGGTAAGGTTCCTTGACAATCAATCCTTGTTATTATCAATGAAATAAGAGCTCACCTACTAGAGGTAGATGATGCGTTAACACAGCCTTCATGGGATGATGCCATCAAACCTTAATCAGTCTTTTCAAACCTCAAACAAGCCAAGAAACCTTTTATTTTCGAGTACCGATTTTTGAGCGAGCGTAGCGAGCGTCTCCTTTCGGCTCATTTGGCACGGACCTCTGTTTTTTTTTTTTTTTTTTTTTCTGTTGGGTGAGGCTGTACAGGTCAGAGTTTTTCTTCGATCGATCTGAAATTTTGCACTCATGTAGAGACAACCTTTTCTGTTTGCAGGCCCCAAGTTTTTTTAAAATCCATTCATTGGTTAAAATTGAAATAAACATCTCCTGATAGGTTGAAAAATGAAAATGGTATTCGATAAATCTGATCAAATTCATATTTTGGCTATACAGGTCAGAGTTTTACTTTGATCTAGCTGAAATTTTGCACACATGTAAAACCAACCTTCTCTGTTTGCAGACCATAATTTTTTTGAAATCCAATAATTGGTTAAAATTTAACTAAATATCTCCTGATAGGCTGAAAAATGAAAACGGTCTTCGATAATTCAGATCAAACTCATATTTTGCATGATCATTAAGACCAACATTGTCTCTTATTTTACAAAATTTCATCCCAATCAGTTAAGAACGTATGAACTTATTAACATTTTTAATATCTGTCAGTAATGAAGTATCAAAATGAATGTTTTCCAGTGCCAATTGGATTGAATCTGATTTGTTTTATTTTAACCAGGGTTCTTAGATGCTTAGATGTTATTTTCAAGTTTCAATGAAAAGCATAATAATATGTTGTGTTGATTGAGTTATCATATTTCAATTCAATATGGATGTATATGTTTTCTGTGCTTGTGTACGCATTTCCGGTTCGAGAATTTGCATGGCCCCGTGCTCGCTCACCAACGCGTTACACTGAGCGTTTTCCTAGTTATTGGTTTGAGAGTACATAAAAACTGTCATTAGTATGATAAACATTAGTATAAGTCAAGGTGAATGAATACGTATTCACCCCGTATTCACCCACCTTGATTATAAGCATAAATGTATTATTATCATTAGTATGAGTATCATTAGTATGAGTATCATTAATATGAGTATCATTAGTATGAGTAGTATTGGAATATGCATTACAATCACAGGTTTCCTTGCAGTAAGAACTCATAAAGAACAAAACAGCTCGTCTTAATCTCAAAAAGTTACGGTTTCATGTTTTACTATCACATCATAACGCACCGTAATAAAACTCTGCACTTGAACTAGATATTAACCCCCAGAAGAATAAAATGATGATATTTTAGAATGAATACTACTTAACTGTACAGAGATTTCTTACAGCTATAGTACTCGATGACATAACATGCTCTGGTCCATTGCCACAGATGCGCTCTCAATGAAGAGGAGCGACCAATCCAAGCCAAATCTGTCTATTTCTTGTCTAGTTTTCGCAATATTTATACAACAGTTATCTCAAATATAATATGAAAGCACAAAAATAATATATTCGTCTAAAGTGTGGACCTAAATACTTATTCTCAAACACAGGACGAGACACATTTTCATGGTTGGGTTCGATTTCATTAATCCCAGTAAATATTTACTCACGTTTTCATTCATCACACCTGGCTTACCATTGTAACCTCTGAAACGATTGGCAAACAAATGTGACAACAGCAGCAATGCTACTTTGTTTACAGTGATTTGATGTGAACGAAAGATATTATTATAAATTAGAGATATCAATTGTCCGCACCAGTTAAGAGTCCTGGGGACCGCTATGGAAACTGACGGATTGTGTCAAATTTTCTCAAAATACCAGAGTCTCCCCAAGGCTCATTATTTACTCCACTGTTATGCAACTTTGAAAGGTTGTTTTATACCCATTTTCTCGTTTTACTATTGAGAAAATTTAAGAAATACTTGAAACAAAAAAGTTTTTTTCATATTTTTTCATGAAATGCAAATATGTGAAAAATAAAAAAATAAATCTTTAAATATTTTTTAAATTTTCTCAATAGTAAAACGAGAAAATGGGTATCAAAACTACCTCCCAGAGTTGCATAACAGTGGAGAAAATAATGAGCCTTGGGGAGACTTATTTTGGGAAAATTTGACACAATCCGTCAGTTTCCATAGCGGTGATAATGATTTACCTTTTATTTATGTCCTGGAAAAATCTGCCCTTAAGTGAGTTGATGACGTAAGTGAAGCTATAGACCCTATAAAAGGTCAGTACTGTATAGGTGTAAGTCCAAGGTTGCACTCTATTACTTGTGTCGCGCTGTGTTGCCAGATGTCCTCGTGTCGCCATGTTGCCAGGTGTAGCGCCTACCCCAAACACAGTGTTTCGCGGTTAAACACGATCACTGTTTCTCTACCCGCGACGACTAAAATGTGTGAACACATCTGCTGGATGACGGGGATTCAATATCAGTTGCACTTGTCCAATGTCAACAATGTACACTCGGTGAAAGAGAATATGATCGGCGAAGAGCTTTGAATGGCTGCTGGTGATGTTCATTGACAATTGATCCTTGTTATGTACATGTTGCTGCAGACTCTGCTGAAAATTCGGCAATGACACAGAATAAAATACAGTTGTAATATAAAAGATTATTAAAGGATTACTCGAACAGAGTAACTGTTACCAATAAACGTTTACATAAACTACTACGAATGGCGTCTGAAAAACTTTTTATGTCAATGTGTTTTCTTCGATGATAGATTTTACTTTTGTTGAGTTACCTTGTTTTGAACAGCTGCATATAATCACATCAAAACCTCTACATTGAATTTGATTAATTATACAAATTCATTGTGTAATAGGAATGAGAAAATATGCATAAAGCTGGTTTTTAAATATTTGTTTAGAGAACTTCTTGAAATAGCTTAGAAATCTAATCGCTCTTAAAACTTGTATATACAAAATAAAAACAATATAAAATATAGTATTATAAAAACTATATGGTAATTCGAAAGTTTTTACTGCTGGACGAGAAACAAAGAAATTAATTCAATAATGATAAAGAGGGAAGATGAATGTGAAGTGAGTTAGAAGAAGAAGGATGACAAGCGGCTTGGCCATCTGTCATTTCATTTTATTTCAAATAATTATTTTAGTAATCACTTTATAAGTTTTACCAATTCATTCTGTACGTTTTATAATATTGAAATGTAAAAGCGATACATTTATTTTCTTGTAAATGAAAGTGTAGACATTTCCCAACGGAGTGAACGCTGAAAATCCTACTGTGCACGATTCGGCCGCGTAATGCGACCGTCTCGTTTCATAACCATTATAAATGCGATTCTAATGTTCTTTTTTATTTAACAAAAGTACATTAGAATATACATAATTGAATGCGACTTGATCATGATTATAATGTGGAGAGGTTCATTTGAATCCATTTTATTTGCAACGTGTAGAAAATGTCCCAAGGGTACTGCGGCACGATATCATTGGTCAGGGACATTGAGTCCTGCAGGGACAGGGTCACACAGTTTTATACAAACTTTGTTACCATGCAGCAGTTTCATAGAATAAAATCCCAGGTTGCAATTAGAATATCTCATTTACTTCCAAAGTTAATAGTTTTGTATCGTAATCTGAACGCCAATTACCATCTTATAAAATATTTATTTACGATAAAAGAGTTTTCAACTTCGATGATCGTATCAATAGAAAACTTTAACTTTCAAACTTAAACAAGTTTACGTGACTTACAGCCATCTTACTTTTCTCGTCGTATTCCAATGAGGTAATAATTGAGATATTAAATAATATATTTACTTAACTAGTATTTTAATGTGCTTTTTTATTCTTCTGACAGTTTTGATACAACCTACGCTCTCTCTAACTCTTTATAACTACCTTTGGGATCATTACGTCAGCTACAGAATATTATTCCAAGACAATGCATACTTTCAAGTGATAATATTAATGTCAGTCATAAAACTGGAGATCGAAATGACAAGTCCGTGATAACAGAGATCATGGCTTTGTTTGAACCTCCACAGATGAGACTCTGCGTCGTTGAAAGTTTTCAATACTATACAGAAACGTATACAATCACATAACTGCAGTATTACGTAAATTTTCATCCGTCTTAACGGGATCTTTCATCTTGTTATGAACCAACTCGATGGCAAATGATAGAACCATTGATAAATTTGAGAAACATTAATGTGCTGACAGTTCTCAGTGACCATTCACTACCTGCAATCCATTCTCCTGAGAAATGATCTTTAACCCTCATTAGTGCGTTGTACTTACCTAATACATTTTTTAAATTATTAATAACGTAACCTCATATCAATATGAAAATTGTTCAGCTTTTAATTATAATAATAATTGCAATGGCTGGTGTACCCCTGTTCTCGTCAGATAATATTGAGCACGGTTAGTAGTTGGATGGGTGACCGATCAACTCTGCCCTGCTAGTTGCTGCAGTTGGGCCAGAGAGACTGGGGTGTTTGGGGGTTAGTGTGACGACCTCCCTCCACCTGTTATCAGTCTCTCGACGGCGCGGGTTGTTGAGGCCCGTGATGTGAATGTTACGTCCTTCGGCTTGGTATTTTTCGTCAGGACTTGGCTACATGCATGTACCTGGTTTCATCTCCTCACTTCTGCAAATATGCGTTACATAAACCTCATGGCTTGGATCCGACTACGACTAGGAATACGCTACGTGTAACGCGTTGATAAGCGAGCATTCTCGTGCATGCAGGTGACGCGATGTGCATGTGATCCCTACACTCTGCAGTGAAAAGATTGCAACATGCAATCATTTGCAGTTCAATAACTCTATTCTCGACCGATTTCGCGGAACATTTATAAAATACATAAAATATTGGTCTCAATGACCATTCCAATTTCCAAAGTTCAAATAGATCGGACAAATGTTTCATTTTTACTTTTCAACCAATAAGAGCTTTGTACTCAAAAGCTATACACCACACAAAAAACTCGTACGACATTAGTGTGTGTACATACGAGCATAGTTGAGAGTGGGGCTGATTGTGCTTGTAAGAAAAATACAGAACAAATAAAGAAACAATGTGCCTTAGAGTAACAGTAGGTAACAATCTCTACACTTACTTCATAAAAGGGTGGTTGATATATGAACATACTCTGAGTAGACTGCGACCTTGGCACATGCAATTTAGATTTGTTATACTCGTATATTATTCCAAATGCAATACCTAAGGGGTTTCTTATCACATGATGACATTTCCATATTTATTTTTAAACAGAGTCTGAGCCAAACGCCTTCTTGCATCGAGCGGAGTGATGAGTAATATTGAGTGAACTGATATTCTCAATGAGCCAAGAGTTAGCTTTCAAGTGTATGATTTTATCTCAACACCACTCCACAATCACCTTCCACCGTCGCCGAAGCACGCCAATCTCGGCGATGCCTGAACTTTTAATGCCATTCAACAAGCTATGGAATAAATAACACAAAAAAACTGCTTGATATTTTTAAAATGCGACATTTCTGTGCGGCAAAATATATGAGAATACTATGCTAATGCCAAGCATAACACATTAGAATCACATTATATGACGTGGGCTGCGGTAGTGCACGCATGTACGTAGTTGCATGCTTTAGTTACCGTGGTTGATGGCATTTCGACCATCACCCAAGGACATTTATTATTTTCTACCATGCAAAATTAATTCATTCTTCTTTAGAAAGAAATAATATGTTCATGTCCCTTATGAAAATGCGATCACATTACCAACATTTGCGTATAAAAGTTGCCAAAAGCAATTTGAATCATGAAGTGTGGTTTAATTTCATTTTACTTTTAAATGCGGGTTGCCAAATTTCTACTGATATCGAATTTTGTGAGAATGTTCGGGATGGAATTGATGTGAAGATAATAAAACATGGCGTGTCGAATTTGACATGGTCATGTAAATTAAAACGCCGACGTATCGATGTTGGGATCATCTGACCTGGGAAAGCAGAACGTGTTACTCATCGTGTAAGGGCGGTTTCAAACAACGTCATAACGCTCTTCCTGAAATATGTTCTCGTTGATACTTTTTTAGCCAATAGGAGAGCTTTTCCATGGCTGCTATATTTTTCTGAATTCTGGGAGTCTGATGTTTTAACATACCGAAGTTCACGACATTTAACTCTAGATTTAAAGCTCGTATTTGGTTGTGATCTATGGCTGTTGTGATATATCGTAGCTTATTTAATCTACCGATAACTTTTTAAGTGTAACCTGTAGATGTAAAATAATGATATAACTAGGAGAACGCTATGAGCAACGCGTTAATAAGCGAGCGCCGGCAATAAAGATTCCTTGACAAACAAAAGACATAAGCTGACTAAAATCAACATTCAAGCTTTGAACATTGAAGCATTGCTACATTCAAGCAATATTGATGCAAAATATTGTAGTACTGTCTTATTGTCAGCTTTTAATTTCAAATTATTAACTAAAATGTAAACAAACTCCAATAATTTGCAAGGGACTAAGGTGCGGTGCTTTTACTTTCTATATTTGATGAGTCAATTTCGACAACTGTTTCAAAATAAGATAGCTCTTGACCGATGCGCTGATTTTTTTCAAATATGATACACTCTAAGTCCTCTAACACTCTAAATGTACATTTAAGTGGATTACACTCTGTAATCCATTATAGATTACTGGTAAAATACATTATCACCACAAAAAAATGTGCCACAAAAAATGAACCACAAAAAGTGAAACCACAAAAATGAAATCCGTTGCTATCGAAAATCAGTTAGCACAGATTTTATCTTTTGAGGTGGTATCCCTCTAAAGGACGAATGCACTTGCAAAATTTCAACTTGATCGAAACATTTTAAATTTTCATCACAGGATTTTGATAATGAACTATAATACATACGAATATGTATACCGAATTTCATCTCGATCAGGGAAATGAGCGACATGTGCGAAATGAGCACCAACAACCGAAAAAAAATAAGACACTTGCCAAAAGTGCGAAATGAAACGCTGGCTAATCTCTCCTAATAATCGTTGTGACCTGGCTGCTATCAGCCTCATGCTCAAAAGAAGTTGCGTCCGCAAGTAGATATTTGCGGGTGTCAGTCCTCAACACCACAAGACCGTGTGCTAATAATCTTATGGACGGACGGAATCCAGTAGACTCTGGCCACTTGCGTCGATAAATCCAGAAATTCTATTGAGCATGAGGCTGTATGTCTCTCATGACAGACTGGGAGTAAACAGAGAAGAGAAGATAAGTTGGCTGGAGGGGAGCCGAGAGCTGAAAGAAACTTGTTGACCTGATAGTTGTAGACAATAATCTCTCTCAGCGAGCGCCATTGTTCTAACAAGCCCACGTGATCAATGCAGCGAGTTGACCTAGTGCAAGGTTTCTAGAGTGACAATTACACGGCCCGAGGTGACGTCGAAGTTCAGTCAAGTGAGGACGACATTGGCTCGAATGTTGGTTCTTCGTGTAATTCTCTTAAGAAAAGTTAGCTCTATAACATATCCGATCACATTTGCGCACTGCAATTTTATTTAGCTTTCCATGACTTTCTAATGACATTTGGTCATTCGATATCAAATCAACAAATGAATCTCTCATAAACTACCTCTGCGATATTGACGAAACTGGACAGAATTGTTCATCATCCTAAAGAATCACACATGGATCTTTCAGCCTTTTTTCTAAATTACAACATTCGGGAAATTGCTACCCCAAATTAATTTGGGTCTTAGTGTGGTCTTAGTCAATTTTGACTATAGACTCTCTTTCTAGATGATGATGATGATGATGATGATGATGATGATGATGATGATGATGATGATGATGATGATGATGATGATGATGATGATGATGATGATGATGATGATGATGATGATGATGATGATGATGATGATGATGATGATGATGATGATGATGATGATGATGATGATGATGATGATGATGATGATGATGATGATGATGATGATGATGATGATGATGATGATGATGATGATGATGATGATGATGATGATGATGATGATGATGATGATGATGATGATGATGATGATGATGATGATGATGATGATGATGATGATGATGATGATGATGATGATGATGATGATGATGATGATGATGATGATGATGATGATGATGATGATGATGATGATGATGATGATGATGATGATGATGATGATGATGATGATGATGATGATGATGATGATGATGATGATGATGATGATGATGATGATGATGATTACAGTATCCAAGAAAGTATAGTGGAGGTGCCGTGTGTTTGGCCATCTGGCTCCTCCACCACTACAGTCGTGGCACTGCATTGAATACTCAACGACATTACCGTATCACATTGCATGCTCGAGAGAGATTCAAGTTGACCATCACTTTGTATACGCATTTTCCTAGTTAACATTAATTGTTTTATCAAGGTTAGATTTAACATCTAGCTTACACTTGAATTGGGTAAACCAGAGCTAATGGTTGTTTCGATGCAATACCATTAGGCTAATCTGATTAATTCCGTTACAATAATACATTACAATAAGAGACCAGAGTAAGCAAATGTTGAACAAATAAAAACGTTTGAGGAAGCAATCATCCAGTCATGTAATAGGATAATTATTGAAAAACGAAGTAAAATGACTGGTTGTAGCAACTTTACAACACAATTTTTATGTAGACAAAAAGAATGATTGTCGACATATTTTGACATGACTGAAGTAAATTATTCTTCGAAAAAGACCCGCATTTCATGTTAGCTAAATTATCCGTGGGCTCAATGACTCATGATATTTTCAAATGAAATCAGTGATATTTTGTACAATCCAATCAATATCTATACGGAACACACTCAAATTAATTCATTTTTTCTGTATGTATGTCAACTGTGATTGTAAATCCATGTACATGTGTAAATAAAGATTTTATAAAAAAAAAAAAATTATACGTAGTAGAACAAAGTGTAGTTTTATTTTGTGTCTAAATCGGTCGGTGTCAACTTGACACGTATTTTAATATGTTCTAGGAAGTTTTGGAGGACTTTGGTTCTCGGCCCGCTATCGAAATATCAGATAATTCTCCACTTCTGAGTAGTTTCATGTTCTCAACGCGTGCAATGTTCACGATCAATCGCATTTTAAACGCATCCAATTTGAAACTCGAATCGAGGAGAAATCATTTTGGAACTTGATTAGGTTATTGTGAATCATTGAAAGACCGTTTGGTTCGATGTTCATTTCGCGTTCGAGGAAGTGGAATCTGAAGAGTGGGCGTTTGAGAGCTAATCGGGGCTTCTTAGAGAAGGTGGGAGTTTTGAATAGTTTCTTTCTAAAGAGCGTTCATTATTGCGTTACACAATCATACACACGCTCCGTAACCCAGAAATCTACAGTTCAGCATAGATGAATGGTTATATTACTTTCATGTTCAGGATGAGCAAAATATCAGTACAAAAATAAAATTTCTAATAATTGATTCAGAAAGCATAAAAGTATAAATTGATTATAATCAATAATTCAACAATTATTTCGTGTAAGGGGTTTACAAATTACAATTAAAAACCATTATAACGGGTAGGTACACTTAATAAGAGCCGACGCTTCATATTTTACAGTTTTCTCTTCCCTTTCAACCATCTCCCTCCACTTCTCTCATCTCTTTTTCTACTTCTTCCCATATTTCTCCTCTAACTTTGACTTGATTTCTCCACCTCTCTCTGGGTCTTCCAACTCTTCGTGGATCATCATGTTCAACACTCTTCTCGAAATCCGGTTCTTATCAATCATCTTTATGGATTACTTCATAATGATTACTTCATAATTATGGTATACTCCGCACTCCTCCAATCTTATAATTCAATCTCTACCATATTTTCCCTAATTTTATTACTCATAATTTGTCTTACTCCCGATGTAGACTATTATAAAACGCTATAGTTATAAGAACTTGAATATAATTGTAATATATAGTTGAAATTAGTTAATTCTTCTTCATTCTCTAGTACAAAACGTAGGTAATCTTTTTAAAGGTCAAAACCAAGATGTAAACAAACTCATGAACATAACCTAAAAATGCTGTTTACGCTTCGTCGATGATCATTAAGAAACATTCCTCTGAAAGTTTCTATCTCTAAAATTAAACCTCAGGTTTTTTTAACTATGACAAAATTCTCCTCCATTTAGAAGGTAAATGTGATTAATTTCCCAGTTAAATTAATTGATGGTCAAAAAACAAATTCTGGAGGCAACCATCGATCCGATGAAAAAGCAACTTGCGGAGGTTTCTAAAAACACAAGTGTTTTTAACCCTCTTTCGATGGTAAACTAGCCAGGGTTTTCTTCCACTGTTCTCGTCGTCTTTGAGCAGATCCTTCGCATCATAAGTCATCGTCTTGCTGCAGCTTCGCGAGGATCCGAATGTCGAAAACTTCCGCAAAATAATTGATGCCCCACACTTTGTCTCGACTCATTCCAAGTAGAGATTATCGCAGTGGGAAATATTTCACCAAAAAAAGATTTGAATTCTTCTGGCAAATGTCAACTCATTCGAGTAAAGATTAGAGAGTTTTCATCTCCAGCGTTTAGTAGTATCATTATTCTATCTTATTTTATAATGTCTGTTGTTCTATTCAGGAAACAGAGTCAAGTTTCTAAATAATCAATTCAAAATAAAACATAACTCGATGTATTCTTAAGTTCAAAGTTAATAAGGACTCGAACTCAATACGTCAAGTTTAATTATACTCCAGTCATTTTACTGAAAAAAGGGGTCCAACCCCAAACTAATTGTTTCTAAAAATGTTTTTTGACAATATTATTGAAGTCAACCCACATAACTCATAAACGAAAGTTTACCAAATTTTGGGCCGCCATTTTGTTTTTATCAAGTGTTTTGTCAAAATCACCGTTTAATTTTTCACTTAAAAATGTAAAGCAAATTTTTACTTTCAATATTTTTTTATTTTTTTGCAATGTTTTGTGCAATTCTAAAAAAATAATCAGCTTGATCGCATTCATTGTTATCCAATCATATTCATTTAAATACAAAAACATCAATTTTATAAAAACTGCTCTAGTCAAGTCGTCATTTAAGTTATCGACTTCATTTTTGCTCTGAAATATTCCTCACTTGATACACTATGACATATAAAAAGTTTACCGAAATCGGCTATTTATAGCCATTTTTTCTCACGACATTTTCTACTTACATTGACAAAAATTTTGATTCCACATTCATTTTGAGATTTAAAGCACATGCTAATTGAAAATAAAAATAAAAAATTACGTTTTTGATCCGTTAAATATAGTTAACAAATAAAAAAATTATAGACATTTTTGAGCAGCCATTTTGTTTTTACAGATAATTTTGTAGAAATCACGTATTTATTTTTATTCTAATAATGTTTGAATTTCCGGTTAATTTATTACGTGATTAATTATTGTTGGAAATATAGAGAATCGAGAAAAAATTATTGTCGCCATTGCTTTTGTTATTTGGCAGGTAATTTCCTTTTTGCAAATAACCTCAAATAAATCAAAACGGCCCTAAAACGACAGCCATTTGAGCTATTGGCACAAAATTTTCGGAAATTGTACATCACGTGGTACATTATGACATATTAAAAATTTACTTAAATCTAACGATTGTGAAATAAACTATTAACAAAAGAAGGTCGTTTAAAAATTTGATAATTATGTGACAAAAAATCTGTAAAATCGAAATGGCTGCCTAAAAATTGGTAAACTTTCGTTCATAAAGTTGCTTAGGTGGACCATAATAAAATGTAATTTATTAAAAGCGTCGCAGTTATATCGGTGTTAAAAATTTGAAGTAAAATTTAAAAAACATTAATAATTATCATATTTTTTAAAATACCTTCTTTAGTCAAATGTTTATTTCACAATAGTTAGATTTTAGTAAATTTTTAATATGTCATAATGTACCACGTGATGTACAATTTCTGAAAATTTTGTGCCAATAGCTCAAATGGCTGTCGTTTTAGAGCCGTTTTGAATTATTTGAGGTTATTTGCAAGAAGGAAATTACCTGCCAAATAACAAAAGCAATGGCGACAATTATTTTTTCTCGATTCTCTATATTTCCAACAATAATTAGTCACGTAATAAATTAACCGGAAATTCAAACATTATAAGTATAAAAATTAATACGTGATTTCTACATAATTATCTGTAAAAACAAAATGGCTGCTCAAAAATGTCTATAATTATTTTTATTTGTTAACTATATTTAACGGATCAAAATAGTTATTATTTTATTTTTATTTTCAATTAGCATGTGCTTTAAATCTTAAAATGAATGTGGAATCAAAATTTTTGTCAATGTAAGTAGAAAATGTCTTGAGAAAAAATGGCTATAAATAGCCGATTTCGGTAAACTTTTTATATGTCATAGTGTATCAAGTGAGGAATATTTCAGAGCAAAAATGAAGTCGATAACTTAAATGACGACTTGACTAGAGCAGTTTTAATAAAATTGATGTTTTAGTATTTAAATGAATATGATTGGATAACAATGAATGCGATCAAGCTGATTATTTTTTTGGAGTTGCACAAAACATTGCAAAAAAATAAAAAAATATTGAAAGTAAAAATTTGCTTCACATTTTCAAGTGAAAAATTATATGGTGATTTTGTCAAAACACTTGATAAAAACAAAATGGCGGCCCAAAATTTGGTCAACTTTCGTTTATGAGTTATGTGGGTTGACTTCAATAATATTGTCAAAAAACATTTTTAGAAATAATTAGTTTGGGGTCAAATCATAAAGTGACTGGAGTATTACAATATTTTAAATTTGTGATGTGTAAATAAAAATACTCATTTGTTTTAGGGAATGTATTAATGACTTTCGTTTGCACACGCAAATAACATTTTGAGTCAGAATCGATCTCCGTTCAGGTAAACAGTTTATATAGTGGTTTCAAAATGGTTGTTCAAAAGTTCACTAAAATTTACTTCGCCACGTCGTTTTCAAATCTTCATGTGTCTTCATTATCAGATCAAAGGATAAATATAATACGCTATTCTTACAACGAACTTTATTAAAGTTGCTTGAATTAATTTTAAAATGGTCGCTTGTGAGTGAGCTGGTAATTGCCGAGGCTCCAGCGTTGTATGAGATGTCTGATGAAAATGATACTTAATATAATATATACACAGCAAGCGCGTTGCCATTGGCTACCAGCTTATTGTTCCATCGGCAGTGACGTCACAGCATTGTGATGCGTCGACTCTCTCCACCGCCGAGATGACGCTGTTGATATTCTCAACAAAAAAATGTATCACAATGAAAAATATTTTTTTAATTACTGTGCTTTGATGTAAAAATATCTCTAGTAGCCCCTTAATATACCTATCACAAAAAAAATTATTAGTTCAAATTAGAGGGAAATTTGATGCTGACAGCGGTAAAAAAACTTTGAATTTAACCTGAGCGTAATTCAACTCTCAGGTATAGGTGAGCGCAATCTCATCTATATTTCATATACAAAGGTACATCCATACATGGTCCACATGGTCACATATATAGAGTACCCCGCCCATATCGGTCCCAACCCGTCCCAGGGCTGGCGCTGCTGGTGGACGATCAATACATCAGTAGCCGGGGCGCAAGCTGAGGGAGGCCCTCGCTTCCCGGGGTGGTTTCGAACCAATCTGCGCATGCAACAGTCGAGGTGCGAACCGAGGACCGTCGGACACACTCCCTCACTGACGGGCACCTAGTCAACTACCCTCGTCATGGCTGTCCTGTGACATCGCCCCGCTGAGACGTAGTGAACGACGACGATGACGACGACGAAGACGGACGCGATGCACTGAGCCGACGACGATGCAGCTGTACAGGAGCAGATTGGGCGTCCAGGAGGTGGTCGCTACCTGGTGCGTCCTGCTCATGGCGGCCAATACATCACTGCTGCGGCCCAAAGGACCGTTCGCCCAGGCTGCGTGAGTTCACATTCAAACTATCGCTAACTCCTGAGACACTCGCAGTAACTCCGTTTCACTTGGAAATAGAATTACACGCAGACGCAAGGAAAGTGCATTCTTTAGCTCGTTATTTTAAGCCTAAAATCATATAAATTGTCAACATAATCGCTTCACTACTTTTGGAAATGGAGTTACGAAACGAGGTCGGTGGATTTAGCATGTTAAACGACAACAAACGCATACCGTTGTCAAGGTTTCCATTGTTGACAGTCATATTCTAATAGGAGTGTCATGTCATTATTGAGTCTTATGCACACGAGCCTATTGAGTCTTATGTCTTATGTCACAAACAATCTTTAACTTCTTTCCAAAATCTTAGATCACAACATGTGAGGACATATTTTATTCCAAATTTTCCCCAATTAACCTAGCAACATAATATAGATCCATTGTTTACCATTTAGGTACTACACATTCTATTATTTACTCACGCTTTTTATAAGTGTAAATGGTTGAAGTTTTTAGGATAAATTATGATATTAATATTCAATGTAACGGACAACAATAGAGGCATATAATGAGAAGTGAAATCTAGCTTTGGTTGCGTGTGGGGGTGTGAGAGTAGGGGGTGGGGAGGTGGGGTGTGGTGGGGTTCGAATATTTATTTAAATCTAACAGATTTTCTTTAAATTTTAAGTCTTTCAATATTCTTCTGGTCAAGCATATATTCCTCCACTGGTTTAACTTTACGGGAAATATGGATTTGTTAAAACTCCACCAACATTCAATCCTGAAATATTCCAAACAACATTAACGTTTTATGTACCATCTAACTCATAGATAGCATAGCCTTCAGCAATTTGTTTAAATAAACTGCAAATAACAACCAAAAAGCTGCGAAAAATATGACTCCACTGCAAATATGCCAAAACAACATTAAATTACTGTATGTACCGCAATTTAAACATAAAATTTTGTGTACTTAAATAAAACAAACTCACATAAAGATGTATTGAAAATCGTCGCTATAAAAACCATATGTTGTATCAAATTTCTGGTTCATTGAAGAGTCGTGTACTTTTCCGACGGAAAACGTCCGTAAGCTCATTTATGTTATTCAATTATCATCACTACACAGGAATATTATTATTAAGGGATATTATCTACTTATTTTAAAAAGAAAATTTGACATTTACCATATCGATTTTCTAAAATGTGACTATGTTCTGTAAACATGTCATGCCAGTGTTCTAACGTGGCGTGCTTGCGGTTGCAATTTAAAGTGACGATGGACGTAACACTACTCGAAAGTGTCATGTATTTGTTCGCCGTTGTTGTGGGCTCGAGCTCGGTTCCTCGGATCAACATGTAGCAGAGACGTCGGGACGCTCTTTGTTCGGGATTCCCCCGCGGGGCTCGGCGTCGCGGCGCCCAATAATACCTGCGCCGTCGAGCACAGCTCCGTCGCGACGACAATAAAACAAACAGAGACGAACAGAAAATCACACAGAGGCCACGATAATAGTTTTCTTCGGGTGGAATTTATTTTGGGTCGTATATTATTTGTACACCTAACTGGGTCAAAGATGTTTGCAATTTCAAATGAAAAGTTAACTACTATTTTCGCCAGGCAATTATTAGAATAATCGTAGAATCAGTTTCCAACTTTCTTCCATTCTGATTATCTTTACTACCGTCAAGTTTACGCCAGTGTTAATGATTTTGTGAATGAAAGTTGCAAGGTGAAGAGCTGTGGAGAAATGTGTTGCCTGATGTGCAGCAACAATCAAATATTAAACAATCCCATAAAGGAAAATATGGATTAGAGGTAACCTTACGTACTAAAGTTCAACATAAAACCGTGTTCTTCTTTACTACTTGCAAACCAAGATGTTGTAAACCAACCATTGAATCACAGTAAAAACATGGACTCGCCTCGTTCTATGGTTTATCAATACATATCGAGAAGTGTAATATTTAGATTTCATCACAGAAGACCTCCTCATTTAATCCACTTATTTGAGTTTATAGCAGTTACTCTGTGATCAAAGGAAATGTTTGAATCCGGTTATTCGTTACAATATTCTGTATTCGTCATTGATTCTATTGTAGTGCTTTGATTATTGAGGGATATGAATACGACCGTATTATTATGCGCTCTAGCGTATTCCAATTTTTTGAATGTTAAAAAAATCGAGACGAGAATAAGGTACTTTACAAACTCGTTTGATGTATTAATAAATCCCACGCAAAATGGACGAAACAAAGTATTATTGATATTGATGCGTGTGAAGGCGAAAGCATTCCGACTCGATGGGCAGTTTGCTCTGACGTACATCCAAATGTGCGACCATTCGCTGAGGAACTTGGGTCGCCTTGTGTCAAATCAACGTTTCCGTATCAAAGAAATGATGATCGAAGATGATAGGTGGGATTTAACTTTGAGATTACTTATTGGCACTACGGAAATAATAAAATATTATAACAGCATTATTAATAATTATTGAGCAAGAGAAGCGAGCGTCTCCATTCGGCCCTTTTAAACACATTGTTTTTTGTTTTTTTTATCAGAGGTTTTTTGAAAGCAGATACTTTTATGTTGATTGAGTGGATCATATTTCAATACAATATGAATGTATATGTTTCACTCTCACTCATCACTCATCAACGGTTACACCAAAGATATTATGAATACTTTTCATAATATCTTTGGTTACACCAATGAGGTTATGTTTTCTTAGTTACACCGAGCGCTTTCTAGTAGGGACAATATCTATTTATGAAATGTCGTACCATTGAGATGAGACCATAAATATTCAGCCCCTGTTCTGGTCGACAATTTATAAGTTGTCTACAAACTTGATTAGCTCATGGTTAGAAACTATAGAAGAATTACGGTATTTTTTTTTACCAATTATTGACAAGCAAACTTTGATCGGAGCAATGCCAATGTTCATTCGGCCCTTTTGACACGCTCGTCTTTGTCCGTGTGTTCCTTAGTTATTTTTAGTTTTATTTATTCTCAACTTAAACCTTTTAGATGATATTCAGAGTCAATGCCACACAACAATATTGAACACAAATTAACAAAAACATTGTTTTAGTTGCACATTCATGACCACATGATCTTATGAAGTTTGATGTGTTTGTTTACATCATTGATGGTCAAATATAAATATTTGAATTACACCCAAATATGTTTACCGATATAAATATTGAATATCATTGATATACCTACATATACAGTAGGTACTATTGCTAGTGCATTCAATTATACTATATTACAGTAGATCTTTAGAATCGCGGTCAAACTTCTCATTGAAGCCGTTATACTCTTTATTTCCGCCTAACTTGATCTCAATAATGATTGTTCTCAAATGTCTTATGGCCGACTTAGCAGACTTACCAGACTTTCCAACAAGAAGGTTCGCCGCTGTGAGCTAGAGGGCGGTAAATATCGTGAAATACACAATCTCTGTCTGATTATTTTCATTTTGATTTTATTATAATTTTCTATAAAAGAAACTGATGTGAGGCCACAGCCTACGTGGCTGCATCGTTTTTGATGAAATATTTACCATATGTGCACCTTGTACGTCTGTTTGTATATTCAACTTGATCAAGAGATCTGTATTACAAGTATCGTGCAGCAAACAAGCGTGGCTTACGGCAGTGTCCATCATCAAATATATACTATGTATTATAAAGCCCCATTTACACGGTGCAATTTCTTGTACAACTTCTGTACCACACTTATGTGTCACGCTTCTTGAATGGAAATTAGAACATGTTTTAAGTTCTGTGACAGAAAGTTGCGTCGTGTATTAACAAAATTGTATGAAAAATGGGAATGTGACACAGTATTTGTTCAAGAAATTGCACCGTGTAAATGGGGCTTAAGCCAACAAAAATGAATAAATGAAATGAATGAACAGATAGGTATAAGGGGAAAAATCAAGATTTGAGGGGAAAGTTTGAAAAGCAGCGCTCGCTGATTAAGTCAGAACAATGGAGTGGGAAACATGCTAATACTTTTACATGTAGAGCATCAACACGGGTTGTTGAAACTTCTGAATTAATGATCCATCAGCTAATTGACATATAGCTAGCTCAGTTAGTTACGACGATCAATCAAATAAAACAATTCAGGGAACAATCAGATTTCCTGACGTTCTGTGGCCACGGCGACTTTGCTCATCCAAAGAAAAATGGCGGACGCTCTAAGCCGGATCTCATGGTTCTTCTCATTGCCTAGTTGATATTTATATAGTTCTTTATGATAATCCGTGTATAATTATTATTATTATCATTTGCTAGGAACAAATTATATTTTAAATTATAAGCATACAAATATGCAGGTTAGTTTGAATGGAAGTAGAACAATTTCTACCTACTTGGTCCGATTCATAGTGACCCGCAGAACGTATCTATACGTCTTTTTTATATTTCCACATTGGTTTTTTTACTTATTTTTAAATTATAATAATTTTAGAAAATTGTGTGTTGCTCGGAACATAAAAATATATTTTATATGCTTAGTGTTTAATATGCGTTTGAACATTTCGATCAGGGGAACTGTCTAACTTATTGTCGCAAACAGAATGAGAAAACTGAGATGTGAGCCAAAAGTGTTGAAGTGAGACGTTCGCTACGCTCGCGTGATTTATTTGCTCGAAGAAGTTTTTGATCGTTTCCCCGAACTTTACATGAATCTTCAAAAAAACTTTCTCCAGCGGTTCACCTACGTTGCAAATATCGCACTCGCCGTCTTGTAAACAGCGATGTTTCCAACCAGACAATTACTTATCATTTGTTTTTCTTCAATATAATTTGATTTCGTGGACCATTAAGTTCTGAAGATCTCTTTAGAAGGTAAATAACCGTATATTTCTCTTCCCTTCATAATTTTTTTAAATATGAAATTAATTGCGTTTTAAGAGAATGGTTGATAACAAGATGCCGTTTCTTCTCATCCCTTTATGTATGCAAGTTTAAGATGTTTACACCTTGCAGTAAGTTTTCTGAAAACAATGCTTTACACATTCTGTAATTATAAAAAAGATAGCTAACTCTCTGTGTTAATTCGCACTTAGTTGTTTGACGGAATTCTTTTACATGTTCATTTTGACAGCTTGTCTCTGGAGTGCAGTTGCAAAACGTTTACATACCAGATAATCAAACTCGTCAAAACGCAACATAACCAGTGAAAAAACACACTAATTAACTATACAAAACATGCTTTTCTAAACGTTTCATGATAATATTTCTACTTATCTTTATATCCGTTTGGATACGCTCGTAATTCTTGTTCTGATTTTTCTTCGGAAGTTTGGACAGAAGTTTTCAAAGGCCGTGTAGGACCAACTTTGGATTGAGTTAACTATCGATAGTTAGTGGAAGTTAGTGCATCCTATTGGCTGTGGAATTCGCGCTGTGTGTCCACTTACATCGATAGTCTAATTCAAAGTTCAAAGCAGGTCCTACCCCGTCATAGAATCGAACATTTTGACTATTTTCTCTCAGATTGTGAAATAATTGAGAAGGGAATTTGGCACGTTTGTCTCAAGATGGGCTGATTTCAAAATCAACCACTCATAATGCAATTTGAAATTGAATATGAAAAGCATATTTCACACCTACTCACATTTTTTTGAAAATATTTTTACATACCAAATCAAAGCGCCTGGGTAAAAGTTACTAAAAATTTCATCGACATAAAATTCATTTTCCGGCTATTCTTTTGCGTAACTAGAACGCCGGATTCCATAAGAATGGAATTAGGAAAACCCCAGTTCCATTCTGATGGAATCCGGCTCACGGCCATAAGGATACACATTGCATGGAATCGAATTCCATCTGAATTGTGAATTCAAT
Organism: Leuctra nigra; assembly: GCA_934045905.1. Taxonomy (NCBI): domain Eukaryota; kingdom Metazoa; phylum Arthropoda; class Insecta; order Plecoptera; family Leuctridae; genus Leuctra; species Leuctra nigra. The sequence goes on along the minus strand of OW203764.1, from coordinate 34,838,460 downwards.
AGTTCTAGAATAGGGCCCCAGGGAAGTATTAAAACCCCACTATATACAACCCAACTATAACGTAGACAATTTGGTCAAGAGCAAAGAATTATTAGTACATGTAAGATGAATTTATAAATCCGCGATAAATATTAGCACTCGTACTATAAAATTAAGGTACACTCGACCAAACATAAATTGATCGTTGATCAAATTTGAATGACTGCTGGTCATGTCCCATACCAATCAAAGCTTGTTATTATCGTTGAAATGTGAGGTCACCTACTAGAGTAAGACAAGGAGATCGCTTGGACTGACTTTGGATGGTGCAATCTAACATTTATCAGTCAATCTAATTTGATCAACGATCAATTTATGTTTGGCCGAGTGTACATCCATCAATATATTTTCAAAATTATTTGACTTTGACTTGCTCCTTATATCCATGGCTACTCATTTAAGAATTCATGATTCAGAATCACAAAGCGTTATTGCAAGCGGATTTTCCTTAGAACACCTAAAGATCTACGTCCAAAACCGCTTGTTAAATCAGATTCTATTTGTCACTTCCTTGGCAAGACTTTGAGCGCGAGATCTCCGTGAGAATCGGAATTGATCACGTGTCAAGACGGAAGGAAACCGAACACATTATAACATAATTATGCGACTGACCCATTTCAATTGACGGTTAAGGGATGATTTACTCTCTGGGTGGTCAAGTTGCCAGGGAGCTGTAACCGCGGCGCACCGGATTATTCAGAAGCTCCGTATCTTGCTGATAAAGAGGATGAGCAATGTTCGAATCATGTTATGAGATTCCAACAGAAACTATGACTACAAATGCTTTTGATTTACGATGGCCAATAGGAATGAAGTTGCAGAAGTCTCATGCTACTGCTTTTTGGAACAAAGAAATCCTTCCCATCAAATCTATTCGAGAAAATAAGGAACACAACTGACCTCTGGTGGATTTTGTGGTACTAGGTAAATGGCGGCTATCAAGGGCGCATTTGCATAAATAAAAATAAAAATATTTGATATAGTTGTTTGTTATGGCCAAGAAAGTAAATTTATAACTAAATATCAATATCAATTTCATTTGTTTTTTGTTTTTTCACTGCTTTATGGAAACACGAAATGTAAAAACAAAAAAATTAGAAGTGGCTCCATCACGTATCACTTATTTGTGGGAATATGTTATTGCTTTTTGTACCTATGCTGTAAATGTCGAAGAGTGACGATTTCGAAATATCAAGTTAGTTCCGGTATTTAAAAGAAATCACATGGCATGTGATTTTCCAGATAATCTTTATGTTTCTTTCATGTGACGTCACAATAAGACTGGAGGGAAAATGTTTTCAGGCTAAATTAATAGAAAAATCACTTTTCTCATACGAATTTATTATTATGTATACTTAATTTCATGACTTTCTTCCATTAGTAATCACTCTATAGGTATATGAGATTGATGGACAGCTGTTAGATTTGTGTATCCCCTATACCTTTCATTGGGTTGCTATGGCAACAAACTTTACACTCTTGCATAAGAAAAGGCTGCCATAGTAGCCAATATAAAGGTATGGGAATAAACAAATCTGACAGCGGAAATCCAAAGTTCATATTTACTATTTAGAGTGATTGCTTATGAAAGAAAGATATATATATATCCATATACACATTTTCCAGTTAAATATTCATCTGAAGAATGTGGTATATCTATTATTTACAGCTTTGACACATTTCCCTTCCTCCCTAAATTGCCTAAAGTGCAGGAAGGCAATAGATACATGGTTAAAAACCGGAGCCACCCAGATAACTTGAGATTTGGTAAATTTGGCTCTGAAGCCAAAGTACGAATATTATGACAACATTTTCAAACTATTCAATAAGTTTCATTTTGATACCAGTTTGTGACTAGAGATTATTATGTTTATGAATAACCTTTATAATATTAATAATATCGCAAAATATTAATAATTGCATGTCGTTCGTGCTCGTTCGTCAACGCTTCACATTAATCATTAATTCCACTGACACTTGAGGCATGAAGTAGATAGATTAAATGCCTTATAGAACGATTCCTTTTGTACAGTTTCGAACGGAAGAAAGGCGTTTTTACTCATTGAATGCAGTGCATGAAATCGATACAAGAATTCGATTATGAAAGAAAACTCAATCAAAAAGAAATTTGAGCTCGACAAAGTTGCAAGAAGGAGGAAGTTTAATATATTTTTTATTGGCATTCCTGGAAGTAGCTACACCATCTGCATTATTAAATCCCATGTCGCCAAAAGATCTGCAGTCATTTGGCGTAGCTAGAATTTTCGTAAACTACCTGATATAAAAGTTCATATTTCGAAAGTTCACAAACAATTTATATTACTTCATAATGACCTCCGCAATCTTAAAAAAAAGAAACGTGACAAACTACCATTTCCCAGTAGGCCAGACTCACTTCTTTCTAGACCGGAAACAGAATTTACTGAAATGATCAACGTTTTTCGAGTCCAAGGAAGTCGAATCGAGATAACCTAGTCGTGAAATAGCCGCGTATTCTAAAACAGCACGCTGTTCGGGACAGGCGTGTGTTGCGTGATTATTAGTGCAGGTGCGTGACTTTGAAGGGGATACAAATCTGACGGGAGGGAAACGGAGGGGGTGAAGAATAATGTAGGGCAATAGTGTTGCAATAAGTGCCTATCGCACATCAATCACACTACCTACCTACAGAGTGCGAGGTCATGGATGTGACGTCAGAATGCGTCGCGGCGCCTGGCACAGGAACGACGTCTGTTTATTGGCGAGCAATCTTCGACCACCGAGGCAATTGTGATTCTTGTCACTAATGTATCGATTGGTTTGCGAAACTGATCCGTACACGCGAAGGCGCTGGCTGAAGTGGAATAAGGTCAGCCTTGTGTGGGAGATTGAAAAGTCTCGAGAGATTTTCATTAGAATTCAATGGCAGGAGTTGCACTAATTTAATTTCTATTGCAAACGTTTAACCTAGGGGAGCGTGATGTTAGTCCTATATGTTAGACTTGACTTGAATGATGGGCGATTGAAAGGCGATCTGAGATCGGCAGTAAGATTGTGTAACTCTGAATTACACAATCTTACTGATGATGACAATGACTATTGATAGTTGTAAGGTACGAGTGTTCCTCAGATTGAATCTTCGAGATAAAACAACGATTTTGAGATATATTCGAACACTATGAATCACAGGACCGTTTCAACTAATATTGCACAAATTCCTACACAATATATAGCCTGTTATTCAAATATAGGTTGACCATGGCATAGCACAAAGTAATCAAACAATTTGTTTTTGTAGTAGGTTGAAAACTAACGATACGTGGATAAAATATTCGAAATTTGGAATATCCTTCATGTAGATTTCATACATTTATTCAATATTTGTTGCCCTATAATCAGCTCTTCAGTGACGAAATATTAAACAGGAGTTTAAAATGGCCGAAAAACAGTTTTCAAAGTCCTAAGTAACAAATTTAATTCGTAACTTTGATTTTTGTGTAAGAACTATCCACCCTCAACCGGACACAATAAGGAGGTATTAATAAAATTGTTGGAGAAATCCGCCATCTTGCTTCCATCAACTGACACGGATTCATTTGCGAAACACTTCACTTCCCTTGCTTTCAACATCAGTTCAAACGTAACCGGATAAAAAGAGCACGTCCGTTACTAAAAGTATAATATTCCATCTAGGGAACTCATACCATTGGCCGACCTGCTTTCAAAATTAATAAACGCGAAAGAAGTTTGTTTATCGCTGGCCGAGGGGAGCGCTGGGTAGCGCAAAGCTCGACGTCGCTCGATGCCTTGTGCTTATGTGGTAGTAATTAAACTGCGCTCCTAAAGCGATCAATTGATTGGTGGGACTAAGCTCACTCCTAACGGGATCATCAACCAGGCTTCACTGGTTACACCTCATAATTAATACCGAACTTTGTTAACTAAAGACGGCTTACAAACCAACGTGGTATTTTACCTAATTACAACAAACTAGATAGTCGGGTTCTGTTAAACCTTGTAGTATCATAGAAGTAGTAACTGCAAACAAAACTCTTCAAATAGCTCAAAGGCCCATAGAAAGTTGTTGCGTAATGAAAGTTAACAAATCACAGCAAAGTCATTTGACTCAAAGTTGCAAAACGACTATGTTTCCAAAATTGGCAATGGAATTGAAATCTGTGTTAAATACGTAATTTATTCTTATTAATCTTTGTTTCATTCCACTCCTCATGTTTGTATCAATTTATTTTTAAATTTATTTTTTAAAAATCTGGGGTAGTGTGCCCCGAACCCGAATTGCGCTGGGAAGGGGCGTCCCCCAGGTCCCCACTGTCTTCTTAAGCAATCGAATCTCCCTCCAATGTTATTTGCAATATTATCCCCTCCACCCTTACAAATGTAGTTCCTACACGCCTGGAGAGGCCTGACGTTTCTTCTTCGCCTTCTTCTTCGTTATGTTCATCTTCTATAAATTTAAATATTTTACATTTAAAACAATCCGAATAGAACTTACTATTTGTCTATAGAATTTAGATACATAATCGCTCTGAGCGATGGTTTCTGAAACCGAGTGGAGGTGCCGTGACGACCGCTTTCGCCAAAGTCTAATTGAATTTTAGCAAATTATAGTCTCATTATATATCCCAGTTATAACTTTCAAACTATCCCCACCTTAACATTCATGGTAACATTAATTTCTAAGCACACTTGCCGGCGTCAGAGTATAAAGTAGCAGACAGGTTTACAAGATATGAATTCACACTCGGCTGAAGAGATTACAAATTGTTTGCGTCTTAGATGGACATAAATTACGCTCAAGTCCTCGCCAGTGGAAAGTGGCGAGGGGGTGAAGAAGGGGTTGAGGAATGAAAATACGACGTCACGGTGATATACATCGACGTGACACGACGCGATTGCATTTCACAATGACGTCACAACACGACGCTTTTTACGACGCCTTTTTTACACGAACAACCCGAAATGAATGAGAAATGTTACCGTCCGCCGTCGTCGTGTAATAAGGAAAGAATGCCGAATCGTTTCCGTTTGTTCATTTGCGTTCTTTGTGTTCAATGTATGGAGAACATTTTTATATTCTTCCCCCTTCTTTTATATCTCTGTCATATTCATACTTCCATGTGCTTTGATAGGTATCTAATTTTACATTTTTCAACTGTTGTAAAAATGTCTTTGATGTGAAGCTCTTTGCAACCTTGAATGTCAAAGCTTATATTTTCATTCAATACATGAGGTTTTGATACATTAAATAAAAATGGATTTTGAGATATCTACTCTGTTTCAAAATTATTGCTACCACAAGAGTAAACCGAGTAAAAATCGCCGCTAGTATGAAAAGGTAATCTGGAACATGGCAGTAGAGTGGGTCAACTGTGTCTCTTACTATGACACTGTTATTTAGTTGTTTTCCCTGTCTCTTCTCCACACTGCACCGCGACTTCGACCTATATTATATCGACCACAAACCCCGCCCCGGTCTCACCACCCAGTACTGAACCTTCAATATGTATGCCGCCGCGGCGCTGGCGTCGCTGCCAGCCCCGGCCAAGGTGGCGTTATAAGACGAGAGATCAACGCCGGATTATTTACAACACACTTGCGAAGCAAACACGGAGGCGTATTACAAAAGAAAAGGATTTCAATATAAACTGTGATCATGGTTCAAAGAAGAATCTTTTCATCCTAGAAACAAAATGAATATCTATAAGAAAACGCTCATAATCATAAGCGAGTCTTCGAGAATGTACGAGAATGCGTTGATTTATTCCCACAAATAAGTGATACGAATAAGTGATGATGGAGCCACTTCTGGCAAGATGGCTACTATCAGGTCCACATATTAATTTGTTTGTTTTTACATTTCGTGATTCCATAAAGCAGTGAAAAAACCAAAAAAAACAAATGAAATTGATATTTAGCTATAAATTTACTTTTTTGGCCATAACAAACAACTATATTAACTATATGTATTTATATTTATGCAAATGCGCCCTTGATAGCCGCCATTTACCAATAACCACAAAATCCACCAGAGGTCAGTTGTGTTCCTTATTTTCTCGAATACACTTTTTTAGCCCATAAGCCCTCTTGAAATTACACATACAGAAATCAAACTTCGATCTTCATCAACTTTCGAACTATGAATCAAATTTCCGGGGAAACCAAATGACCAATCTTGCTAGAAATCGTTAGGCTAACCAGATGAATAGAAATGAATCTTCTGTCAACAAAATTGGCCAGATCAGTTACTTCGTACGACTTTAATTGTGAAAAGAACAAACACACAAGATAAGCAGAGTTCTTGTCATAAGATTTTATTGTAGGCGTTCGCTCCGCTTTTAATAATTTTAAACATATTCGTAAAGTTCAGAATGTATTCACTACTATAAAAATTCACTTAACCTCTATTAGTCACCTCCATACTTATATTATTTTTTTGTTAAAGCAAAATCATTCGTTTCAAATTAAAAAGGAATTACAACAGTTTTCCCATCTGAGACAAGACTCATTTTCAAATTAAAATCACATTAATGGAATTGTTGGGATTAAATAATCATTATGTATCAAATAATCATCATTATGTAGCTTCGTTTGAAATGGAAATGTGATACAAAGTACGTACTAAAATAATAATATTGATTATCAATGTGGACAATGGAATCAATACTCTAACTTTTTAGTAGGTCATACTAAGTATTATTTAAAGCGGAAGGAGGCGTTTCTGTATATTGACACTTCTATGTTTCATTTCTATTTTTATTTTTGTAAGCACTGCCCAGGTCAAACCAATAAACTAATTAATATTCGATTTTGCACACATACTATCCCAACAGACCTGGTTAAGTTGAACAATATCTTCTGATTGGTTGGCATATGAAAATGAACTGTTCGTTTGAACAAGCTGAAAATTAGATTGTCATTGAGACCAAATGTTCATACATATTTTAATTTTTTTATTGCGAAATTGGTAAAAACTTATAGATTAAGTGAGATTGTAAGCTTACTTTGAAATAGTTGTCAAAATTAAATGAAAATGTAAATACACCGCTTCTTGATACTTTGAAAATTATTCAATTTCAATCCAAATTCATGTATTTTATTCACACAGCATTTTGTAAATTTGGTCAAAACACCCCCTGAGTATCATAAACATACATAAACAAATCATGAATACGGTGCAGTTAGGAAAGAAACAATACAAATGTGTGAAGCCCCCAAAATGTAATCGCATTGTGCGACAGCCTTCTATTTCTATTTTACAAACAAACAAAATGAATGAACATGGTTAACACTAAAACGGGAATAACTTTCACAAAATTTATGCGAGTGAGGAGCAATCTAGTGGAGCGGTCGCTCCACTCAGCCAAGTCGTACCGTACACTCACAGTCACTCAACATACCGTAAATGCCTATATAAACTGAGGAGCAGACCAACTACTTTTACTGTAAGCAACAACATAGCATTTTCGGCCTACTGGATCTCAACAATGGAAAATCTCACATTGTTGTGAAATGTCTTAATTTTGAGCTATGGCCCACCTGACTACATATACATCACGCGACAACAACCGGTCATGCCGTTTACGACCTAGAGGGCAGTGAAAATCGTGAAATTACACCGCTTTCATCTGCTTCTTCTTCTTCTTCTTCTTCTTCTTCTTCTTCTTCTTCTTCTTCATATGATTCCCGAAAAAGTTGCTATCACCGCCACAGCCTAAACGGCTGAACCGATCAACCTGAAATTTTTACCACATATGCACTTTTGGCGTCTGATGATACCTTGCCTCTTGTGATTTTTTGTGCCGCCATTTTTAAACCGGAAGTGACGTCATATCTCAAAAACGTCTAGACCGATTAGAACGAAATTAGCGCCATTCGATTTAGATGGTCATCTTTATGAAGTATCAATAACAAAAAATTATTTTCTTATTTTCTAAACCGGAAGTGACGTCATAAATACGCAATATTTCACTTATTTCAACAAATTATACTTAAAATACGTACATAATTAACTTACATTGTAAAATAGACAATACAATTTATAAATTCAAGGTTGCAGTGTTCTCGACCGCCATTTCTGAAACCGGAAGTGACGTCATATATCTAAAACGCCTGTACCGATTGCAACTGAACTAGCTCCTGCGTATTCATTCTACTATTTATTTGAAAAATCAATTGGGAAAAATGAATAAACAAATTAACGGTACCGGAAATGGCGGCAGGAACCACTAAATGAAACCGGAAGTGACGTCATATATTACAAACGGCATGACCGATTTTACGGAAATATAGGGATTATGAATTCAGATGGTCGTTCATGAAGTATCAACTAGATAAAACTAGATTGTATTCTTATTACCTATACCGGAAATGACGTCATAAATATGATGATTGATGAATTACGTCATAAATATGTTAAATGACATTAAATTCACCACTTTATACTTTTAAATAGATATTAGTAAACGTACATTGTGAATAATTATAAATTCAAGGTTGCAGTGTTCTCGGCCGCCATTTTTAAAACCGGAAGTGACGTCATGTATCAAAAACGGCAGTACTGATTGCAACCAAATTTGGGAAATGTGTAGGTCTAATAATTATGAATTAAAGACGACATTATTTTCGGCCGACATTGTTAAAACCGGAAGCGACGTCATATATCGAAAACGGCTGAACCAATTGCAACCAAATTTTAGAAATGTGTAGGACTAATAATTATGAATTAAAGACGACATTATTTTCGGCCGCCATTGTTAAAACCGGAAGTGACGTCATTTATCGAAAACGTCTGTACCGATTGCAACCAAATTATGCAATTATGTAGGACTTATTATTATGAATTCAAGACGACATTATTTTCGACCGCCATTTCAAAACCGGAAGTGACGTCATATATAGAAAACGGCTGTACCAATTACAACCAAATTTTGGAAATGTGTAGGACTTAAGAATATTGATTATGAATTTAAGACGACATTATTTTCGGCCGCCATTGTTAAAACCGGAAGTGACGTCATATATCGAAAACGGCTGAACCAATTGCAACCAAATTTTAGAAATGTGTAGGATTAATAATTTTGAATTAAAGACGACATTATTTTCGGCCGCCATTGTTAAAACCGGAAGTGACGTCATTTATCGAAAACGTCTGTACCGATTGCAACCAAATTATGCAATTATGTAGGACTTATTATTATGAATTCAAGACGACATTATTTTCGACCGCCACTTCAAAACCGGAAGTGACGTCATATATAGAAAACGGCTGTACCAATTACAACCAAATTTTGGAAATGTGTAGGACTAATAATTATGAATTAAAGACGACATTATTTTCGGCCGCCATTGTTAAAACATGAATTTACGTCATATATCGAAAACGGCTGTACCGATTGCAACCAAATTTTGGAAATATGTAGGACTAATAATTATGAATTCAAGAAGACATTTTTTTCGACCTCCATTTCAAAACCGGAAGTGACGTTATATATCGAAAACGGCTAAACCGATTGTTATCAAATTATGTAATTTTGTAGGACTTCTAATTATGATTTCAAGAAGACATTATTTTCGGCCCCTATTTCAAAACCGGAAGTGACGTCAAATATCGAAAACGGCTGGACCGATTGTAACGAAACCTAAGCTATTTTTTTTGGATAATCATTTTAATCTTTTACCAAACGCAACTTTTCTTAGTACCTATCCAAATCGGTTGAGGCGTATTTTTTTAAAGAAATTAGTCCTTGCTCGGACATGTGCTACAAGCTGTATGAATAAACTAACAAAAGAAGTGATATCCCAGAAAAAAACACTCCGTGTAAAAACGGCAGCCAAGTCTCTTTACTTCAAAAAAATTCAACACTGAAAAGGAGTGATATCAAAAAAGGAGCCAAGTCAATGACATTTCCAAATATTTAATCGTATTTTTGAAATAAAAGAATAAACACCGAGAAATACTTTACAAAAGGACTTGGCGCATCGTTTTTTTAAAGACATTTTTCTATTCATAAGCATATGCCATTTATAAACAACCGTCATTAAGAATTTTTAGAATAATAGGGAAACATCTTTCAATTACTTATTACACATACCTACTGTAAAATATTTTCTATTTGAATATATACGCGATGAAACTGTTGCCTATGTTTTCTATAAATACACAATAGTTATCTTCGTAATATTGTTTCGTGGCAACATATTAATTAGGTAAGTCTAATGCGTTAATCCTTCTCATCATGAAATAAATTTCTACTGCATTTTATATCAATACATTTCACAAAGTACACAGTGAAGTCACATTGTATTTCTATTTAAAAAAATAACTTTATACACTTGACACTTCAAAAATATATAATAGTGTTCCATAGATAGTAAGTAATTATTTGACAACGTTTCATGATTTCCTTCAGTCAAGATCAAATTATGAAAAGATTCCCTTCTAATATCACCATATTAACAGTAGGTACTGCAAGAATATGTATGAGCCCACTTCCAATTGTTATTTAATTCGTCCATCCTTATATTACTTATCTATTACAGCATGAAATCTTTCTTCTATCGCCATTGACAAAACTATAAAATATAGCCATTATTAAAAGTAGCTTGATTAATAGATTCTGGCTCTAATAGAAAGAGGAAAATGTACCTACCTATTTGTAAATTTCTTTCTACTTTTAGGATAGAATGATGTCTTTAAAAAAACGATGCGCTAAGTCCTTTTGTAAAGTATTTCTCGGTGTTTATTCTTTTATTTCAAAAATACGATTAAATATTTGGAAATGTCATTGACTTGGCTCCTTTTTTGATATCACTCCTTTTCAGTGTTGAATTTTTTTGAAGTAAAGAGACTTGGCTGCCGTTTTTACACGGAGTGTTTTTTTCTGGGATTTATAATTCGTGAGGAAAAGTACAATAAACAAAAAAAATAAACCTTTTGAGAAAAGAAGGCAAAGAAAAGAAAAATAAATGTATACCTACAATATTTGTGGACTTTGTTTTCACATCCAGAGTGTGCTCATACACTTCACCTACATACATGTATACGAAAACAGATGGCTTATCAAAGAATTACACAGAGCATTTCCATTGTATATTATATGTGTAAGGTTCCATCCAGTAACAAATAGAAATTCAGTTGTAAAAACACTTGACAAGACAACTACGAAAGAGTTTCCAATATGCATCTATCTACATACTCTAAAAGCGACGCTGTCTTGAACCCTCCGCCGGCGCCTCGTCGCCCGACGCATATAGCGTCAACAGAAGCGACGTCGTCAAGTGGCGTCGCCGGCGACGACGTCGTCGAGATGGGATGACGTCCGCGTCAAGTGGAGGTACTCGGCAATGTCGAGGCTTGTTCAAGCTCTCTTCATGTTGCGGGATTGTCTTGTTATAGGCAACTAGCAACAAGTACAGTGGAGGTGGAGAGAAGGGAAATCAGAGTTCATTAGACTTAGGCAGGATGGTATAATGACATCGAATTTGTCATGATCTATTTTCAAACGGCCATGAATGTTGAACGAAAAGAATTTGATCTTAGGGGTGAACAAAATCGCGGGGGTGAACAAAATGGGGTTTTAAATAAATGTGATAGTTAATTTTTTTAAGAGCACCCATTTTGTAACTAATATATTATACCAAAACTGATATTTTTACATAAATATGGGTCGCCTGGCTCTGCGCCTGTTGATGTAAAATTAAATTCACATGTAAGGTAAATTTGAAGTGTAACTAAAAATTTACCCCATTCCTATGATAATGTTATTTGGCCAATTCGACGTCCTGAGTACAACGGTGAGGCTTATGGCCTCACCGGCTTTTACAACGGTTTATGTAAAAATAAATATTTTTAAATATAGAGTGCATGTTGATCCACTTTGGTTTAACTTTCGGATAGTAGGTTGAAATATACTTATACGTCATAAGTAAATATTTTTTCTCATTTTCATATTTTAAATTTTATTTAATTTTAGGGTGTAAAACAATGTTTATATCAAGATGGCGTTTGAACTAAATGGAAGAAACTTCAGCTTGCGAATATTGATATATCATAGTGAGGAAGTACGTTTAAATCTTCATCATTCAGCGAAATCAATCCCTCTCAAGTGAAAATTGCAGAAGAACTATGACATCGTCTAAAGATGTGGTCATGAAAAGAGCAACATATCAGCTCTTATCCGCTAGTTTAATGGGTGAACTGCAGGAAACATATGTAAGATACTAGGATGAAGCAGTTACTGACTTATAGGTAAATTACTTCTCTCAAACAAATCCTGTTGGCAACCATTAAATTTTAAACTAATAATTTCGTCGTCTGGTTTAAAATGTCGGTTAAAAAACTTCTACTTGTCGATGAAATGTTTTTGGCGTCGCTCGCTTCATACATATTTAATCCTCTATTTTCCATTCAACGTAAAATCGTACAATTTGGAGCAAAGAGAGAACATTTTACTCTGAAAAGTTGTATTTCTTTCGTCCGTTTTGGCAATAGATGGATGGTCGATTACAGCGAGACATATGAAAACAGCATTGATATATTACGCAAGTCAGTGAAAAGCACTTTCCGGAAAAAGTTACGGTCTCCCAATTTTCAGTCGGAAAACCTTTCAGCCTGTCTGATTTAGGTTTCTGAATCGCAAAATATATATATCCCGCGTAAATATTAGTTTTCCATTCCCGCGAACAAGCTATAAAATAAAACTGTCAAAAATGTTTAGAGTTTTGTCTGATTTCTGTGAAAAGTGTTTGCAAATGAATGGATGGAGCTATTAGCGACGCGGGGCAGGAATTGCGTGCGGCAACGAATCAAGACAAAAGGCGACTCAGATTGAAAGGACAGAGTGATTTCGCAGTGCTAATAGAAAACAACCAGTGCGATCACGTGATTCCGCCATCTTGTTTCATTATTAACGATCTTCCGAGCGCTTGTCTTTTGATCTATCTTTACATTTCGCGCCCTGACAGATCGCTCCCGACACGGCAGCCGTTCTATCATCTCCCACACGAGTCGACATCGAGTCGCGATTGGTTCGCCGGATTTCTCACACATCGAGTTACACGAAGAACGAATCTGCAAAGAGGCTTTGTTGTAGAATAGAAGAAACATTGACGTGCTTTACTTTTATCTCATCACACGCCTCGCCAATCTGCGAGGAGAGACGTTTACTAGAACGGCATCGTTTCGCAACCGACGTTTCCAGAAGCACAACGGCTCTTCGGTTTAACCTAATTTCAAATTCAATGCACACCCCCATTCAACGCTGCGAACTCCTAGATTTGGCGAGCAAATAGAATTAACAGAGCCCTGTTTTCTCTTCTGCTGGTAAACAGGTTGCTATTGTGTTCTGCCTTTGGTGCTCAAGGGACGCATTGCCGATTGATTAACGTCGAAATAGGAAACAAACTTTAGGAACGGAAATTAACAATCAAGTTTGTAGAGAATGGATTTAGGTTCTAAGCTCGCCTCTGTGTATCGACAATATTGTAATCGGAGGGAATGTGATGAGGGACGAGAACAGGCTGAACATAGGCCGCTTTTGCATGTGGGAGAATTGGAGCGAATAGGGTAGCTTCACCTGACGTCACAGCGGACAGCGGTGGAATCTAACTGAAGGGCGCTGCAGTATTTTTTGTATATATTCCAATGTTATTTTTCTCCCACTGAAACAACAATTGTGCATGTTTGTACCGTTTTTGGATGTGCAATCGCGGACTAAGGCAAGGCAGAGTACCATTCTTTAATTTCCTCGTGATGGAGAAAGGTTCGATGTCAAAATAAAAAAAAAATCGAAATGCGAAGGCAATTTACAACTTTATTGCAACTGTAACAACTTCAATTAAAGTTAGGAAATATATATTTAAAAAATGTAAAAAATGTCCCTCAGCCAGATTTCAATATTGCGGCGTGTTTGTTTACTGCCTTAGCAACAGCATAGCAACCATGGTGATAACTACCCTATAGGATCCTAAAACCCTCTCAAGAAGACCAACGGGAAAGATTCTACGGTGGTTTTTATGATGATGAAATCTACTATAGCGACGATAAAAGCAGGTCAAGTCTCTGCATTTTGCCTTCTCACAGAGGAAAACGCAATATTTTACCAAAAGTTGAATGAAAAACTGTATTTATGAAAACATAAATTATAGTGCGGGAGTAGCGCAGTCTTATCTTATTGTTCAGATGAGTGTAAAATTGTAATCGATATATAAATATCCGCACCGTTTAACTCTCAGCCATGCGGTGCGTGTGGAAACTCGTCGTAGGCGACAAAGTGAGATCTGCATGTGCATCAATCAACCCACGAAACAAAGAAAGCTCCGCCCCCCCCCCCC
>OW203764.1:34544917-34823890 GCA_934045905.1 Leuctra nigra | reverse complement strand
CGGGACAGCCGACAAAAGACAAGAGACAATGACAACCAGAGAGCAAACAATGTCGTCTCCCTTGATAACTATCACTGCTACAACATTGTTACAAACCCGTCTCCCGTTCTCGCCCATAACTGAACAGTCTAACAAAATGCTAATTCTGGCACGCAAAGAGAATGACACTTCTCCAGAAACGCGACATTTCAGATTCTCTCACACGAGAAATGCAAATTTCGAAAGCGATTGTTCGCTCAACCACGTTGTTATATTTTTGTATTTAATTTGCATAAGACGTAGAGTGTGATAATGTTGGGTTGCGTATAATAGACCTTGGGTTATCTTTAATATCTAATCTTGAAAAGAAGGATGTGAAAGTTCTTGAGGAAGACCTTTCTGTACTGGAATTATAATTACATTAAAACAGGCAAGAGTAGTTGTTATTCACTGTTACAGCTATTTCGAGAATAAAAGTAAAAATAATAAGCACAATTAATTATTTATTAATTTGAAAAAACTTAAATTCCATTTCACAGAGCTATCACTAAGTATCAAGCCCAGGTACCTTTTGTATTCATTTTTTAGTAGTGACTATCCTAAATTTGTATAGAAGAAAGAAGTATTATAAATTATGCAATTAAAATCTTTCTTTTGTGCTCTATTAGATACTAATCGAATAAACTAAACTTTAACATAAAGTTAGTGACTGTGTAACATAAAGTAACATAACGGTGTAACGCGTTGATAAGCGAGCACCTGTATGTGCAGCATATATTAGTATTGCATGAGAATTAATATACGCGTGAAATTCGTTTTCAATGAATTCATCAAAGAAGCCGGGATAAAAAATCTTTGATTGGTTAATTTTGACAATGACATTTTTCTGATTATGATTGTTTTGAAATATGTAACTCTTGTAGTGCATTACAGGTTTGTCTGAGAATGTCAAAAAATATATATTATGCTGGTACCAATGACCAGACATTTTTTTATGATAATCGGTAAAAAGATTCCAGTTTCAATTTTCACACGGAGTTTCTTTCATATTGCCATTTAGTTACGCTTGATACCTAAGTATAAACTACACATCAAGTTTCCGAAGAAACTAGAGGACCGATCTTGCTGAAAATCATTATCGCCTCAAACAAAATAGCACTATAAGTGTTTGAAAAAATGTGCCTGATTCGTTACTTCGTTTGGCAGGAGACGCCAAAGGCACAGACGAGAAAAAAACAGAGATTCGAGTAATATGTTTCAAGTGGAAACGCTCGCTCCGCTCACTTGATTAATTCGTCCCTTTAGTTAAAACATAGAGTTACCAAGTGCCAATCGTCTTAAAATGTTTTCAACTTACAGTTTAAAATTTTAATAAGCTTTAGACACGATGTCGTTTTTAAAACTTCCAGAAAATGTTGATCATTTCATGATCAATGTCGTCTCATAATAATTAAATATTTTAATACATTTATATTATTGAAATTACTAATGTAGCAATATTCTTTTAGTAAATATGTGCAGAATTGATATTGACTTTCATGGCAACTGTAAGAAGTACGCAATAATGTTCTCGTACTCTTGCTATTGACGACGTGACACACTTCAACGACGAGGTTCTGGTTGTTATAGGTCCATACCTATACCTATGTAATAAGTCCATACCTCGGTGCTCGCTGCCTGCTTCCAGAAACAAATCCGCGACAAAGAATATGTGCTCTTTGTGTAAGAGCTACAGTAGCTTTTAAAAGCAATCTCTTACGAAGGGTTTAGATAAAGTAGCTCCGTACACTTTTAAAGTGTACCTAAAAAAAAGAACCGTTAAGTCTTTGTTCATTCGCTCGCAAACTTTTCAATGCAGTTCCAGTTTCCTAAATGGATTTTTATGAAAAAGCTCGAAAAATTCAACAAACGTTTAGAATTAAAGATGAGAATATTTTGATATAAACATAATATGAATATTAAACATGTTCATACACGTTTTTAACATTGAGTTACAACAAATAATGATTGTGAAAGATACAAAACTGGCAGCAAACAACATGAAAAACAGTCACTTTTAGTGTCAAATATAATGGTGTGCTTAGTTCCTTTAAATTTCGTGTGTGTTTCTTATGGATTATTTATAATCAACACAGATTACGTGACATTGTCCTAATAGGTATAAGAAGTTCAAAATCCAATGAAGGACTTGACTTTAGTGAAAACAGAGTAAATATAAATGAAATCACCACACAAAACGCAGATGTTACTTTATTTAGACCCAGTTGTACAATCGAGCCTTAATCTTCGCAACAAATCTGTAAGTTCACAAAGAACTTTCGTCGAGCGCATTAGCATGCAGGCAAACTCGCGCCCTGATTGGCCGCTTTCCCGCGTGCAGAGCTGCCGAGCGGGTTGCCTAGTCGACGCTTTCCAGGCGCTCGGCGGTACGTGCTGCTATCTGCCGGCGACAAACACTGCGGCAGAAATCTCCACTGGCAATCCTTACCGATTTATAGCTCCTTTGTTCCTTGTGCATATCAGCAAATTCAAAATTGGTTTCACAAAAAAAAACACCACACAAGATAAATCGATAAAGAGGTTTATATTGTTGAATGTTGAATGATGTTCACTCATGTTGATGTGAATGATGTCCCTACATCTAAATTTAAAAATCTGTATCACGCAATTGGGCAATATTTCACACGGGCGTAAAAGATTGTTTATGACATTAACTGGGCGCCGATTTAACGCCCGTCATAACACATATTATTCTCTTCCATTGAACACGATTAAAGTTAACTGCTTCCGGTTGAATGACACGTGACCGGACACAGCCACAGTGATGACCGCAACGCCGAACAATCGCGAGAGGTGGCATATAGAAGGCTGTAATCAGGACGCCAGTGTTAGAACTTCAATTATGTACGCTACTCGATCACACGAGGTTTCAATAATCCCACTAATTGCTCACATTGCTCGACATAAGCTCTCACCAGATCTTGTTCAATAACCAATCTGCATAGCATTCAACTATACCCTTATTTATTTACGTCCCGTATACAATAAGGAGTATAATGTAAATGGGATTACGCAAAAACCAGGACATTTTATTTATTGGCAATTTCCTAAACACGAAATCATTTAATTAAACAGTCGTTAGTTTTTATTTCTCTAAACCAAAAGAGATATTTTTCTATCGTATTAGCAGTTTTGTCGACCAGATAACCGAGATTAAAATTGCATCTGTGTGTTTTTGTTGGTCAAGTTCCAACAATTATTTAACGAGGTCATATCCTGGCTAAGGGCTCCCGTGGGGCGTAAACGTGATGGCGTCGGGGGGGGGGGGGGGGGGGAGTAGATACTATTATATTGCATGAGGGGCCAAGAGTGTCCTAACCTTACATAACATTCACTTTAGTTCAACTGTTCTTGTACAAGGGCGACCATTCAAATTTGTAACGTAATAGGCATGGGAAATAGGTATGGAAAATGGGGATCCAACCTATGAAAGTTATGAAGGAAATAGGTTTGCTTGAAACTCTTCTAGTGGAATCAGGATTATAATGATTATTATAGATGATTGAGTCAATATTGATATTTTGAGTTTGTTTAAGAGGAAGAAAGACTAAAGACTCCTCAAATTGGGTTTGCGAGCTTTGAGACAGTTGTAGTAAATTAATTGCATTTTACTCTTTGGGAAAATTCAGAATGTTTGATATTTATAGCCGCTCATAACTTTCAGATCAAATCATTTCAAAGAGCAATATTAATTTTCCACAACTCTGTCGCTTCAACATAAGCCATCGAGGACGAGACGGTCACAATACCAAAAAATGTCGGGGTGCCATTGGTCAACCTTCACGTTAAACTCGTGTTAAAAAATTTGTCATTAAATTATTCTAGCAACGAAATTAGTAAGTAATATCATTTCAACAAATCCAACGCAAAAAAATATCGTGCCAAAGCTTAATAAAGCTTGTTATAAGGCTTATCGTATTCAACGTCCATGTTTAAGATTGTCGACATTTTCTTAGAGATTATGTTAATTTTTCCTTTCCGTCTACCAAATCTCTTTCTAAGGATCTAACTCTAGTTTGACGTGCTTGCTGACCCCGACTACACACGACACGTTGATGTATGTCCCACTGGACCGCCCACCACCACATCATTATCATTTATCACCAATCAGTGGTCGCGGAGTCGGAGGCAAAGTCATTACAAAAGTTACAGAGCTATTGTGCGAAACCTCCTGGAACGATATTACAAAGAAAGATCAAAGATACATTGCTTAATGTTTCTGAAAGCTTTTGTTGACGATACTGTGAAGAATATGAGGTCCCATTTGGTTTTTGTTTTGTTTAAAAAAAAGAAGAAAAAAAAAGTTATATTCTTTGAGAAATGTTGCCTCTTTCACGCGGCATCGGCAAAACCCCACGAGATGTGATTGTAATGTACCGTGTATAGTGTTGGGACGCCCAAGAGAGAGCGAGAGAGAGAGAGAGGGCAGGAAATGACGAGAGGGATCCATTAGGTTTGTCGCGTAGTACTATGTTGGAAAGCTGATTAGAGAGTTCACCCAAATGGCGCCGGCAAAACCGTGGAGACTCGATGTCTCGGAGTAGAAGAGAGCGGTGATGTCATTTGGAACGAGAGGAAGCGGTCAGCTCACGCAGCGCCTTGTTGAGAGGAGAGAATCAGTAGAAGGAGGACACGACGGCGCAATAGTGAAGGAATCAGTGGAATGTGGGGCTACCCGGCATAATATTTGAAATTATATTTTATGCCGATTGCATCACGGTTTTATAACATTTTGCACTTACTATTAATAGGAAAACTATATTACAATTATTGGTTTTAAATGTATGAATAAATGCGGCATCTACAGAGATGTTGAGTTAAACATATTAAATCTCCATTCAATATAAGAATTTTTACTAACAGTTTTTGTTTTATCTCTTGTCAAATCAAGATGATAATAAATACGCTAACCAGAGCCATGAGAAAATAAATTCGAAAATAAATATCTTAGGTGAAAATGAAAAATGTATGAAGATAAAAACTGGGCAGTTGTAGAAACTGGACTCCCTCGTTCGTTTTAACCAAGTACTGTCTAGAGCACATGTGACGTGGATAATGCAAGCTTCTGTTCGGGCGCCATGTTTCCTAGACCGACAAGTTAAATTGGTTTTCTGATAGCGCCCGAGTTGGTGACACTGTAACGCAACATCGTTTTAAACGCTACCGGAAATTCCGAACTCCCGGAAACACGTATAGAGTCTTGCTTCGCAATACAATAAGTCACTTCCGGTTCTCAACTGCGGTCACAAAGTAGAACCATGTGGGAATGAGACAAATACACAGTCGTATATCTGTATTTACCAGAAAACTAATTTATGGTTCATTTGCAAACATTCAAAAATAATTATATTGCAGGAAAAAAACACTGTAAAGTGTTTCTCTTTTGTAAATTTATGTTTTTTAAGCCAACAGAATGCGTTAACGTAGTCACCGCTTGGTGTTGTTTCCAAAACAGTTGCGATCTTGAAAGGCTTCGCATGTGATATGATAGTTTGTTGTCATAACACTAGACTGTATAACTGTACTTACATTATGAAACCAATCAATCAAAACAAATAATCGTGCATGTCATAATATATTGTTAAGATCACAAGTCTGTAAGCGGTACAGTTTTCCGCTATATCTCCACGTACAAAATCTTATTATTATAGTTCTCTCCTGTCTGCAAAGATTAGATCATATAGTACCAGCCTCTTCTTTTGTATCATATAGATTCAAAATAGATTTTGAAGGTAAAAATAACCCATTTTTATTTCCTTCAATCCTGTACAATGAAAACAGCTTTCACTTAGTATTTTGTTCCAATTTGAATGAAACTCGTCTCCCCCTCCGCCCTCCCACTCGACGGATCTCTCCAGCAGCTGAATGATGTAGTCACGTGACAAGCCTCCTGGGAAGATAGATCAGCATAATAAATTGTACTTTTATTATGAGTGACGCGCATTACACTGGGCTCCTGAATATCAATAGATTTGTCTTGTTTCAGAACCGGCGGCGGTAGCATGCTGGGCGACGTCAATATATCCGCCATCTTAGATTCCTTCAGCGTTAGTTATGATAAAAGAGTAAGGCCGAATTATGGAGGTAAGTGACATTTACTACATTACTTATCATCTTGAAATTTCTGCTGATCAAAACCCACTCAAATTATCACGCTCATAATGTCAAGTTATTGTAATTAAAATTTAATTGCTGGTAGTTAATAAAGAAGTACAAAATTGCAGAGTCGGCTTTTAGATAATTGCAGTTAATCCACTTACTTTGCATCGATAAGTTTCTTCGATTGCAGTTACGATAATTGTCTTTAACATCCTCTGTGTCAATGAAATAATTAAAGTAGTGTAACCCTAATATTGGGTGCAAGAGCAGTAATTGATCATTGTTTGAATGTTGAATACGTCGCTTGAATAATAGATGCAAGTAAATAAATCGCGATATTTGAACTGCTGAATTTTCCCAAGTTTTATTTCCTGCTGTTGAATCATAATTAACCTATGAACAAAGAGGATAGTCAACATACCAATAGATTCCCGCAGAAACGGAATTTGAAATGCAAATAAAAACACGGGTTAAAAGCGACTCCGAACGGTGAATATAATGGTAAATGCGGGTTCTATTTCTATGTGAATGTTGATAGAGCGCATTGAAGTGGCCGTCAGGGAAGTTTGCTTGTTATTTGAAGAGGTTTTTGTCGGAGAGCGAGCAAGGCAATTCTGCCTTCTGGAGAGCCCGCAAATTGTGATTCTCAAAGTCATTCAACAACGCACGATATTTTCATTAGCATCGCCGAGTGGAGCTTTCAGTCAATCATCTGCCAAGTTGAACAATTCTTGGTAAAGTCTACACCTCTTAAGCAGGTAATCCCTGAAGGGGAGAGGATGAGAGGCTTGAAGAATTCATAACGGGATTTCATCGGGTGCCATACGAGACGATGTCAAGAAGCATCAGAAGTTTTAATCAAAAAGTCAAGAGTTGGATAATGCGAGATGCTTCTTCTCGAAGCACTAAAACCGGAAATTAACAGGCCACAAAGAATCATCTCGCTCAAGTGGATGGCAAAGCTTGACTCTTGCTCTGGCGAAGGAAGATTGGGTGCGGCTCGATCGGCCGGGATCGTCGCGCGCGCGAGAGCGGGGATGCCGCCGCCACCGACCGACCGTACACGAAACTCTGTATCGATTGTCTGGAAGAGTGCGCCGCGGTCCTCCTACTCTCTCCCACCAACGAGGCGAACACAAGACGCATGCCCCGAGCCCACGACAGGGTCATTCAGCATCCAAAACACATCTCTCTCACCTCCTGCACCTCACCTTCTTCGTCGTCTTATCGAATGATTCAATCCTTCTCGTCCAACTTTGTACCACTGGAGAAACCCAAGACTCAGATTTAATTATACTATTGTGCGCTGCGCAAGACGAACAAAGCAACATTTCAATTTGGATCCACTTACGAGAAACTTTCGGGACGCAATAAGAGTATCTCTCTCAATCAATGGAGGTCAAACAAAGAGCGCGAGAAGAGGTTGACGAGCTGCTTCGAGAGAGGAGCAGAAGGGAGGAAATGAATTTCTCATTGTCCAGCAGGAGATTGAGAGATTCCCGTGGGTGTTGAGATGGTTGTGACTATTGTAGGCCGACTTGTTCCGGCCGTTGGACAAGGAAAGCAATACTTGTTCCGGCCGTTGGACAAGGAAAGCAATGAAATTGTTGTCGCTCCTCGGGGAGTACCAAAACAAAGTTACCATGTCGGTTGGCGCAGGCGCACTGCAGCCAGCACATGAGGTCAAGCAATCAGGGCACGGACGACGACTAAATAAACCAGCTGGACTGAGCTCTGGATCTCGGATAATGGCAAAACTGTGAGATAGAGAACTCACAGAATCAATTAAATGACGTCAGATCTCAGCAAGAACAGTCGCAGAAGTATCAAAATTCATGTGTTTTCCATCTCAATTATGATGCCACTGTTGTACTTGCGATGAGACAAAATGTATAACCACTCAATTGGCTCTATTTACATGATCAAAGAAATGTACTGATTAACCACAAACTTGCTTCCAGCCTGTTAGTTGTTCTATATTGAAGGAAATATGTTCGTCCGTACAACTGATTCAAGGTCGGAGGAACATGTTTCTGCTGTACAACTCGTTTGTGTTCGCACCACGAGCAGTGTTGCGCGCGCGGAACGAATTGTACTTTGTGGACGCTGGAGAACGCTCTTTGCAGGCTGTTGTGTGTGTTTCCAGGGCCTCCAGTCGAAGTCGGGGTCACTATGTACGTGCTGAGTATCAGCTCGCTCTCTGAAGTGAAAATGGTACTAGACGCCTTTACTGTTTCGCATCCACCATTTTTACAAATAAACTAGTATCTTCGAAGTATTTTTTTAAGTTATACGATAAACAATGACAACCATAATTATATTTTTGTTCACCAATGTTTTGAAACAACTCTAATGAGACAACAACGTGACACTTCCTGCATCCTCCACTGCGTTGTTTAAGTGCGCATGCTCTGGATGCGGTAATTCCTTGAGAGACGGTCACTCGCACTCTCTCTCTCTCAGCCAGAGATTAACACGCACCTCTCTCTCTCTCTCTCTCTCTCTCTATCTCTTCTGATCTCATGACACCCTCACGTCCACCTCACAGCAATCCGTGTTTTGTGTTTCCACCGGTTGAGAGAGAATGTGCCTCCTTGGTCCCGGTTCGGTTGGCGGGTACAAGCTCCATGGGACCGAGACTGCCCAACCGGTCCTCCAGCCTCGTTCAGCGCGCATGTCGGTGGTGTGACTGTGAGAGTACATGCGGGTCCGAATGAATGACCTTGTGTTTCCAGATGCAGCTCAGAGGCGCCGCCGCGCGGAGATCTCCTAGTGTAAGACTTGTGAGTGTGAGATAATCAACACAACTTGGACGGTTTCAGGTCCACCAGTGGAGGTCGGTGTAACTATGTACGTTCTCAGTATCAGCTCCGTCTCAGAAGTTATGATGGTACTAATTTACAAGCATTCTTTAATGGATGTTGACAAAAGTCCCCAGGAACCCCACATATCTAAGTTTTGCCAATGGTACGGATCTGCCTTAAGTACATGTTCAGTCACTGATCGACTCGAGTTCTTTCAGTCACCACGTGCAGTCTAAGCCATTGGGAGTAATCGCTTTGTCATGAAAGCCCAACGCAGACATTGGCATTCGGTTGTCAAGACTGCCTTGGACTTTCAACCTTCTTTAGTAACAGCTTAACATGCATTCCTGTCTATGACCCTGAAACCGGGTACAGGACCTCGGCACACTCCGAGGCGGAGTTCGCATTCAAAGACTCACTTAAAATCACAATTGCCGTTGAAAGAGGACGGACACTTTGTCCACGCATCTCATGTGCCGAGTGATCTGAGTGTCTGAATGGCGAACTAATCTAACAGAAAGGTTGTTTTTCCCCACAGCTCGTTGTTTTCCAAGGGAACCATAAGGCGTTCCTGAATGATTGACTGCATGCCACACGCATCGTATTCCGGCCGATCGCGAACCCAAAGCAGGCCTAATGACGCATCAACGCGAGGGCTGTTTGGTGCAAAGACGTTACAGTAAAGTAAACGCATAAGGCTCATGCATTGGGGGATCCG
This sequence comes from Leuctra nigra, assembly GCA_934045905.1. Taxonomy (NCBI): domain Eukaryota; kingdom Metazoa; phylum Arthropoda; class Insecta; order Plecoptera; family Leuctridae; genus Leuctra; species Leuctra nigra. The sequence goes on along the minus strand of OW203764.1, from coordinate 34,814,230 downwards.
ACGCGCCCAAAACAATATAATCAACATTCTGGACCGATTGTATTTCGTAGTCGTTTGTATTTGTCTTTGTCTTTTTGTGTACATTCAGTTCCATTTTGAAAAACTGGAATCCTCTCGTAACCAACCCTGGTTTACACACACCACACCGCACAAGTTGATGAAATCCCAAATTTCCCGGCTAACTTTCGAGACCTATACGATGGCGATTTGTGTCCATCCCGCGGTAAATGAATGAGTTGAATGCCGGTTTGTCTGTAGAACTGAGTGTACACTGTGTATAACCAGGTGATGGTAAGAGCGGAATCACGCCCGCTCCGCCAAACGTCACTGACAAAACGTGACCCGGCATCAAAACCAACAGCAGTGTCGCCAACCTTACCAAACCACACTCACTCGACTACAATACGTCTTGTTTTTTTTTTTATCATCCTTCATTAAATCGCTTCATTACTCCTTCTTGTATGAATGGCTATGAATTGATTTCATTGATAATTTTTCTTCTCACGTCGATTATTTCCCCAATCTGTTGTTGCCATATGTGTTTGTTGTCGTCAATACATCATTCAATGCAGACTTTTGATACCTTCACGACTCTAAATACTTGTTTATAAATAATTCAGTTTTGTTACTCATTATTTATTGAAACGTTCAAAGTGGCAATTGCCCAAAATGTCGTGACAGTAACAATAGTTCTAAAAGTGTCCAAATCCAGCAAACTGAATGAGAACTCTTTCAAGGGGAGTTTCCAACTGTGTATTTGTTTGCGTTGCATGGTTACCTCTTCTGCTTTCTTTGTGTTTAGAACACCAATAACTAGGTACACTAAACTTGCCCCGCAGCTTTAACATTCTGGAATGAGCTGTGAATGTCTATGGCGATATTGTATCGGAGCGGGCGATCTCATTTTTGCATGCATCTCTGTTTTATGTATTCGTTACTCATATAGTTGTCAATGGGTTTCAATTTAATATTTCGACTACGGACGTTTAACGGTTTTATCTGTAAGGTATGAACTAAGTATTATTTTTAATTACATCAATCTAATGGCATCTTAATGTAGTTTATTTCAAAGCTAGCAGTTTCTCAATCTTAATGATTGTATCTTCTTTACTAATTACAAATTAGCAATATTTATTGCTTAGTGGACTGCTAGTAATTATAGTGTGACTGTAGAAATGCGGCTTGTGATGACATTAATAGGAATCGTTAGTTTTGTTGAAGTCTCTTGAATCATTTGGGCTGAGAGTGAAATTAGAGTTCGTTCAATTAGCGATCTGACACCTCGCTTGTGAAATATTCAGTGCGAGTTCTGTGCAAACCTGTGGTTCCCGAGTAACATTACATTCGGCTCACACGGGACGTGTAAATATTTAACTCGACATATCAAAAACTAAACTGTGCTGGTTTATAATTGATGAAGATCCTCGAAACACGGCTCCATGAAATGTTATCAATAATTTCGCAGCGCTGGAAGCCGTGGAAAAGTTTTCACCAGCTAACTGCGTGGTATTGAAATTGTGTTAGATAGAGTATGAGAAATGAGCGTGCAAAAGTGGCTTTTAGAAGCAGTCATGAATATACCCGTCTAAATCTACAGCCAGTTATCTGAACATCAAGTGAGATTAAAATCTTGATACACAATCTTTATTGAAACCTTGAAAAGAAATTGAAAGCGAGACACTAATGCAAACATTGGAATACAATTTTATATGAGAATAGCTGAGTTATTGAAGCGAGCTATTGGTTGGAATTTTTTTAACAAGAAACGAAATTTTAAACAATGTTTAGAGAATAAACACTAACAATAATTCCGCCTTTTAAAACGTCTAATTCTTAAAATGAGACTGCGCCTAACTAAACCTAGCGTGATGGATTCCCATGTAAAAAGTGTTCGCTCTCGATTGTGAGCACATGACCGAGTGGTTCCATTGTCTCTGGCGAGATAAGCCGTGGGCGTCGGCGTCGCTATTGAGCCACTTGTCACCGCTCAATGGCTCAGCGTCCTGCGGGAAGAGGGGGACGCTCTCTTGACACAAGAAATGACGTAAACACCACTAAAGGCAAATCCCTTCGAGACCAATTGCCATTGAGTTCGGGAGTTTGGTTACAACTCGACTTTTGTGGACTTTGCAAATATAACTGTTGACTGAGAATTCATTCACTCGTTTATACAAAAAAAATCTTCGGTTTGGTAATTTATAAATTTTACTACCGTCATTTTATAATGTCATTATTAGTTTTTAATGATGTGCGATGAAAATAAACCTTGGGGTCTTATTGGCCTAGATTAACGTAAGATATTATCGCGACTAATCTGAGCAGAACTTAGTGAAGGCCTTTTAGTATTTCTTCCCAATAAATCAATACTTAAAAACCTGAATTCTTGCTTTCGGGTGTAGATTCTTTGACTTACTAAATTAAATCACAATTTCCGTACTTTAATTTAACGTCGGAGTAAAAATATAATTTATCAATTACATCTGAACAATCAAGGCTCGCAGGCGCGTAGCGTTGATCAGTTCTTCTTATCTGGAATATCCGTGGAAACCGGCATTGTTGGTCGACCGCAGCTCGACGCCGTGTGTTTATTTATCCACATCGCATGTAGCGCCGCAGTGCGTCGCTGGACCGCCGCCAGTTACCGACGCTTCGACGTCACACACTCACACATACACACACACACACACACAAACCGCCCGAGCATGGCTGCGCAAGCGCGGGAACTTGGGACAAAAGATAGACTAGTTGCAACGTGGTGAATTCATATTTGGTGAGAATTTCCACTAGTGAGATGTTATGTAGCTGAAAGTTAACTTTATGCTCATGCGTTGGCATGAGAACGGAAAAAGCATCGTATATTTGTTTTTCTTATTTCCTACTTTGCACGTTGAGAATAAAGTTTACGAATTTGCCCGCTAGATAAACGCATTAACATCCTACACAACATACTCATTTCATTTTGTTTATATTCATGTACTAGGAATGTTTCCAAAAACAAATTTTGTTCGTTACAGCTCTTCTGATTGTGAAATATACAAGTTTTGCGCAATTTGCCAGATAATTAAGAACAATGTAATCTGAGATAAGTTCTTTTAATTGCCGGGTCTACGTGAGTTCCGGCTCATAGAACTCTACAAGTCAAAGACAATGGCGTAACTATCAATCTGTTAACACTGCTTTCGTGACTCGGACATTTTGGTTCAAATCTCAATCAGACACAAAATCGATTAAAAAACAACTACGCGTCATTCGTATAACCGTGATTTGATCGGAGTCAATGTTTTGGCTCATTATTGGACATTGACTACTAAAGCTTGTAATAGCATGCTGCACGAACATTACGTATTGCCATATAGCATGCATGGATATAATTAGCATAAGCGATGTTTCGATGTCATGAAATAGTGTAGTAGGTATTATTATTATTATATTCTTAATGGTTTGAATTTAAATTTCGTAGCTAATAACAATATTCTCGCAAGAAATCAATTTACAGCGATTTCAATGCAAATGAAATGTCTAAGAACGGAAATTGATAATAAAACGCGAGTGCATGCGCCGTAATTACGATTTATTTATAAGTAGAGAATGGGAATGACGTTGTTCGACTGTCATTTGCAATGTACTGGCCGCCAAGGTTATTGCATATTAATAAGTAATTAGTACGCTGCAGCTTATTATTAAAACTAAATTTAAATATTCGTATCTAATTAGTAGCTAATATATAAACCCTAGTGGTAATTCATTGTTAGTTTGTTATTTATAAATTTCTAATGATGCATCTAAAATGAATGAACTTTGATTCACTAGACTGAGCTTTTTGATTGTCAGTTATTCTCTGTCAACGAGAAGTGACGTGTCGGATGTGAGAGTTATTATTCAGTGCGACGCTCGCCCAGGCGTCGGCGTCGGCGTCGGCGTCGGCGTCGCTTCTTCATGCATGTTTCATCAAACATTTTAATTACGTGGCAAAGGAGACCGTAATGTAGAAGTTTGTAAGAAGTTTACTTGAATACTCGAATGAAATATTAATTCGGAACGAGATTGCATTGAAGTCGCTGCATTTTGAGTTGATACCTGTTCACGAAATGTCGGACTTTGCGATGGGACGTGTGTTCGTGTTCAGCAAAGCGAAGGACCAAGCGGCATTCGGAACACAGCACGGGCTATTCACTTGAAACTTTTACATGGATCAAGAGAATGAATACCGGTGTCAATTTAGAAATCATATCTGTACTTCAGAGAGAGAAGGTCGGAAGTCCCTGCGTTGCACACTTTTGGAATGATGTATTCAAGTTTATTGCCATTTGACTGATGTCAACAAATACAGTTATATTGAAGTATTTATGACGTAATTACAAATATAATTGGATGAAGGCAGATTTTTTTAACTCACTTCAAGAGTCATTGAAGGGTACTTCCAGCTTTCTACCTCTGAGTTAAAAATATAAAATTGTATAAAACTATTAAAAGTTGCAAAGATAGAATATGATTTTCCGAAAATTAAACAAAACATAAAATAATGTAGATTATTTAGAGTAGTGTAATTTTACATAAATTCTGAAAAGTAACCGACATGTTATCTTCATGTTTAATTTCAAGTGCATAACTGTGTTTATGTTCTGTTACGATGCAGCACAATGCTTGCAGATTTAAAATAACTTTTGGAGTTTTCCCAGTAAATTAATTAAGTAATCTAATTTCCAATCCAAAACTGTGACCGAATGCCCGTGAAAGTTCCCACATTTCGCGCTAAAGGTCGCGCTTGACCGTCTGTTCGTCATCAACTCGTCATGATCGAGTGTCCCCCGTGTTGCTTCGCAGGACTTCACGCTTGATTTCTACTTCCGTCAATTCTGGACGGACCCTCGACTCGGCTTTCGCAAGCGTCCCGGCGTCGAGACCCTCTCCGTCGGCTCCGACTTCATCAAGAGCATCTGGGTGCCCGATACGTTCTTCGTCAATGAGAAACAGTCTTATTTCCACGTGGCGACGACGAACAATGAATTCATTCGCATTCATCATTCGGGAAGCATCACGAGAAGTATGCGGTAAGCGACAAACCTCACATCTTTTCCATCACACGCCCATTCAAATGTTGAGAGCACTGCTTTCTTCAAACGGTCTGAGTACTCTTCTCCTGCTCTGTCAAGGGAAATGATGTTCTAGCATTTGATTAGAAAAGTATTACCAAGGACACGGACAGAATTAAACAAATCTCCAGTTAAATGTCAGAGCAGGGAAGAAGAGATCGTATGAAGAATGTGTGAGTGAATGTTAACCATGCTGTTTCGACAACTTGGAGGTGAAGGCTTATACAATTATATTTTACAACCAATTTCTATAATACGAATATCTCATTATCACTGGAAAAATACGTAATTTGGATAAGAAATATTAATAGTATTTTCTAAATATATTAATATACATTCACGTAAATAATTCTATACAATCTATAATTGTATTAGAATATATCTGTTCGAAGAAAAGTAAAAAGTATTTATAAGGCATTTAATAAAATTGTAATCTCCCATCTTCAGACTGACTAAAGCATAAAACCTCCAAGTTATCAAAAACCGATAGCGAAATAGCATTTAAAATTTCAATTTCTATTATATTTGAGTAAAATTACTTTTCAACCATCACTCACTAGTCTAGGTCTTCTTATGGAACGAGAATGCAGATGATAATAATAATAATAATTGTTCGTTGTTGAAAGAAAATCACTAATTACTGCCATTGAAGGTAAAGATCATTCATTTGAAGAGAAACCAGTTTTGCCTCAGCCCCTGGTTTTGTGATTTGCTGAATTTCACTTGAATGTTATACGGGAAGTGTGGAAACCACAAGTTGTGAGCGAAGTAAACTTACTGCATTGCCGTTTATTATTCAAAACAGTATAACAAACCAAATATGGCATTTTAAATTCCAGTCAGCACGAAGTTGAATTCATCCATTTTTAAATACCATTAAAAGCCAAGGCGTTGAGAAAGGAAGATCAAACTGTTCCGAAGTGTACTAAAAGTCCCATACAATATTTATAACTTCGGTACCTTTAGCAAATCGTTTTTGTCACAAACAAATTGTAAGCTTTCTATTCTTGAATCGTTTGAAAATCTAGACACATTTTCATAACGACATTAAAATGTTTCGTTTGAATTATCATCACGAAGTTGGAATGAAAAGTTTGAAGTAAAAGAGCTGTCAGTTCGTGCATCCCGTATCTGACGTCTCCATCAATAATCAGCGCTCCCGTGCGCGCTCCAGTTCCCCTGGGAACGAGGCTCCCGCGGGATCAGGATCGGGATCGGGATCGGCAGAGGTGATTGAGTTACATCGCTCGATGCAACCTCCTAGATGACTTACTCCCCTTATCATTAATTTTATAATACCAGCCGCAAAGCACCTACGGTTCTGTGTATATGTTCGTTGCCAACGTTGGAAATCCAATTAATAACCCAACCTATCCCTGTTTCTACTCAGCGAAACCCCTCAACTATGATATCATGAGACGACGACTAGGGGATAGTTTACTTGGACGATGAACAACAAGACCGGGGAAATGTTAATATCTAGGTAAATGGCTTCACATCATCGCGATACTTCTCCGTTGGCATCCCTGACCAAACTGTTCTACACTTACTTTACCGCTTTGTCACTCGCCACCTTGGCGGTATCGAAAAAGTTTGCAAGATGGAGAAAATGATCCTATCGATTCCCATCGCGTCTAAGCTCGGCTCAACTTCATTTTTAATCCAACCAAACACAAACTTTCGCAGCGGCTCAAAAGTTCTGAACAATATTTCGCAATATGCTTCTCGCAAGACATCCGCGTCAGCTAGGTTAGTTAAAACTTGAGCGATTGAAGAGATGGGGATTTTGATCCTCGTCTAATGCCAGTTTAATTGCACTTCAGTCGTGGATTAAGATCAATTCTTCATCGTCTTTCTAATCATTGCGATCAGTTCAACCAGAAAATACTTCACTTCTACGTTTTCGACAGTTGAAAAGGAAATGGCGTCGAATAGTTTTTGTGCTGAAATTGCAAAGGTTTCGTTGTTTTTTCTTCCAGACTTACAATTACAGCATCTTGTCCAATGAATCTACAATATTTCCCAATGGACAGGCAACTGTGCCACATAGAAATAGAGAGCTGTAAGTATTCTAAATAATCTCAATACATAATGATCTTAAGTATCAGATGTAGGGAATGGTGCATTTGTTTATCAATAAAACGTCTATAAAACATACGAGTTTTCTTTAGACAATGATTGCAAAGTTAAAACTAATTTTAAACATTATAATCAACATTTATTTTTAACATTGGTATAACGAATGCACCGTAACCCTATCTAAGAATGGTATTATTGAATAAAATCAGTAGACATTGAAAACTTATATAAAATCTTATTATTATCTTAGATTTTTAAATACCAATGATTTGATACTATTGACATGCTTATAGAATCATAAGATCCAAATAACTATTCATTTTTGAAAATAGAATATCTAGTCTAGTACAATAAATACCATTATTATCATAAGCTATTGATGGTTGTGAATTGTAACACTGTGTACGCTGATTAACTGTGTATATTTTTTCATAAATAATTACTGACTAATTATTTCGGTCTCCTTCTCAAAACCAGCACTATGCGTCGTGCCCGGGGAAGGAAGACAAAAAACAAACAATCCAACTCTTTCTTCTTACCGCTGCACTGTGTTTGTGGCGCGCACAATACTAAGCACCGCAAATGACTAATCCGCGAACACAAGGCGAAACTTGGCACACGGATATGTAATTATCAGTAACTAAAGGCAGTACTGAACCTGTCTGTCTGCATTGTGCATCTAATTCTCCTTGATCCATGATTTGGTGGTGCTGGCGACAAAAAACAAATAAATAAGTCAAGAGGTTGAAGTATAAATTTGATAACTAATGAATTTGGCCACTGCGGCGCCACCAGACCTATCCTAACCGCTCACGCATGATTTGATTCTTATTTTCATTTGAACCCTACCAATGTGTTGTGTTGCTACTTGTATCAACTTCTAAACCGCTAAATATCACAGCTGTATCATAGAATGCTTAAAAGCTTCATTCGTTCTGGCATGTTTCTTTTGGAACGAATACATTTTGTTCGTAATTTTTAAAAAAGAAAACGACATTCGATTTTCGTTTGAACTAAACCTACGAAGTATAGCTTTCTCTTTGCATGTAAATCGTTGTGTGATTGGCAGTGCAATGTTGAACGCTTCCCGCATGAAGGTAACTTTCTGCAAATGGGATTATTTTTGATGTTGATATCGCCAAATTCACCCCCGCCCCCGCCCCCCGCCCGTCACCCCACCTTCACAAAGCCCCTTTTGAATATGTTTTTATCGTGTTGAGATACCTGTGTCATGTAGGACATAATACTCACATTTTTGTGAGAGTTCTTTTCATTTACCTAATTTCTCTCAACACGATCTCAAAATGATTTTTCTCTAACAAAGGAATGTCAACCCTATTTTAATTCTCATTATTAGATATCTTCTATTTGTTCTACATCATCATTACTACAACTCCCGTTCTCTTACTTTTGTCTATCTCGCAGTTGGGTACACAATGCGCGACATACGGTACAAATGGAACTCCGGCTTTAAATCAGTAGGTATCTCCAGCGAGGTGCAACTTCCTCAGTTTCGAGTCCTCGGGCATAGACAGAGGGCGACCGAAATTAATCTATCTACAGGTAGAGTCAAGTCTAGATAAGATTGCATAAGACCAGTACGCGTGTATAACCATCGTATTGTTGCTAATGATTTGGTTAAGCTATACTACTACTATACCACACAAAGCGTTTCTGGCCATGTCATATGCGACTTATCGGGGGAAAGTTGACGATAACGGATGAAATAAGCTGCTCACTGAATTATACGTCACGTGTTTAGAAACTTTCGAGCTTTCGGTAAGCTTTTGAATAAACGGATTTATTGATTTTGGTGTGTTTTGTGTTGGTTTTGCGACAAGTTTTTTTGAACTATCTGATTGATTTCTGTACCTCATTCTTCTGATCAAGTCGCATATACATCGCCGAGACCGTTAGCTTCCGAACCGAGCCACGCCAAGTGTAAAAATAAGAGAATGAGACCGTAAGTTACTCAAATATAAACAAAACAAAAAACAGCCGACATCTAGGACCGACACCAAGACCATGTTTGTCCCTGTTTTTCCGAATAGTTGGTTATACAATGAGGGATATCCGATATAAATGGAACGAAGGGCCGAATTCCGTGGGCGTATCCAACGAAGTATCTCTGCCTCAGTTCAAAGTACTGGGTCATCGTCAGAGAGCCATGGAGATTAGTCTGACCACAGGTAGCCATCAGTATCCGACTTAATTCACTCATTAAACAGCATCTTGCACTCGCTCGACGTAAGTATCTGCATATTATGAAGCACAGAGGTCAACTCGGGTCAATAGCCAGGAGGCGACGATGTTAAGGTAAGGCCCACGTCACCAGTGTATTATGTCAAGTTCATTTTTTACCCAAAAACTGTAATTTAAATAAAAAACATTATCTGAACATCCAGTTTGGAGAAAAGTTAAGGTGGCTGGGTAGTGAGTTTGACCTTGAAGAGTTTTTTAATCGATTTTTATCAATATCTTTTACCAATGTAATTGTTAACAAAATAAGGCTTTGTACGAGTATTCAGAACAGTTCAATGAAAATAATTCCTTAGCTTGTAATGGTTTGTTAGATTTACTTTGTTCACAGACGTTTAGTGCCCGAAAATTAGTAAAATTATGGACCTAAACATCTGTTGGACAAAATAAAACTAATAACTTATTCCAAACTATGAAATTATTTTCATTTACCTGTTCTGAATACTCGAACAAAGACCTATTTTGTTAACAATTACATTGGTAAAAGATATTGATAAAAATCGTCTAAAAAACTCTTCAAGGCCACGCTCACTACTCAGCCTTCTTCAAAGCAATATTTTAAAAGTTAAATGTCAGAATTTGAAAACCATAAAAGTAACATTAATTTAAATCATGGCATTGTTTACTCTTGAATCAGAAAATAACATTGTGAAGTTAGTGTGACTGAGCAACTGCATGAGCTTTAAACGATGTCGGTCATGTTTGGTGGAGGTGCCGAGCTCTCAGCAACAATCCTGCTTTCTTCAATCCGTCTGATGATTTATGTGACTTTAAAAATATTCATACCAAACGGGTCGTTTAGTGCCCATCAGTGTGATTTACTGCGCGTAATATTTCATGGGATACTTAGTGTGATTATTTCAGCCAACCCAATGTTTCAACTTGCATTAGTCAGATTAAAGTCACACCTAAATTCTCGGCTGCAATTAGAACTTGGGCGTGTGGAGTGATGAAGTTCAATGGGAGAGAAAATGTCGCACCAGGATCGAACTCATGGTATTCTGAAAGCTCGACTTCCATTAAGCATGACTTGAAAGTGTGGCATTCTGTTTGTCTGCACTCTTATTAACAGAACTCAACTCTTGCAGAACAATTTTAATAATGGGTTGACAACTCTTCGATTTAGTCTTAAATTAATATTAAATATCAGCAACATCATGACGTCACTAGAAAACCACTATTCCAAAACTATTTTTAATTTGCCAACTAATATAAATACAATTGTTAATTAGTATCCACTGAATGTGCAATTCCTTATGTAAGATGAAACATGCAACTGTCAGAATTTCATTATAACAATCATAAACGCTGAATAATCGATTTAAAAACAATAATTTTTGTTAACATAAATACCAAATGCATGTGTTCAACATGGTGTACCGAATTAATAAAGAATTTTTGTCTCTAGTTTTGAGAAGGGACAAGTTCTCCCAGTTTTGACATAATAATTTTGACATCCAAAATTATTATTTTTTGAGTCGATGACTAAATGAATGGTACCTGTACGTTCATTATCATATTTAAAAATCACGTTATATTTAATCAAATTGCAATATTACGGAGCTCGGATGTTAGGCTCTGGAGGTCCGGGTTCGATTCCCAATCTAACCGTTTATTTTAAGTGTCTCTCAGTGAGAGGCAAATGTTGAGAAGGTTCCATTCATATTATATTCTTAATGTTTCGATCATGATCTCTCACAAGAATGAGACGAATACATCAAATAAATATATTTATTGAACTTGAATGTCTATAATCCCGAGACAGACAAACAGACTGCGCATGTGCCAGTGGCCGAGCTCGATCTGATCCAGCCCTGCGCTTGTTACCAGGCAACTATTCCCGCCTCGCCTGCGAGATCCAGTTCGTGCGCTCGATGGGCTACTACCTGATCCAGATCTACATCCCGTCTGGCCTCATCGTGATCATCTCCTGGGTCAGCTTCTGGCTGAATCGCAACGCGACGCCAGCCAGAGTGGCGCTGGGCGTCACGACGGTGCTCACCATGACGACGCTAATGTCGTCGACGAATGCGGCGTTGCCGAAGATCTCGTACGTCAAGTCGATCGACGTGTACCTCGGCACGTGTTTCGTCATGGTCTTCGCCTCGTTACTAGGCGAGTACCAATTCATTCATTCTTGTCGATGAGCGAGTAACCATGGTGATTCGCCCAACGGCTGGTGTATTGGATACCTCGGTTCTCGTCAGATCACCGTGGTTAAGCAACATTGAGCGCGGTCAGCAGTTGGATGGGTGACCATTCAACTCTGTCCTGCCAGTTGCTGCCGTTGGGCCAGAGAGACTGGGGTGTTTGGGGGTTAGTGTGAAGACCTCCCTCCAACTGTTATCAGTCTCTCGACGGCGCGGGTTGTGAGGCCCGTGCTGTTAAGGTTAAATCCTAAAAAATGGTTAAAGGTTGTCCTTTCTGCTTATAAAAAGCAGATTTTTTGAAAATGTCTGAAATTATTTATAGGGTCTCTCCAAACTTGATTTACAAAACAACAATCTCGTATCTCATGGCTCATTTAACTAGATTTCCCTGGCTACTTTTCACCTTAAAAGTGTTGGTCTTTATATTCCAAATAAATGTATTATAAAATTGTTATGTTGGAGTAAGCCTTCCAGAAACCCCCTCCCCCCCCCTCTCCCCTTTTCTCGTATATCCGAATAGACAACATTTTAAACCCCGAGCGCCATCTACAACTATCAACATTGCATTCTGGGTTTAGGATGTGAAGAGTTTGACAGCTGCCTGGTTGACAGTGCTAAGATGCATAAAGGAAGAATGTTTTCGGTGTTTATTACAATAATACTACAATAATCCAATATTGTAGATATTATTAGCCTGGGCTTGAAATCATATTTATCGCTTTCAGGGGTATTCAAGTTATTTTTCCTCTTAACAAACAGGACATTTGTAGGTAGCCGAAAATCTTATTTTTGTCAGAAATTCTGACAAAATGTGACAAAGTATGTTCCTGTATACATAACTAATTAACAAATCAATCTGACCTATTGGTTATTCATTTCGGTTTATTCATTTATTCATTTTGTTAGGGGAAAAACAGGGCAATTTTTCTTCATATTTCTTATAACCAGATTTGTTAAAATGTGCACCACATATTCTGTGGTTCTTAATAGGGGACCATTTACTACATTTTCCCTGAGATCCAATTCGCCTCACACGGCTCATTCTTTCTTCAAATCAACGTCCCTTGAAAGTATTGAAACAACACTTCACGGCTAAATTTAGTGTTATTTTTGCTCAATGGAACACAACACACTGTTCCGTACGATCTGCTATTCTTAGTATTATTCATAAAATAATGTTGAATACCAATAAAATTAGTTACATTTAAATACAGAGATGATATAACATAACAAACACCGAAAAACATTCTTCCTTTATGCATCTCAGCACTGTCAACCAGGCAGCTGTCAAACTCTTCACATCCTAAGCCCAACATGCATCACGGCACGTCGCGCATGCGCAGTGAATTTTGAATGTTGTCTATGGATCAAGTCTCCCACCATCATCTTCATTTTCTCTCGATTTCAACATAGAATAATAACACATTAACTCTACTCTTTTGGCCTGTTTTGTAATATCAAAGCAATATTGAACAGCATTTGTGTGACCTTTAAAACCACTGCTTCGCGAATAGTCTTCCCGCCACTCACATTAGCACGAGTGTAATCAAGAATATGGCCGCCTCATGAATGCCTCTTCTTTGATCATGAACCTAATGGCAAGAATCAACATTGACCCACATTGTCTCATTGCGCCGCCATCTTGCTATGTGAAATGAATGCATTCACAAGGGAATAATAACGTACCTACTTTAATCTACTCCTATTTGAGTTTCTTTACCCAACTCTTTGCTCATGTTCCTACCAGATAGCACAGGGACGTAATTATGAATAGCTCGGATCCACTTCAATGAGGTCTCTGAGGACACATACTCTCTGGCAATTCGTTCTAGTTTTTCAACAGTCCCCAAATCAGATATGCACCTTTATTATGCATTCCTATTTGAGGTTATCCCCTCTGGCGCCATGAAGCGTCGTACTTTAGGCGCCGCAACGTCCATTGAGAATCTTATGATGTGAATGCGGTCCCATTGTCAGATGTTCCAGAAACCGATGTTAAATACTTGACGAAGCTCCTTATTTGCATAGACATTGGTATTTATGATGCCATTGCTCTTGTGCCAAATAAGTTAAAGTTTGTCTTTACTACGGAATTTGATTGAACAATTGCAAATAAGTTAGTGTTCATGAGCTTGTATACATGATGGCATATTCATACGTCAAGGAGGAAAATAGATGGAAACTTTTATTTAATGAATACATTTCTCACTGTGCCGAATAAATGCTTCAAACATAATTACTAAATGTTATTTGGGGTAGATTTTCTTTGTTATCATCCTTTGCTTTTTCGTTGGTCTTATACAATAAGTTTGTTGACACAACTTGTTTGTGTCACTTGAGCTTTTCCTCTGAGATATTTTCACACCAAGATGTGATGGGTTGGATCTTCGAACAGTGCGTGAAAGTACTCATGCCCCAGAGTGATATTTTGAGTTTATGGTTTACCTGCTGAAAAACTGAAATAATATTACTCCAGTGGTGCGGTCGCGCCACTCAGCCAAGTTGTTTTACTGTACACCTAATTACACTACCACACTTTACTCTTTGAAATAATATTACATTTAGAAATATACTCCTTTTAACCAATAATGTATAAAGATGTATTACTTTCTAACATAAATTATGCAATTTTTAATCATTCAATTTAAAAGACGGGAGCTTTCTTTACACAGAATACGCCACCGTGGGCTACATGGCAAAAAGGATTCAAATGAGAAAGAATCGATTCTTGGCGATCCAGAAAATCGCCGAGCAAAAGAAGGCTGGCCTGGAGGCAACTCATCCGCCACCCCCCGGTCCCCCGGGCGACGACCATGCACCCAAGCAAACAGTGAGTGTCGCCCGCCAAAACTTACTACACACATACACACCAGCGTGTTCGAAAATTAATCATTTCAAATCAAGACAACTTGTCTTCACTTGTCTTCTCGTTCTCGATGATCCCACTGCTGACACCAAATGTACGAGCATGAGTCCTGCTTGAGCTCTCTCGCTCTTGTTTCATCTCATATCTCGTATCTCGCTTGTAGACGCAGCGAAGAGTTTCCGGACACGCTGATTTGCATGCTCATGGATGTTATTTTATTGATCATTCTTCTTCGATTGCGTGATGGTTTAATTGTATCAAGAACTTGACACAGATAAGCAGCATCCACTCGAAGAAGTACTGTGTGACAAAATGTGACGCCTTCTTTTGAATTCACGGGAAAATTGTAACAAAATTGAATATCGTTGATGCGTTAAGACGAATTTAAAGAATAGTTTATTTCAGTATTATTTCCCGCAGCAAAAGAAGGGGTTTCAGTAATAGTTGTTATAGTGATCGAAAGCATTTTGGATGCATACAAGCTTTCCAACCCATCAACCATTGTCATAGTTGCTTGCGCTTTTAGTTCTTAGAGACATGATTGTGAATTACCATTTTTCAGTGCTTCATTTATTCCACTTTAATTTCTTACTCGTAATATTAGACGGGTGAAACATTGTTTCAATCATGCAGAGAGATAGTGCTTATGATTGCATCAAATCAACTGACATATTAAACTGACTTATAATTTTGTTAATCTAGTTTTATAGCTTCATATAAAATTGCGAATATTATCTAGTTTTGAGCGAGTATTGATCAGAAATCAAGAGAGTCAAACAACACACAAAGCTCCGTTGAATACCCGCTGCGTTTAAACATGAGTCGTGCTGCTAAAAGTGATGCGAACAAAGTAGAACTCGTGGATAAAGAAAATGAAGCAAAGGTGAGTGAATTTATCTACTTCAAGATCTGTGTGAAGCAAACTAGATCATCCAGACGGTCGGAAAAACTTATTAGAAAAGTGAGACATCGATCTGGGTGCTAATTATTAAATTAAATCTCGATAAATCATGCACTTAATATATTCATGTACCATACTTTACAGATACATTTAATTTCATCTAAAACTCATCAAGCGCGGCAAACAGACTTTAACACCGGCACAAAATATTTGGCAAACAAAGTAAATGGAAACAAAATACCACATAAAATAGAAGAAATACTACACACACTTAATCAAACACAAAACGTTAATAATAATAATAAGATGAAGAACTTGAGTGGGAATGCTGACTATGTGCTATTCACACATTCATCAAACGCTGCACCTCGAAGAAATCTTATTCTTTTATTAATATCATTGAGTTTCCGCTAATAGATTACCTAGGCTACTTTTTACGATACTCCATACTGTTTGCACCTTCCCTTTGCTTGAATGTTAGCCTTAATATCTGTCATGTTTGTTCGATCAGGTTGAGGACGTTTTCGCGACACACTCATTTCATTACTGCCTGAAGAACTGCATGGATCGTTTTGTTTTTAATGGTGGTTAGTGATTATTCAACCCTTATAGTGGGACAATATAAATCACGAATAGCAATGGACCGAAAACTCAGCCTTGTGGCACTCCTTCAACAAGTCCTTTCTCAATAAGTATACAATTGTATCCGCATACGGATTAGTTTGGATACCTAGAACTTTGCGCAGCCCCCGCTTGCTTCGGTCTAGTATTGTGTACCTTGTAAGTGGTCGGGCACCCATCTGTTCCAGGAGGTCCGATATAAAGTCCGCGATCCCAAGGCCCATTCCAAAGGAGGCACACTCGAGAATTCAGTTAATGGCAGGCCAGATGAGGAGGCGGCCGCCCCCGCACCCCAACATCTCCTCCGCCCAGGCAAAGATATCAACAAACTCCTCGGCATTTCCCCGTCAATTATCGACATGTATTCACGAATCATGTTCCCCGTCTGCTTCATATGTTTCAATCTTTTCTACTGGATCATCTATCTGCACATTAGCGATGTCGTAGCTGACGAGCTGGTCTATGTGGAGGAGGATAAGTAGACGTCACGACGTTTCCGACGAGCCAACGGGCGTCGTGGGGACGCAGTGACGCCTCTGTCTGTTTCGGAACTACTAGTTCGGACGCACGGCGATGTACGCTGACGTTGCCTCCAGTATTAAAGTGAAGCGAGCGACATGAAGCAGATTATAGGGCCTCTGATACACATTTTATTGGAAATTATTTGGGCGCAAATTCTCAACAAATATTTTTGATCAACGCGACGATTCTATCTACTTAAACGAAGCACGAGGTTGACTATCAATATCATGTAACGCACGCTATCCTGCCCCGCTCCGCTGTCCCAGTTGCAATACATCGAATTCCTGGCACCTCCACCACCAATACACAATGTTAAAAATGCACCACCAATTCCACTGAAAACACTTTGTACAAAAGAGTCTAGATTTAGAATAGTATGTAGCTCCCTGCATGGAAATCCTGTACTACTTCTCAACCCTTGAAACAGGAATCTCGTGCTACGTAGCGATCGGGTCGTTTTGAAAGAATATTTCTTGAGTGTTTGACCCAAATGATTTTCGCATCCTTCGCATGCGGGGATATAAGGCACGCACCACAGCTACAGTTATTCCTGATATTATTCAGTCACAAATCAATTCATATAAAAGCAAAGTTAACCATTCAACTTGATTTTATCGTTGAATGTGATTTGCATAATATTTTGAAGCCACATATTGAAAGGCAAATGAGGAAGGAGTGTAAGAAGACATCATAGTGCTACATTTAGAGTAAACGCTGAAAATGTGATTTTCTACAATCGAAAGGCAATGATGCCATTTTCTGTACTTCTCTCGACGCAAAGAACATGTGGAAGTACAGAGCAAAAGCGAGAAGAGCAAGACGTCGTTGAAGAAGCAATAAGAAGGTTGCGAAACCTCATATGTTAACAAGAATTGGATGAGCACTCCAAATAATCTTACATCACGGTACTTACCCCGACGACTTTCAGTATTATTAATTATTATGCCTGCACTTATCACTAAATTATCACTGTTCAAACTCGATATACTTAATATATTTATACCTTGTATGAGTTATAGGATTCTTAAATTTTAAAAGTTTTATTCGTGTTGTTGAAGAAAGATTGTGCTGTATTTTCGCCAAGGCAATACTATCTACAAGCATTATGTAATAAGAAAGAAGGGAATTAGATCAGGATCGTATTAAAGATATAAAACGATGATGAATTTTATAATCTGTTTTCAAATTCATCCAATAGTCTATTGTTATGTTTTGTTATAATACTTCGTTATACTTCTAAATTATAGTTGGTCCCCTAGAACTATGAAGTAGACTCTACGCTTACAAGTTAGTGATCGACTAGAAATCTATTAATCTCAAAGTGATTTGTATATAATTGTTCAAGAGTGGCATGTGTATTGTTGACTTTATAAATCTTGCAAGTGTGGCTTCGAAAGTTATTCGAAAAAGCTCAAACAAGAAAATATTTCTTGACAAAATAATGGATGTAATATTCATATAAATTTTAATCTGAAAATTATTTGAGAATATGGTCACAACATTCTTGAAACGAAATGGATTGTAAAATAATCATTACATTTTAATCTGAATACAATTTTGACGATATATGCACAGTATCCTAAAATGTAAGAAACTAATCGCATCACAAGAATTTTACTCAAGCCAAGATGTATTTTAAAAATACTTGATAGCGTTTTTAGGATTCGAAAAGTTAGCGCAAGAACTCTTAACCGTGTGATTCATGTAAAGAAAACATATTGCCAAAGATAAAGTGTGAACAAACGAATTGTGAAGAACAGACGTCGAAGAGTGAGTAGTTCTAATACCAGCACCAGACTAATCACTTTCCAAATATACTTAAGACTACATACACTATAAGATAGTACCTATTATAATACTATAACCTTATACATGGGCACGATAAACGACTTTTTTTAATTAAAAATCGTCAAAATCTATTATACATTTTCACCACAATTATTTCAAAGAACAGCACATAATATGCACATGACTTTTTGTGAGATTTATAAGATATTATATTGTATAATCATTATAGACAAATTGTACATTAAGTCACTAATGCTCTTAAAACACTTGATCATTACTACCTAGGACGATAATGAAAAAAAGTAACATCGCTTAGTGATTTTAGATGATTGTGTAATGCGTATTATGTATTAAATTATGATTATTATTATGATTATAACCAAGTACTATGAAGTGTATCGGATTCTATTAATTGTGTACAACAGTAGTTATGTCAGTACCAACCCTCCATTTGAATCAGGCGTAAGAAGAAGAGAATATAATACAGTAGAAACCGCAATGACCACTAGGTGCTTGGATGAAGCGTTTAGTAGAGGAGTTATTATTATTATTAGAGATAAAATGACGATCATTCGATACTGGATTTCTGGACACTAAAGATTAGCAGGATTGAACTAAAAACAACGCACTCTAGGGCAAAGTCACAGAAGTGTTGCGTTGCAAAACAAAACAGACGAGAAATAGTCAAAGTCTCAAGAAAACGTTAATAAATCTGAACTGGCTCAAATATTTGTACTGACAGATAAACGTTTAACATTTAAATAATACTTGGGACTGACTGTTCATTTTGTCTGTGAAATATACTTTAGTTTAGAAGGAAAAGATTAATTGGTAAATTTAGTTGTTGCAATATCATCACTTTCATGTAATAATGTCACTGAGCCGAAGGAGAAAGAGAGATGGATATAAAGATAAAAGCACATCACCACTCACAAACTCAATGAAGATCAATCACAGTCACACTACCGTTTATACTTTAACTTACCTACACATAGCAATAAGGGCCAAGGTATCGGGGTAATAGCCCCATCACATCTCCACTCATTCAACAATCGTACAGTATATTAATTACATGCGTCATTCTTACATTAAACAAACTGTTGTCTTGCGAACTGAGAAAATTATTCGGTGATTGTTAACATTATCAATAAATATTGTTTATTCATATGTTATGTTACTAAAGTTAGAATAATATGTATTATGTCAAATTAATGCATTGGCCAAAAGAGTTATATAATTGATTTATGTAAGACTAGGATGTAATATATTACAAAGATGTAGAATTATATCAGGCATGGTGTTCTGTCATAAAATGGTTTTATTAAATTAGATGAAAATATATAAAATATTGAAATGGCTACTATTGGTTGTGCAAGACGAATGACATACTGCATACACATTATTTTCATTGGATACGAGCATGCTATTTGCTCAGTAACTAAAATATTCTAAAGAAAGGATGGGGTGATAACGTAGTTAATTATAATACAAAATAGATCTCTAATAAAAATAACAATGTTTGTCATAAGTTTCAATAAAATTAAGTGACAGTCATAATCTGACCAAGCAGCATTATTTCTTTTCCGTCCTCTACTCTATGCTTGTGCAGTGGATTAATATTTCAAAGAAGTTCGCGCATCGAAGGCGAAAGTGGCCCAGTATCGCGCCCTGCGGGACACTTACATAAAATTTAAGGAAGTGTGTTGGCTTCTTTCAAGCTTTTAATTCCCCACAGACTCTGCTCTTCGCGTTTAACTGTGGATTTATTAACCACATAATTTATTTAACATCCTAATTTAATGGTAATGTACAACCTGCTATGATTTTATTTTATCTCTCAACTTTGTTTGCTTCAATGTAAATAATCTAACATTCTGTATGCTACTGCTTGAGAATCGTAACTTTATAAGCAACATAGAAGAGGCAGAAGTTCTCGGGCAAAGCCGTACTGACCGGCCCTGCATCTCCTTGAACGACTGACCGGTGTGTGTTCTGTAAACTTAGTTAACCTGACCTGACCTTGAACTCGCATCGCCTTGAGTGTTGAATGCCTCGTGGACGTGAACGTGACGTGTACATAAAGCTCGTTGGGAGACGATCTAGTATTGTGTACCTTGTAAGTGGTCGGGCACCAATCTGTTCCAGGAGGTCCGCTTCAAAGTTAACGATCCTAAGGCACATTCCAAAGGTGGTACCCTGGAGAGCACGATCAATGGGCGCCCCGATGAGGAGTCCGCCGCACCCGCGCCCCAACACCTCATTCACCCTGGCAAAGATTTCAACAAACTCCTCGGCATTACCGCGTCGGATATCGACAAGTACTCCCGAATCATGTTTCCCGTCTGCTTTATTTGCTTCAACCTCATGTACTGGATCATCTACCTACACATCAGCGACGTCGTAGCCGACGAACTTGTGCTTTTGGAGGAGGATAAGTAGACGCCGCGACGCCGCTATCGAGCTTATTGTGTTCTCGAGAAGACGTCGAGGCGCCTCTATTTTTCTCAAAGCCCACAACGACGCTACGTCGCTCGCCATCTCGCCAACCTCCCCCCAAGAAACTGCCTCATTCCCTGGACAGAGTGCGCGCTGAGCGGCTGCTTTCGAAACAATCAACTGTTTCGACAGAGCCGGATCGCATAACGCCACTCCACCAGGAATGAAGTGAACTCAGAGACCAAATTCAATCGAAATCATTGGGCAAGTTTGCGTTGGGTGCTGTTTTCTCTATGTGCAAATCATGTAACGTACAGTTCTTTAATTTGTTCAGATAGACAGTGACAACGCAATCAACTACCTATAGTAAACAACTTAAAAAATAGAAGCTCTAGTATGATGCTACAACTTTTCCCATTGCTGGCGGATTGCGTCCGCTTCTCAGTTACAGAATCAGGCTTCTGGGCCCTTTTCTGTAAGCTATCTTGAACCCATTTAAGCCCGAAATCATTTCACTGCCATAAGATTACATGACAACGAAATCATTTCACTGCCATAAGGATTACATGACAACGAAATCATTTCACTGCCATAAGGATTACATGACAACGAAATCATTTCACTGCCATATGGATTACATGACAACGAAATCATTTCACTGCCATATGGATTACATGACAACGAAATCATTTCACTGCCATAAGGATTACATGACAACGAAATCATTTCACAGCCAAAAGGATTACATGGCAACGAAATCATTTCACTGCCATATGGATTACATGACAACGAAATCATTTCACTGCCATAAGGATTACATGACAACGAAATCATTTCACTGCCATAAGATTACATGACAACGAAACTACTTTGCGAATAAATGGGTTCAAAATAGCTTACATAAAAAGGGTCCTGGCCCTGGAATGTCCCATCTTTTTAAGGTCTGCCCAAGTAAGGCACTCGTCTAGAAAACGAGCCCCAAGGAAAGCTTGCTCGATGGATCGTCATCATCGTCATCATCATCATCATCATCATCAACATCGTCATCATCGTCATGAAATCTCCTCGACGTCGCTCGATCAGGTTGTGAACAAAACTAATGATATTTTATACATTCAAGGTATATAGCGAGCATCGTCGGATTGAATGGCGACCCAGATTCTTAATACCTTACAACATGTCAAGTGAGATATGAACGTTCTAAACTTCGACGAAAGTGTGATTTTTTTACGTTATGAAAAGTATAGATGTAACAATATCATACACGTAACATAAAGCAAATAATTCCAATATTTATTTTCATATTGTACGATCAAAATATCAATCACTTTAACACAATATTAGCTTAAAAAGAAATTTACAATTATAGCACATGCTTGTATGATCATATGTTTGAACCTACACATGCACTAAGTTGCTTAGCTCTGGAAGCTTGAAAACTTGGGTTGGATTTTACCAACTTCTCGAAATAATAGTTATCTTTTAACTCTGGCTAAAGATACCTAGCGGTATAATTAGCTGAGAGTTTTATTAAGTTGGTGAAACTCGGCATAAGTTAAGTGTTTTACAGAAATAATATTGAAGTTAGGATATTGCAACAGTTTATACAAAGAATTTTAAGATTACGGAATGTTTGACTTGCCCTTAGACGTAGAAATGACCTAGACGTGACCAAATTAAGTAGCTGGCCTGCCCTCTGTAAAGTATAATTATTAATAATTAGCAACGTCCGTTTACCCCGAGTATAGTTTATCAATGTGTTACTAATTGGTAGAGTAATTACTTTAAGTGTTTAAATGGTTACATGGCTGGTACCACCCTATAATGTATAAGGTCCCGTCAACTAAACATCCTTTGCCCAAAACATGTAAATACACAATTAATTTTTATACAATAATGAAATATTTAAAAATCGACCGTTGATCTATCTATAATACTTAGTGACGTTATATAAGTGAAATTTATGAATATATAAAAACGTTCTTTGAAATGAAAATATGGATTATTTATTATAAAATCAATATCAATTTCCGATTATATAAAATACATAGAAGAAAGAACTCTTATTGGGAATATACTCAGATTTCGCTCCTTCTTCTTTGACGAGTGATTTGGCCAAATCTCTGAATGTTCCACGTGACTCAAGAAGACACTTCACTTTTCGATTGTGTTCATAAGAAATAAACATTGAGACAGACGTACATGTGTACCGTGCGTAAGCTCACGGAGCACTATAATCGCACTTTCACTATGCGCGATATATGTGCGTGTTCGTGCGACAAAGTGCGTGCGTGCGTGCGTGCGCGCGTGCGTGTGTTACATCACTGCGGAAACAAATGGCAATTGTGTCTATCTCCTCAAAGATAACAAGGAGTTCAGTTCCAAATAAAATAGAGTGTCCTATAGACAAAATGGGACCGAATCGAAAATGTAATGTCACTTCCGAAGTCTTTAAGCTAGAATCGGAACATTTGTATTACACGCTCAATGATAACTATTGTATAAGAGTAGATAAGAAACATCCAACATGATAAACGAATTAGAAGATTTCCTACTCTTACTAGGTACTGTCCATTAGTGAACGTTTAGTTGATATTGTAGTGGCAACATCGAAACTGAGCCTATACACTTAATATTGTGATCGAAATATATTATGAATGTGGCTCTTCTTTGCGCAGTGCAATAAAATGTAGGTGTCAGATATTAGACGTCAGTTTGCAATGTATCACACAGAGAGAACAAATTATTCAAGAGTAAATGAATGACTTCTGTGATACATTTGAAACGGATGATTTAGCTTTCACGAATCACAAAAAGCAGGGTATGACAAACCCTTTAACAGTTTGCACAAGAATCACATGTAGATCCTTTTAGACCCACGAATAGAGATCTCTCCTCACACACATGATCCAAGAGTGTACGAATCACTTACACGGAAGTTGTAATAAGTGTGTCACACTGCTCAAAAGACATTTCCACCCTTCAGGATTTAGTGACTTCTTCACAGTAAAAAGCGGCACCATAATTTAAAAAAAAACATCACGAAATTGTAGTTCATAATTCCTATCGATTGTGAAGATCTTAAACAAATTGTAACATTATTAAATTAATGTTTTAATCGGATTAAAAGTTTGGCCCTCGGAATAGAATGTTTTTGTGACTCGGTCTTCGATATTCCTGTACCAATAAACTTTCTAATTAGTCGTCATAGACTCGAGCCGTTCCGGGCAGGAGCATGTCAATATTAAACCAAGCATTTACACAAACAAAAAACAATTATTATTCTAAAAGTAATTACAGCTCCGAGGATATGGAGCTGTCTTGTTGACTTGTGGTCGTTAATGTATTCGTAGAGATCATGATCAACTTTTTGTATGCGACACGTTGTCTTGGTTTTATTATACTATAAGGATGGGTGAGAATAAGCGATCCAAATGAGATGAAGTATAAAGGGCAACACCTTAAACATTTCATTGTACCACGTAAAATTTTAAATGGGTTTTGGGCAAGCAACTAAATATTCTAAACAAACATACAAAATGTTAATGTGTGAAAATGAGTTAACATAATATACCTTTAAGATGAAAGACAAATATTTTTGTCTTACTTTTTATTTCAATAAAATATTATGACGGACATTTGATAAAAATCTCTTTTATTTGTTCGTTTACAGTTATTTCCCTTTCATTCCTCCACGTTATCTGATAAGTCTTCCCTAAGTTATACAGAATGTATCACGGGCCAGTAGCCACTGGTCTCTAGACGTTCTTCTTAGTTGTCTTCACTGCCACAATTGCACAAGCGACTCACCTCATAGTCTGTATATCAGGGTAAGTAACAAGCAAATGCACACAATTTATCACAAATATCACACAACAATCATTTCTTTCTTGAATGGTCACCAAGAATATCGAATGCGAGTTTGAGAACGAAAAGCGGACACGGGTTCCTATGTTGCAGAGCGTTCGCTACAAATTGCGAGACACCATGGCGCACTACAAAGCTGGCATCACGCTAGATTCCAACGTCTACGGAAGAGAAGACGAAGAAGCGATCGCGCCGATTCAAGCTCCACAGTTTCTCATCAATCCTGGCAAAAAATACAACAAACTGCTTGGCATAACACCGTCTGATATTGACAAATACTCGCGAATAATGTTCCCGGTGTTTTTCATATGTTTCAATCTGATGTACTGGAATATCTACCTGCATATAAGTGATGTGGTCGCCGATGAACTTGTCCTCTTAGAGGAGGACGAGTAAGGACATCGATCACGGACATTCTCTCAGAAAGATACGTTATTTTATTTACAAAACTCTTAGGGCCTGTTTTCAATGCTCTGTTAAAAAATTTAGTTCAGTTTATGTGGTTATTCAAGGAATGTCATTGGTTGTTGCATGTCAATGTCCTAATCAACTGTTTAAAACTTAGCAGAGCATTGAAAAACTGGTCCTAAATAAGTAATACAACTAGAATATACGATATACTGCTAAATGACAATCTATTCATCAAAATTTATAACTGAAACTAAATTGTATTTTTGGAATTTTGAGTTTGGAGCATCCAAGTCTGACGATTGGTTGAGAGCAAATTAAGCTTTCAACTGGATATTATGGGAACATATACTGTTAGATAATATCTATCTACTTTAAAACAAATTTTTGATTAAAGTTAGTAATTGCGGTGCTAGAAAGTTGGTAAATGATTTGATTGAATTAAATGTTAATTTCAATAGTCTGAATAATCTTTATCAACTCACATGCAGTCATTTTAATTACAAACAATTGTTTCTACGCCAAGCTAATGTGATTCAGCATGCCAATATAGAGTAACATACATCACATTATACGGTATGGTGAAAGTAAGCTCCTTGTTTTACTCTCTTAAAAGTTTCGTCTAATAATTTTACATTTATTGATATCTAAATGCATTTAAAACAAACCTGAAGTCTAGTTACGTGTCACAAAGTCATTATAATTAATAATTACCTGTGCAGATCTCTGGGACGTAGAAGGTATATTTTTCAACGAGAATATTATTATGTTTAAATGGATTTATATTGGCTGGACCAGAAAATTTCAAAAATGTATAGATTTCTTTATATCATGTGGATAAATTAAGATCACATATAACAATGTTAAGCGTTAACTTTTATAAGAAACTATATTTACCTTTAACAGAGCATATAATGCACAAAAAGAAAATAAAGATGATTGAACAGTAACGGATTATCAAACATAAGTTCTAGTCATTTGATATTACTTAACTAATAGTTATTCTAACAAAACTTATGATGTTTATTTTTACCATAAAAAAATGTTTGAATAACTAAACCACTGTAACAGAAGTCCATATGAGAGAGAAACCCAATGATTTACTTGTTCAATCAACTGTATATTTCTCCTTGTGTATATACGAATATTATAATAACGATACATATAAATAATAATATTTAATCTAATAAACACATCATCCCTTGGAACATGAAAGAGATCACAGATTAAGAGCAGTTCGGATTAAACGCGGTGAATCTAATAATATGCCTCTATAATTTAAATATCACACATTGTTATCAATCAAGTTAAAATGACACCAAATTTTAAATAAACTATTCAATAACAAAACAGTTATACCTATGCTATTCACTTTTATAAATCGTATTCTTAGCAATAAAGTGTCGAATAAATAATGATTGTGATCTAAGACTAATCGCACGTGATCTGGACGAAGAAATCACAATCGTTGTCATAATTATTTTAAAAATTATGAACATAATTTTATACACCATTGTAGTACAGTGTTAAGCTCTGAAACACCACTAAAATACACAAAGCTTTGCCAAAGTAAAATACACAATCAATTCAAAATTATTTATATCAACATTGAGGCCTATTATCAAACCTGAACACAAATGTCTTAAAAATATACATTTGTTTTTTAGTAATTAATTTCATAATTGAATATGGTACACAGTTTATGCAGTTTGCGTAATTAATGCATCCGTAATTGTTATGTAACAACATTATACATTCTTTTTCATGTCAGCATGCGAGTTACAAGTTCATAAATACTTTCTGTAGAATGTCTACAAGAAAATAAAGAAGTCGTTTTTTTATACAAAAAAGTGAAGTTGCAAGCAACTTGAATGAAATGTCTATTAGTTCTTTATTACACCGTTTATCCTAGATTTATACATTTCACAATTAAATCATATTATACGAAGGTTATAAGACCTTTACAATCTACATCAAAATGGTAAGAGTTGATGCTCAGCATGCTTCTTCGTTGGCATAGCAACACTTTCAACTGGAATAGAATATAGGGACAGTATTTATTGCTCATAGTCATAATTGAACTTCATTAACTGAAACAGACAGTCAAATATAATTTTACATACATGAATCAATGCAAATCTACGCCACTAAAAATCGCTCTGTCTATTGCCACGACACCGTGCTCCTAGAATGCATCCACAAGATTAAACATCTAATTACAATAAAGCGGACACCAGAGCATTGCCACACACTTCCCTCTGTACCTCACTAAACAACCAAAAATCACTGAAAACAATTTAGCAGAATTATGGTGCCTTATTATTTAGTTTTCTTGTTTATATAATATAGCATAAAACAAGGTATTACAAACTTAAATGACATTCAAATGAAGTGAAGAGAATGTATATGAATGAAACATTCCATTTGTTTCCTAAAGTTTTCATTAAAATAATTTCTTATTTATTTATGCTACCATTTCTATCATGTTTAACTATACTTTTTGTTCTAAATTCTGTTAAAATAGTATAAGTTGCCGATTAGATGTGAGTTCTTGTCATAGGGTATCAAGTTGCTCTTGTGACGATTTGCTTGTGTGTAAAATAGAGAATTCTGTGGGCTCACATCCACCATGTCCATTGAAGAAGGACACGTTTGATCGATTTTTAAAAGATAAAATTGGATGAAGAGAAAACTAGAATTCGTGTGGCTTGAACTTTGACTCAGAGTTTAGACAAATCTTTCAAAATACGACCACAATTATTTTTCTCTTGCAATTCGTTTGGTTTACCTATACTCTTGTGCTGTATGCCATCTTAATATTTTTTTGGTTGGTATTTTCTCTAAGCGTTTTACATCCTGAACAAACGCTACTTCAAATAGAAACTTACTCTTGCCTATAAAAGTATCAATTTCGTTCAGAAATTGCAACATTCTACAGGAATTTCCAGAGTGTGAATTTTTGTTAAAGAATCAACTGTAATACAGCAAGAAACAACCAATACCTTAATAATGGGCACATAGAATATTGATTGTGCCAACTTGAAAGTTCCTGAGGATAAGATCTACTGCCGGAGATGGAGCAAGGTAAGTGAACACTCTTCAAGACCTCTTATGAAACACTATATGTACTTACAGAATTTTATTGTAGATATACTTTTCACAAATGATTTACAGAACATGTTAAAAACAACTCAAAACAGATCTGGAGGATATTACTAAAGTACCTACTTGGCAATGACAAACAAAGCACTAGTGATTAAGAATTATTATAATTAACCCAGATAAAATTAAAATTGACTGGACATAAGCCACATATTCTGCATCAGGAAATGCAAATGTAATACAAGTATAAATTACAGTAATGTTCAAGCAAAGATAAAAAATAATTATGAAATATTTACAGAGCGTCGTAAAGAAAGATTTATCCTAAAGATTTATCATTTTTTATCTGCGCTATTATACACATTGGCTGTCGATCATCCTTCAATAACAGCCCTCACTGCATTTGTATACCAATCTATAACAAACTAATTCGTAGCATCACTGGCTCACTGACTCACTCCTCCTTTATTGCTAGGAGAACGCCCAGTGTAACGCGTTGATGAGCGAGCACGGGTACGTGCAAATTGTCGAACCGGAATTCCGTTCCGCACAGAAAACATATGTAGTACACCCATACATTGAATTGAAATATTATGATCCAGTCAATCAACATAATAGTATATGATTCTCACTGAAACTTGAAAATGCACTCAGATTCAGTTGCAGTGAAAAACATTCATTTCGAAACTTCATTTCTGACAAATATTAAAAATGTCAATATGGTCATACTTTCTTGACTGATTGGGCTGAAAATTTGTAAAATAAGAAACAATGTTGGTCTTAACAAAACCTCACAAAACTCTTGGACATAACAATGGTATGAATAAAAAATATATTAAAAACAACACAATATTTCGGAGACCCTTCTGTCTCCTTCATCAGGTGCACACTGAAAAATAAAATTGTAATTTTTTATGTTGAAAATAACATAAATTACATATCAGTGTGCACCTGATAAAGGAGACACAAGGGCCTCCGAAATATTGTGTTGTTTTTAATGTATTTTTAATTCATACCATTGTTATGTCCAAGAGTTTTGTGAGTTTTATTAACATTTGACTTGGTATATCATTCTTCCCTTTTATTAATGTTGGTCTTTATGACCATACAAAATATATGTTTGATCAGATTTATCGAAGACCATTTTAATTTTTCAACCTATCAGGAGATTATTTTAATTTAAATCAATGAACGAAATTAAAAAAAATAGGGGTTGCAACGTCCAGAGATGGTCCCTACATGTGTGCAAAATTTCAGCTCGATCGAAGAAAAATTGTGACCTGTATAGCCTCAGTAACAGAAAAACACACAAAAAGAACAGAGGTCCGTGCCAAAAGAGTCAAAATAAGTCGCTCGCTTCGATCGCTCAACTAGCCTTAAAATAGTGCTTATTCAAAACCCTTTTTACAGCCTCAGTTAATTCTTACTATAGGTAACACATAATCTAGTGCTGTTTTATTAATTGTTGTTACCTCACTTTCTATTCTAGTTATTTGACGTACTTTTCTCTTCATAATGTGATTTATTTATTGGCGATACTGCTTATTGCTTTTAATATTTTACTATTTTATCTCTTTGCTTTTATGTTGACTATTTTCGAGACCTACCTATACAATATAAATGTCCATGAGAAAATAATTAAATATATCACATCCTGCGTTCCTGTTCTCACTTTCAACACTTTATATCAATCAATGAATCAATCAATCACTGTCTTATTTCCACTTACAAGACAGTACTAATTACACGAACATGAACGATCCATAAGCATACGCTTTATATGCGAAGGTATATGAAAATTTGTATAACTTCACATTAAATTATAATACCTTGTATTAACGTGTAGTAAAATAACACCCAAAAAAACTCACCTTGTAAAAAAAGGTAGCTCTTCAACTAAGAAAAAAATAAAATAAATCTCAATTTCAGCACTGAAAAGTAGTGATATCAAAAAATGGGGCAAGTCAAAACTATTTAAAATATCAAAAAAATACTTGAGCATCGTGTATAAATAATATAGACGTGTAGGTTAGAAATCAATGTACCTACCTATAACTATAATATACCTATCTATAATACACACACACACACACACAAAAACGATGCGCCAAGTATTTTTTTGATTTTTCAAATAGTTCTGACTAGGCCCATTTTTTATACTAGGAAAACGCTCTGAGTAACGCGTTGATGAGCGAGCACGGATACGCGCAACACCTCGAACCGAAATTCTGTTTATCGAAAATGTCCCAATTCCTAAAATATTGGTCCCAATAACCACGCAATGTTTTAACTTAAGTTGATCGATTAAACCTTTGGGATTGAATGATTCCTTGTTAATTTTCAAAAATCACAGGATCTCGTTTTAAACGGTCATCAGTTTCATATACGTTTGAAAGTTTCTGCTCTAACAACCTTGAACTGAAGATTCGAAGATGCCGTGAAATGTGAAATTAGAGAAATATGACAGCCAACACGCAAAATATCCGTAAACTGTCAATAACTTTTGAATTTAAACACAGTTTAGTCTGAAAATTGTCAAAAATACTGATAATGTTGAACCCAATGACCATGCAAATTTTTAAGTTGATCGGTCATACAGTTCTGGTTTAAATTTCAAAAAGCACATGAAATATTTTTTTAATTTTTAACCAATGGGAGGATTTGGCTGAAAATTTGTAAAATAAGAGACAATGTTGGTCTTAATGACCATGCAAAATATAAGGTTGATCACATTTGTCGAAGACCATTTTCATTTTTCAGCCTATCAGGAGATGTTTATTTAAATTTTAACCAATCAATGGATTTCAAAAAAAATTTGGGTCAGCAAACAGAAAAGGTTGTCTCTACATGTGTGCAAAATTTCAGATCGATAGGTGAAACGGTGCGACTTCTATTGCTCCAGATAGCAGCCAAAAGTAAAAACAAACAAAAATAAAAACAAAAAATAAAAAATAAAAACAGAGGTCCGTGTCAAAAGAGTCAAAAGGAGACGCTCGCTTCGCTCGCTCAATCACTACTTTTCAGTGCTGAATTTTAGATTTATTTAAATTTTTTCTTCGTTGAAAAGACTTGG
This sequence comes from Leuctra nigra, assembly GCA_934045905.1. NCBI lineage: Eukaryota > Metazoa > Arthropoda > Insecta > Plecoptera > Leuctridae > Leuctra > Leuctra nigra. The sequence goes on along the minus strand of OW203764.1, from coordinate 34,783,065 downwards.
GTGCCATTTTTACACGGACGTGTTTTTTCTTTCCAAAAGTGCACATGTGGTAAAAATTTCAGATCGATCGGTTCAGCCGTTTAGGCTGTGGCCCTATCTATAGGGTTTTCTGATATCAGAATAATCATCATCATCATCAGATACCTTTTACAAAGGGTGCAATTTCACTGTTTTCACGGCCCTCTAGCTAGGCTTATAATAAAAAAAGGTATTGTTCCAAATTTGGTATATGTGGTAGGGTGGGCCATAGCTCGAGATAAAGATATTTCTCAACAATGTGAGACTTTCCAGTATGTTGTTGATTACAGTAAAAGTGTTGGTCTGCTCCTCAGCTGATTAGGCATTTACGTACGGTATGTTGAGTGAGTGTGAGTGTACAGTACGACTTGGCTGGGTGGAGCGACTGCTCCACTAGATGCAGGTAGGTACTCTAGTATGAAAAATTGGAAAACTGAAAAACTGGGGTGCAAAATTTAATCTGGAGAGGGGGGTGGGTGTACCCAAACGTAGTCCGCGTACATCATGGGGGGGGGGTGGGGGGATTGCGACACCCAGAAGGGAGCCTGGGGGGGCAAAACCCCCCAGCCTTAGCCCCGCAGGCCGTTTTTTAGAAATTAAACCAGTTAAAAGTGATTCTGGGGCTTTAAAATGCACAAACCGAAGCAAAAAACCCGCCAATTGTTGCCCCGCAGGGCATTTTTTTGAATATAAACATTTTAAAATCGATTCTGGGATGCTAAACTTCTCAAATTACAGCAAATACCTCCCTATTTTTCGTTTTAATGAAAACATAATTTAAGAATTTTGTTTCTATAGATTTTTTTGTCTCTGGGCAAATTGGACAAATTGGGCAAGATATCAAGAGTTATTAACATTTTACTGGCATTTGCTTCTTTTGAAATATGTCAAATTTAAATTTCAGATACATTCTGAAATAAAACGCATTTCGTTAGATTATCGTCAAAGGGCCAAAGTCTGTATAGAGAAGCAAGTTTTACAACGCATGCAATACATTCGCACGCAATACGAAGGCTCACTTATCAACGCCAACGCGTTACATTGAGCGTTTTCCTAGTACGTAATTGAGCCACGCGTAACACTAGTAACGTGAATTAAACCTCAACAATACCACACTTAATTTCCGTGACTCTCAATGTCAATCAATGTCAATCTTTATAATGTTGCTCAGGATTAAGTCTCTTTGAAAATCATTAACGTGTCTGGTGATTATTGTGTTAAAAAAGCTGAAGGTGCGAGTCACAATACATCGCGGAAGCGGTTGGCTCGAACACAATGGACTGTGGAGTAAGGTCACGGCGATAATGACCTACATGTTTGGTCAAGTACATTACCCGATTGGATAAGCCTATTTACTCTCACTTCGAGCGCGGTGCAATACGCGTTCGAAATTGCGGGGAATTACTCGGCTTTACTTCCGCAATTCAAATTTATATCCATAGCTCGATTTTAATTCGTATTTGAGACAGAACAGTGGAGATGTCGCGTTTATTCCCAAGGGCGTCCGCAGGATTTCTGCCACGGGGGGGGGGGGGGGGGGGGGAGAGCAAGGAAAACAATTTTCCAGGGGTTAAGGGGGTGTGCGGGCGCTTTTGAGTCGTTATAAGGTGTATTTTGATGAAATATATATTTTTTTTTTAATTTTACACTTTGGGTGGGTGGGGGGGGGGGGGGGTATCGGATGGAGAGCATGATGCCCCCAGTTTGCCCTGCAGGGAAAATTTTGTTTTTTAACACTCTGAAATGTTATTGTTTGGTGTTTTATTGTTTAGAAAATGAAACTATCTAGTGGAGCGGTCGCTCCACCCAGCCAAGTCGTACCGTACACTCACACTCACTCAACATACCGTATATGCCTAATAAACTGAGGAGCAGACCAAACACTTTTACTGTAAGCAACAACACGGCATTTTCGGCCTACTGGATCTTAAAATTAGAAAATCTCACATTGTTGCGATATATCTTAATTTCGAGCTATGGCCCACCCCACTACATATACCAAATTGGGGAACAATATGTTATGCCGTTTGCGAGCTAGAGGGCCGTGAAAAACGTGAAATTACACCCCTTTTAAAACCTATCTTGATCTGATGATGATGATGATATCAGGAAACACCGCAATCACCGCCACAGCCTAAACGGCTGAGCCGATCGATCTGAAATTTTCACCACATGTGCACTTTTGGCGTCTGAGGTGCCTTTTTATAAAACCAACAGGAAGCCGCCATTTTGAAACCGGAAGTGACGTATTATCTCGAAAACAGCTAGACCGTTAGGAATTAAACCAGCGCCAAATGATTCAGACGGTCATCTATATGGAATATCAATAGTTAAAGTAGAGATGTACTATTACCGAAACCGGAAATGACGTCATGAAAATGAAGAACTAGATTTAAATGACCTCTTACTACAATAACTACATATTCGAAATGTAGAAATAATCTGACAATCTCAGATGGGATGATGTTTAGTATATGAACTGCAAATTTAAAAGATTTGACCTCCGATGGGATTTGAGCCCACGACCTTTAGATTGCCGGTCTTATGCTCTACCAACTGAGCTACGGAGAATCCTTCAAATTTGCAGATTTTATAATCCATATGACTTGTACAAGCTCAGGAAGTGATGTTGCCAGAAGACCGTGGAAAACATCCACGCTTGACAGCTGACAAACATCGACCTGATATGGACCTTCTCATGATGCAATGAGCCTCTGTGTGTTTGAAATGTAGAAATAATCTGACAATCTCAGATGGGATGATGTTTAGTATATGAACTGCAAATTTAAAAGATTTGACCTCCGATGGGATTTGAGCCCACGACCTTTAGATTGCCGGTCTAATGCTCTACCAACTGAGCTACGGAGAATCCTTCAAATTTGCAGATTTTATAATCCATATGGATATTATATCCATATCAGGTCGATGTTTGTCAGCTGTCAAGCGTGGATGTTTTCCACGGTCTTCTGGCAACATCACTTCCTGAGCTTGTACAAGTCATATGGATTATAAAATCTGCAAATTTGAAGGATTCTCCGTAGCTCAGTTGGTAGAGCATTAGACCGGCAATCTAAAGGTCGTGGGCTCAAATCCCATCGGAGGTCAAATCTTTTAAATTTGCAGTTCATATACTAAACATCATCCCATCTGAGATTGTCAGATTATTTCTACATTTCAAACACACAGAGGCTCATTGCATCATGAGAAGGTCCATATCAGGTCGATGTTTGTCAGCTGTCAAGCGTGGATGTTTTCCACGGTCTTCTGGCATCATCACTTCCTGAGCTTATACAAGTCATATGGATTATAAAATCTGCAAATTTGAAGGATTCTCCGTAGCTCAGTTGGTAGAGCATTAGACCGGCAATCTAAAGGTCGTGGGCTCAAATCCCATCGGAGGTCAAATCTTTTAAATTTGCAGTTCATATAACTACATATTCAGAAGGCTTATAATGATACATAACATTTATAGAAATAAATTCTATGTGGCAGTAATTTTAGTCGCCATTTTGAAAACCGGAAGTGATACCATATCTCGAAAACGGCTGGACTGATTGTAACGAAGCTTGCGCAATTCTTCATGGAATATCACTTTAAGCTTAGGTATATTGAGCACCAAACACAATTTTTCGTATTAACCAATTCGGAAATGGCGTATTTTTTTAAAGTAATTGGTCATTGTTGCTCCGATGTGTGTTACAAGTTGTGTAAATAAACTAAAAAAATAAGTGATATCCCCATAAAAAACACTCCGTGTAAAAATACCCGCCAAGTCTCTTCAACTATAAAAAAATAGAAGAAATCTAAAAATTCAACACTGAAAAGAAGTGATATCAAAAAATGAGCCAAGTCAAAACTTAATTTTAAAAACCAAAATATACTTGGCGCATCGTTTTTAAGGGCATTATAGGTATATTATATATATTTAGGTACATTTAATTTTTGGCATATGCTTCTATACTATTTATATACACGATGCGCCAAGTATATTTTGGTTTTTAAAATTAAGTTTTGACTTGGCTCATTTTTTGATATCACTTCTTTTCAGTGTTGAATTTTTAGATTTCTTCTATTTTTTTATAGTTGAAGAGACTTGGCGGGTATTTTTACACGGAGTGTTTTTTATGGGGATAGGTACTACGTAAAACACAACAAAATTTGAATGTTTCCCTGACATCCAGGAAAAAAGGGCAAGGGGGCAAGGGGGCAGGCGCTCCCCCCCCCCCCCCCCTCTGTGGACGCCCATGGTAATTCCACAGTTAAGACTTGTTTCCATCAATGTTTTCTTTACCACCCAGGACACATTTTTTACCACTTCATAAGTTATGATTTGATGAAAAGTCATAATGTTAACATATTCGAGATAGTTGTGTTGTTCTTTTTAAATTCTTTTAAATTTTTAAGTTCTTTTTCTTTTTAATCTTGTTAAAATTGAAACTGAACCGTTTATTTAGTCAAATTGAAATTTTGTACGATCGTTACAAATTAACAAATTAACGCAATTTTTGGCGATACCACGTGACTTAAAATATAATACACGCTATTGGTCAAACTACTGCACTCAAAGGGGTGAGAGGGTATTTTCTTTTTTCAGTAAGTGATTCGATAACTCACTAGACCTTTTCACAAATTTTGGTACTGAAAATGTTCGACCCTTGGGTATAAATGTCGTTATTAATTTTTATAAAAATTATCCCGGATCTCGGATTTATCCCAGATTTATCGGGAATTATCCCGGATTATTTTTTGTCACTCAATAATTAATAATGTCAATTGATATCATATCATCTGACGAATGAAGATTAAAAAAAAAAATGTTTTTATCTTCTGTTATTTACTATAGATAAATAATAAGTATGTAGCTATTGTAGTGAAGCCTATTTCCTTGAGCAATAACAAGATACTAATTGACTATTGTAATTGATTCTATTTTATCATAGCTAATTGTTGCTTTATTGCCATTTTAAATGTCTATTTTCGAACTGTTTTGAAGGCAAACTTCTCCTAACATTGAGGCACCGAATTGTTTTGTATTGATGATTCACAGACACGTGTGGTGCGTGATTACTTACAGAATCATATAATTGTGGGGATTTATTTTTGAATAATTTTAAATATTTTTGTAAACATTTTATGTATTGTACATTTTATAATTACTATTTTAAATTATTATAGATCCCCATAAAAAACACTCCGTGTAAAAATACCAGCCAAGTCTCTTTAACTATAAAAAAATAGAAGAAATCTAAAAATTCAGCACTGAAAAGTAGTGATATCAAAAAATTGGCCAAGTCAATTACTTAATTTGAAAAACCAAAATATACTTGGCGCATCGGGTATTAATCTAGTATAGAAGTATATGCCAAAAATCATATGTACCTAAATATATAAAATATACCTATAATGCCCTTAAAAACGATGCGCCAAGTATATTTGGGTTTTTCAAATTAAGTTGGCCAATTTTTTGATATCACTACTTTTCAGTGCTGAATTTTTAGATTTCTTATATTTTTTTTATAGTTAAAGAGACTTGGCTGGTATTTTACACGGAGTGTTTTTTATGGGGATATCACAATTTTTTTAGTTTACTTAAACAATTTGTAACACATATCGAAACAACAATGACTAATTCCTTTAAAAAAATAAGCCAGTTCCAATTTGGTTACTAAGAAAAGTTGCGTTTGGTACCAAAATATGCTTAAAGTGATATTCCATGAAGAAAAGCGAAAGATTTGTTCCAATCGGTCCAGCCGTTTTCGAGATATGGCATCACTTCCGGTTATCAAAATGGCGGCTGAGAACACTCCACGTAGAATTTGTTTATATAAATGTTTTGTATCATTATAAACCTTGTGAATAAGTAGTTATTGTAGTAAGAGGTGATTAAAGTCTGATTTTTCATTTTTATGACGTCATTTCCGGTTTCAGTAATAGAACATTTCTGTTTAGACTATTGTATTTTCATATATATGACCGTCCGAATAGTTTGACGCTAGTTTCGTTCCGATCGGTTCAGCCGGTTTCGAGATATGACGTCATTTCCGGTTTCAAAATGGGGACTTCCGGTTGGTTTTATAAAAAGGCACCTCAGACGCCAAAAGTGCACATGTGGTAAAAATTTCAGATCGATCGGTTCAGCCGTTTAGGCTGTGGCGGTGATAGCGGTGTTTCCTGATATCTGAATCATCATCATCATCTAAAGAAGAAGAAGAAGAAGAAGAAGAAGAAGAAGAAGAAGAAGAAGAAGATGAAAGTGATGTAATTTCACTGTTTTCACGGCCTTCTAGCTCGCAAATGGCATAACCTATTGTTCCCAAATTTGGTATATGTGGTGGGGTGGGCCATAGCTCGAAATTAAGATATTTCACAACAATGTGAGATTTTCCAATTTTATGATCCAGTAGACCGAAAATGCCATGTTGGTGCTTACAGTAAAAGTGTTTGGTCTGCTCCTCGGTTTATTAGGCATTTACGGTATGTTGAGTGACTGTGAGTGTACAGTACGACTTGGCTGGGTGGAGCGACCGCTCCACTAGATTAATCAGTTCGTACAAAGCAGTTAAAGTGATTATTTAATTTAATTGGTGTTTGCATTTCACTGCATAAGTAGAGAGAAAATCAATATGTTAAGGTGCTGCAAGCGCGAGCGATTTTGCTGCTTTTTGTAGACACTTTTTGCGATACGATTGGAGACGAAATGGGTAGACCAAATTATTTGACATTTTAATCGTGATTAGATAAAAGACAAACTTAGGGTTATCCCTTGGTACATTTTTAATTTTTTGCTTCGTTAATTAGTAATAATTAGTGGATTTCGGGTGAAAAATTAGCTATTTTCTCGTCTCCCTGGGCGCCGTAAAAAATTAAATTTCAAAAATGTGCCAAGGGATAACCCTAAGTTTGTCTTTCATCTAATAGTCCAGAGTCTAAAGCCAAAAAAAGGACCTAACCCCCCACTAATTGCAACATTAGAGTATTTTATATCGTTGGATTCAGAAAAAATTGCTGTATAACATACCAAAAGTCTACCAAAATCAAAACAGGGTGGCTGCTTCTGATTGGTCAATTAGTGAAAAACAATTGAATGCGATTATTTATTTACAGGGTAATGTAAATACATCGAATATGGTATCGAATGAAAGCTCTTTTCAAGTAGAGTTCAGAAAAAAATATTACAAAATTCAAAATTTTTACCAAGGTCAAATATGCTCTAAAGTACCCAGAATGGCCTATATAGAGGTACGCAACTTCAAATGGCTGCCGTAGTCGCATCCAAAGAGCTACAGACGTGCTTTTGGTGTCATTTGATTAAGAATACAATCTTCTGTAACATATAAAAAGTCTACCAAAATCAAAATAGTGCTAATGATAATCATTTGTTAATTAGTAAATTAGAAAATTAAACTAAATTATATAGTGCAGTTGCAAAGAAATTAATCTATGGATTATAAGATTAAATTTTCAGTTCTTTCAAATATCTCAATTATACCCTCCTGAACATTTTTGAAAGAGGAGATATTTGATTCGATTTTGCATTTGCAAGATGGCGGCCAATGATCAATGCGGCCACTGCAGTGTCAATATCTCAGCTTCCGTTTATCCGATTTTAATTTATTTTCTTTTAAATTGAAGCTGAATAATGTCTTCATCTTTTTTGTCGTACGTATTATTATCATATCTCGAACAGTTAAAAAGTTACATTAAAAATTACTGATACCTAATTTGATTTTTGGGTTTTCGTTCAATATGGTTTTAAGCCTATTTATATTGTTGTGTGTATGTCCACGCGAAACATTTTTCTATTGTTATACTCTGGACATATTATAAGGTTTCATATGATGTATAATTTGTGGGGTATCAAGTCAACAGGAGCTGAGAATATGGGTTTAGAACATAAACCTATACCTTTGAGATTGCAAAATTCCAGTATTCATATTTCTGAATGTTAAAAACCTATTTTCTCAGCTCCTGTTGACTTGATAACCCATCATTTATATATCACAGGACAGATAATAAAATTTTCAGATTATTTTATTTGAAAAATGTTTTCCTTGGACATACATACAACAATGTAAATAGGCTTAAACAGCTTAAAACGAAAATCCAAAAGTCAAATTATCAGTAATTTTAAATATCACTTTTTAACTGTTCGAGATATGATAATAATACTTATTACAAAAAAGATGTAGACATTATTCAGCTTCATTATAAAAGAAAAATAATTAAAATCGGATCAACGGGAGCTGAGATATTGTAATTTCAGTGGACGCATTGATCTTTGGCCGCCATCTTAGAAATGCAAGGTCGAATTAAATGTCTCCTCTTCCAAAAATGTTCAGAAGGGTACGATTGAGATATTTGCAAGTACTGAACAATTAATCTTAAATCCATAGTTTAATTGCTTTGCAACTGCACTATATAATTTTGTTTAATTTTCTTATTCACTAATTCACAGATTATTATCATAAGCACTATTTTGATTTTTGTAGACTTTTAATATGTTACAGAAGATTGTATTCTTAATCACATGACACCAAAAGCGTACGTATGTAGCTCTTCGGATGCGACTACGGCAGCCATTTGAAGTTGCGTGCCTCTATAGAGGCCATTCTGAGTACTTTAGAGCATATTTGACCTTGGTAAAATTTTTGAATTTTGTAATATTTTTTCTGAACTCTACTTGAAAAGAGCTTTCATTCGATACCATATTCGATGTATTTACATTACCCTGTAAATAAATAATCGCATTCAATTGTTTTTCACTAATTGACCAATCAGAGGCAGCCACCCTTTTTTGATTTTGGTAGACTTTTGGTATGTTATACAGTTATTTTTTCTGAATCCAATGATATAAAATACTCTAATGTTGCAATTAGTGGGGGGTCAAACCCTTTAGACTCTGGACTATAATCATGATTAAAATTTGAAATCAATTGGTTCACGGGTTTGGTCTCCAATCGTATCGCAAATTTCATCGTTTTGCGCGGTTTTGTTGAATAACCGGCGCCTAATTAACGATGCAATAAGCAAAAATGAAAAAGTGCTATTAATATACAATCAGACTGATCATGTGAACATCCTGTAAAAGTTACACTCACTTATTAAACAATTTTTCTCTCTCAATTTTCTAAAACGGCCGAGCGCTAGTATCACCTTAACGGCTGTCCATAAACATGGTTGACTATAAAATCCAGCTTACTAATCATAAATAAACTACAATTACATTTTAATTAATTAAAATTACTATCTATGTATACAATGTGAATAAATTAATAAATGCAAATCTAAAAAATCTGGATAAAGGATATACCTGAGCTCTACGCTATTATAAAGATGATTGTGAAGAATAGAAATTGAACATTTAAGAACTAATGGAACTAAAGAAATTTAAAGAGTTACTTTAGAAACATAACAATGCCGATAACGATTAACTGATTTTTTTTACGTTGTAATTATTCGTGCAGATATTATAATGTTGCGGTTTCGGGAATCGAACCCAAACCTATTATGTGAGTTTTGTACCGACGCCAAGGCCAAATGGCCAAGCCCTCCGTGACACGATGCCAAAGAAAAATGACGAGAACTGAAAGCAGGACTCTGGGGAGACCTCGGCCCAGATGCGAACCCAGACCACCGCTCGACGAATTTCATTCTTTCTTATGTCTCTAGGCATTATAGATTGTGTAGGTACATTTGTAAAGTCAATTGTTTAGAGGTTGGTGGCGAGTTGAAAAAAACAAGAGAATACAATTATTTTGAATCTTAACAAATGGAAAACGTTATATTGAGTACCAATATTTAGTCAGATAAAAAGCTGTATTTATATAACCTTATCTTTCTATTAAACGAGTGGAGGCGATAGCCGGGAATTGTTATCAATAACTTAAGAAATTGTAAATAACATGTATATTATTAAATAAAGATGTTAAAAAAAGTCAGAGAAAAAGCCACAGTCTTGTAGCACTGTATCTGTCTGGAATGACAACTAATTTTAGGCTCAAAATCAATTTAAAATCAATATATAAATAAATGTATTAATGCAAGTACAAATTATCTTGTGGGAAAAAAATATAAAACCCGCTTTCCGCTTTCCGCTTTCCGCTTTTTGCGCTGATGTGAACGCCGCTTTATAGATCGGTCAGCGTTTAACATTAAAAATAGACGGAGAAAAATGTAAAAATGCGGAGATTCGAGTCATAAGTTGCATTCATTCTTTTGTTGAGCGTCTCCACTTGAAATGTAATGGCTCAAATCTGTTTTTTTTGTATGTATGTAGTATGTCTGTCTGCCTGTCTGTCTGTCTGTCTGTCTGTCTGTCTGTCTGTCTGTCTGTCTGTCTGTCTGTCTGTCTGTCTCTCTGTCTATCTGTCTGTTTGCCTGTCTGTCTGTCTGTCTGTCTGTCTGTCTGTCTGTCTGTCTGTCTGTGGTGTGTGTTTTCTGTATGTCTGTCTATCTGTCTGTCTGTCTATCAGTCTGAACGAAGTAATGAATCAGACAAATGTTTTCACAAAAGTGATTTTTAGCAAGATCGGTCCATTGGTTTGGTCGGTAAATTGATTTATGTAGTTTAGCAGGTAAGGCACACAGGTTTAGCAGGTAGGGATCAATGATCATTGCAAAATACAATTTTGAAAGTTATGTCGGGGGCTCTACCTTCTAATCAATTTCCATGTGCAGTGTGATTTCCACATAGGCGCCGAGTTTGACTGGTAAGGGTGCAATGAGCAGTACAGGACGCGAACCTAGGGACCGAAATGTGTGTTTTTAAACATATTTCGACATTTTTTCAGTAGACATAATGGATGCTGGTACCAATCATCTTCCATCTCATTTTGCCAAGCGATTAGATGGGAAAAAAGTTTTTTTAAGGATAATTTGAAATAGTCCATAGTTACAAGTTAATTGTCACGCTAAAGCTTTTCATTGAAACTAGCACTGTGCACGGTCCAAATGATGAAATGAGATGAGATAGCAAGATATTTCATTACAAATACAATATTTTTTCCGTCCATCTCGTTCAAAATTACAAAAGAAATTCTCATAATTAAACTGAGAGAAACAAACATTGACGCCATTACTGTCGAAACATTATTTCCAATTAGTTAAGTCAGTACCGATAGGTAGCGCTACTTGTACATACACTCGGAGCGTATACATACCCAAGTACCGATTTTTGTTAAAAATCAAAGCCACATAGATAATTAAACGAGCGGAGCGAGCGTCTCCACCTAAAATTTATGGCACAAATCTCTATTCTTTTTTATTTTTCTTCCCCGTTTTTTGTGTGTGTATTTGTGTTTTTCGCATTAATTTTTAAACGAAGTAACGGATCTGGCCAATTTTTTTTTTACAAAAGATGCATTACTATCCGTAGCAGAAGGCTATTAATTTCCAGCAAAATCGATCCATTAATTTCATCGGAAACTTGATTAGTAGTTAGTAGTATACTTGGCTTGGCAATATGAAAGAAACGTCAAATCTGTGTGCCAATAAAACTGGAATCGGTTTACCGATCATCACCAAATGTTGCATTGTCATTGGCACCAGCATTAAGTGTATTTTGACTTATCTTTAATGAACTTCAAGAGTAGGTAATAGACATTTTACTGACATTTGTATGCTTAAATTAAAATGGCCTGTATAGCCACACCACCGTTTGACCTATCAAAATGGTCTCATATAAATCTGATCCAACTCATATTTTGCATAGTCGTTAGGACCAACATTGTCTCTTATTTTACAAATTTTCAGCCCAATCAGTTAAGAATGTATGAACGTATTGACAGTTTTAATATCTGTTAGATATAAAGTATCGAAATGATTATTTTCAAGTGCCAATTGAATTGAATCTGATTTGCTTTATGTACCAGGGTGCATAGATGCTATTTTCAAGTTAAGATGAAAAGCATATTATACTTTTATGTTGAATATGTGGATCATATTTCAATTCAATATGGATGTATATGTTTTCTGTGCGTTGTGTACGCATTTCCGGTTCGATAATTTGCACGATAATTTGCACGTGCTCGCTCATCAACGCTGTAGACTGAGCGTTTTTCTAGTTTTTAAAATTGTCTATTAGTACCTCCAAAGCTTCAAAGCTGCAAAGCTTTGGCTTTTAAAGTTGCAATAACAGCAGAACAATGGGTATTATGTAATACCTACTGTTAAGAAGCTCATGTTATGCTTTTAATTGGCTTATTATTTGTGTGTTTGAGAAGGGAATTCGGTGCTCGCTCATCAACGCGTTGCACAAAGTTCACTTTGGATGGTCGTCTACTTACGCGTAACAGACTGAGATATCACTCAGTAATAAATAATGAATATCAAGGTTAATATAATCATTATCCCTGGCAAGCATCAATCAACCTAGATCATATAGTTATTATGTGATTAGGTCATTTAGCTACCTGTTGGCATTCAGCTACTTGTTGCGTGCTTGTGCGTGGCAGGATCTGATCGTGAAGTCTTTATGTAACTCGTCACGGAGCAAGTTGGCTCGAGCCGTAACGATCAGGAGGTCTCGGGTTCGATTACCGCGACCGTCCTTCCCGAGTAGTTGCGAGTACTGCGACGGCAAAGGATGGGAAGGTTCCATGTTAATAGGCCAAGACCGCATCCTTCCAGCCATCTTCACTTCGGCATTATCCTATAGTTGCTAATCAGTGCGACGTTAAATACTAATTATAAGATCTCACTAGAAACGGACAATAACGTTGAATTTCATTATTTTTATCAATAAATTATCAAATCGAAGGCCGTTTTACTTCTGCAAATTATTCATACCAACAAGACAAAAACTACAGGTTATCCCCCAAAAGAATCCACAAGGTCATTTTGTCTTCTACTCTAAATGAGTTTTTCTTATGACGATTGGATTAAAATCTATTACCAGTACATTCCAAATTCAAGGTCGTTCCAAAATCGTTTCAACTTTTATGGCAAAAAAATGATATCATTATAATTTAATAAAGTCGGCGAGAACAATCACGATAGTGCGACTTGTGCAGTAGCAAGTCGTGCCAGCACAATGAGGGGATAATAATTAGTAATTAACTAAACAATTATTGATTAAGTGCACGGAATGGAATAAGTGGTCTCGTTGGCCAACACCTACTGTTACATCATCCACATAATGACGATCCTAAGGTGTTTGGAAGACAATTAAACATTCATACAGAAGAATCTCGGTTCCTTTCTCCCAAGGCAGTTTCCTTGCAAATGCGTTGCAAGTGCGTCAAACAATAAAAAAGTGACCTGTTTTAATAACTAAATTAATCGGATCATAATCTTATGTTAATCTGTATTTGATCATTATAATTCAAATCCCACCTGCATATTGACGGAAGTATTCCAATAATTGTGAGACCTTGATATCTTAAGAGTAATTTACCATTTTATTCGTGCAGTTAGTGCAACGTTTTCTGAACAAAGAATGTAGTTTTAAAACAAAGTCTGTAAAAGTTATAAGAATCCAGTTTTCGTTCACACCTTTCTTATAACCTTGCCACTTGCGTTTCTGGAAACTTAATTTAAAAGCAGACTTAATGGCATGAAGGTAGGGGTCATTGAAGAAACATATACGTCTGATTTATTATCATCTTGCTTTACTTTATGTTTATTTTATGTAGATGAAAGGGAAGTGAGGGAAGTGTAATGAATTTCGTTTGCTATACAATATGGAATTAACTTGATCAGAAATAAACGGTATCATTAATAACTTTTTGCAAAAATTATAATGATAAATCTACAGACAATCCCACATAATAGTCAAAAGTCTAGTCAGTGGGGAAATCAATAATACTAGATAAACGCTCAGTGTGAAGCGAGCAACACATCGAGCCGAAACTCAACATATAATATACTAGACAAACTGCAAGCAATCTATACACTCTGGAACATAAAGCAACAACAGATCAAGATGCTTGACAAGATGGTCTCGCTTGACAAAGCCGGTCGAACGCATCGGCGAAATATTGCGGACTCTTTTTTATTTTTATTTCTTGACAATACCAGTGTTTCTGTTCAAATATTTGTATTTTACTAAGATCAAGATGTGTCGATATAGATACCTGTTTTTGTTCTCATGCCACTTTCTCTGTTTGTTCGATCGTAAATTTTGCACACGCACTAATGTCTTATGAGCGTGGTTTTGAGCAACAAGATCCGATGATTTGTTGATGATTAAAAATTGAACCGTTTGACAGAATTTTGAATGGCCATTGGGACAAACCATTTAGGAGTTTTTGACAATTTTGAGACATATCAGTCAAGAATTTCAAGAGTTATTATTGATAATTACTGGCATTTTACACCTGTTTCTAAATATTTCTCGTCTTTAAAAATATGCCAAAGAAATTATCTATTAATACTCCTTACATACTTTTGATTATTTTGGCTTTTAGGCTTTATCCAAGGCTCGTTTCATAGACCGATTCGAACCTTCAAATAGGTACAAGACGAATGCTCGCTTATCAACGCGTTACACATAGCGTTTTCCTAGTCGTTATTTTGATACCACTTTGACAGCTATACAAAACATACACTATATATGTATACATATACTATACATATAACATATAACTATACTAAAACAGCATGACATGTTAGTAAGTCCATAAGTCTCAACCAGTTGGTCTGAAATAATTATGATAGGTGATATTTGAACACGGACAAATTTAAACACGATTGAAACATTTTAATTTTTCAGCCTCTTCAGAGATATTTTTAAAATTTCAACTTGATCAGAATATCAAGTTTTGATCATTTATATTAAATATCCACATTATACACTAAGAAAACGCTCAGTGTAACGCGTTGATGAGCGAGCGTCGATACGCCCAACATCTCCAACCAAAACAACACGATGCACTCGATCAAAGAAGAAAACAATCAATCGCAACGTTTTCATTTTCCACCAATGGGAAAATATTATTTAAACTTGATCCAATTGGAGGATTTCACTGAAAGTTTGTAAAAAAAAACATGAATAAAATGTTCAAAATGCATCGCAACTTTTCAAATTGATCGGATCAACTAATCAGAGGATTTTTTTTTAAATTTAACCAATAACAGCTTAGAAAAAATGGGCAAACCGCTGAGTTGGTTCTAACATGTACGCAAAATTTCAGCTTGATCGGAGCAACGGTGTAGTTAGATTTGATAAGATTATATTAGATTAGATAAGATGGGACCTGTATAACGGCAGTAACAGGAAAACAAACGAACTCACGAAAAAGGAAAAAAAATTAAAAAAACGGACATACAATAGGTACACTTGGACAAACAAAAATTGATCGTTCAATCAATCTGATAGGCTGATAAATGTAAGATCGCACCATCAGAAGTCAGTCTAAGCGATCTCCTTGTCTCACTCTAGTAGGTGACCTCACAATTCAACATTGATAATAACAATCTTTGATTGGTTATGGGACATGACCAGCAGTCATTCAAATTTGTTCAACGATCAATTTTTGTTTGGCCGAGTGTACATACATACATACACCCATACATACATACATACACATAAACATACATAAATTAATTATTATCGATTAATTAATATCAACATTATGAGTTAGATTATTATTTCTTTCGATGTTTATATTTTGTCAAGTACCTATGTTATGTTAAGTTAATGTTATAATTTACCAATTTATATTATTGTGTTTTTTACAACAGACAAGAACCTCTTAGGTGTTTCGTGGTCAAACGATGGATTTATGACGTATGTATAATGTGTGTTTCTCAATAATAAAAAAAAAAATACATACAGCAATCTGCTAAGCATTGTGTGTATGTATTTAAATCCTACATAATTACATCTCATATAATCAAGGTTTGTAGATGGCCAATCTCAATTCAAGGAATCTGACGTCAAGATTCTAGTTATTAAACATTTAATGCATTCGTCCTTCCTAACTGTCACGGACAGGATAAGGACAATGACTGCCTGAGAGTGAGTTCACTGCACGCTGATCCATGTGGAAAGTCCAGGCGAAAACACATCTTAAACTATCCCAAACTACACTTTCGTCCTAAAATTAAAGTTGGCACTGCAATTGACTAGTGTAGATCTCCTCCCCCCACTACGTCTTAAAACAAAAGTCAATGTTTGGTCACTGACAGCTAACATATGTCAGTTACCAGCTAACAGCTGTTTCTTACAGAATTTAGCAGTTTTACAATCTACAGATTGCTTTTAATAATAGTAATGCTTTAAACAATCTACTTGAATCTTGTTCAGTCTCAAATCTTGATCAGTCTCCATTAACTTATCATAAGAGAGGTAGGGCCTTTTTAAGTTGACGAAACTATCCAGTGACAGACGCCATTAAAAAGTAAAACGCTTTGGCAACATACCATGGCAAAATATAATTTGTTTCGTTGTACCACTGTAATAATTGTCCAGCATATCATCAAACATGATTTATATGAGTTTAAATATATTGATTGTACTATTTCAAGAGGTAAATTAAACTATTAAACACGTGTGAGCTATTTCTTTGATCTTTTTGAATTTCATTTGTCTGAATGAAAAATTGTTATTTTCTAAGAACCCTGGAGTTACCATGGTAATACTTTTGTTTTTCATAAGGCAACGCCCACCTTCATTGGTCAATTGTTAGTACTTGAAACTGCATTATTACCGTCAAGAATAGACATGGGGCAGGGATGGTTGGGGGAGGGGGGATACTGAAATTCAGGATTTTTTATGTAATTAATTGAGCCATTTCAGCCCTTTTTAAACTAAAATCAGGATTTCTGGTCATAGGGTGCTATGGATCAGCACTTGACTACTTCATAGAATTTTAATTTGTGATTGTCCCCTCCCCTCTCTGGCAATCCTTCTGATGTCTTCTGATTTCTTATCACATTTTACTCCTAACTAAAAGCGCGCCTCACTTTAGTATGTCACTCTATAAGAATTGTGCCTCATCAAAAGAAAACAGATCACATCTTTCAGAAGAAGTAGAAATTCACAGGCGCGTAGGAATAGGGGGGAAAGGGGGGATTTGACCCCCCCCCTGCCAGAGATCCTGACCCCCCCCCCCCCCTGCTAGAGACTCTGACCCCCCTGCTAGAGATCCTGAACACATCCAGATATTCACAAATGTTGATTAAGTGTTGCATAGAATGCACAAATTTGCTCCATTATGGGGTTGAATTCTCAAAATTTTCTCAAGTTTTGCAAAACTAATTGAACAGAGGTATTATCCAATGAGACAACTAATTTACTCATTTGTCCAACATGATCATCCTCATGAATCAAATTAAATAATTACACGTTAAACCAATAGATTCCAAAACACATACAGATTTTTCTTATTGATTGCTGTTGCTCTTGCAACCTTTTTCAAAGGTCGATTGCAAAATCAATTCATAATCGATTCTCTTTCACTAGAATTCAAATATTTCCCTGCGGGGCCATTTAGGATTTTGTCAAATAACAAAATTTTATTTTGTCTCTTGTATCCCCAAGAATATTGCATAGGACACATTTTAAATGTCTTTAAAAAGATGCCAAAAAAGCGTCGAATTCGATTCTATTTTTATCAAGATGTAAAAAAATGCCCTGCGGGGCCATTGGGAATTCTATAAAAACAAGTTTTCATAAGTTCCCACAGAATATTGCATATCACACATTTTACATTTCTTTGAGAAGAATAGCTTAAAATTCGATTATTTTGTATCAAAAATTCACAAAAGGCCCTGTAGGGCTAACTGGGGGGGTGAGTCCCCCAGACCCCTTGTAGCAGTAAACTACCTTTTCCTGACATCCATCGACCTCCTATAATTTTGACCCCCCCCCCCCCCCTGTCAAAATAAAGTTCTTACGCGCCTGGTCAAGTTCATTCAGGTTTGCGAAGTTTCGCTAGGGTACTGCGAGTGGCAGGCATCATCTATCTGCGTGTTGGGGGCAGGCGCGTAGGAAATGGGGGGGGGGATAATCCCCCCACCCGAGCAGTTCACCATATAACATTAGGTTTAGCGTCCCAGAATCACTTATAAATGATTTACATTCGAAAAAAACGCCATGTGGGACCCCCCACCGGGTGTTGCAATCTCCCCCCCCCCCCCCCCCCCCATAAAGTGTGGGGGGGACACCAGATGTCAGCTTTACGTCTATATCTACACATACCTACTTTCATTACCTTTGTTTTCAAATCATATCACCGCCACCTGCACAACAAGGTGGAATATTGTTACTTCACATTATCACTTTTAGTTGTAGTGTTTTTAGCATTTAGCAACTTGAAGAATGCAACGTGAGGAAAGTACCTTCTTCTATCGAACAACTCAAACTTCTGCTCATGAATAGAGAGAGATAGTCAAGGTGACATAATTGGTATATTTATAAATTTTAGCACTGCATGGCTGTAATATTCACCATGTGTAAACATGCAAGTTGATTTTCGCACAATAAATAATATATATTCTTGCGACGGATGGCTGAGCAAACATATTTACAAATCGTCGTCTCTTATTTACTATTTACTTTCATATAGGTACCTATTATATTAATTGCTGAATTTAAACATGAGTTCTGTATGGACACAGTAATTTAGAAATAATTAGAAATTAGAAATTAGAAATTCTCTTAAAAATAGTCTCGTCTCCAAACAAACGCTATGAAATCCTAAAATTCGGGACTACTTTTATTTTCGAATATTTTATATTTCCAACTTCAAACTCAATTCATCCAGAATCACGTTATAATCTCAGCAATATTGTTCAAATCGCCCAGATCTTCCACTACATCACAGAGCATACAGGGAAGTTTAACATATGTTCCATAGATTGCTCCTGCCCACACACAGTCAACAGTCTGGAGCCGTCATTATTGAGCGAGGGAAGCGAGCGACTCCTTCGGCTCTTTTGGTACGGACCTCTCTTTTTTTCTTCCGTTAGGGGCAAAATAAACGGGGTCGCGCGATTTTGCGTCCTGGGGAGTTTTAGACGCGCTTCTTTTGAGCGTCTCGTGTGTTCGCTCCCACAAGACTCAATGCTACCTAACTGCAAGCGTCTTTTTGTCGCCGCGACTGAGCGACTAAAAGTCGCCCCGTGTGTTCGCAGCCTTACTGAGGCTATACAGGTCACAGTTTTTCTTCGATCGAGCTGAAATTTTGAACACATGCGCGGACCATTTCTGGGCGTTGCAGATCCTACTTTTTTTGAAATCCGCTGATTGGTTCAAATTTAAAAATAAATATCTTTCGATTGGTTAGTCCGATCAATTTGATATTTTGACAATTCATTACGATTAACATTGTCCCCAATCTTACAATGTTTCAGCTAAATCCTCCCATTGGTAAAAATTTAAAATTCGTCACTCCTGTGATTTTTTAAATTTAAACTAGAACCGTTTGACCGATCAATTTAAAACTTTGCATGGTCATTGGGACCAACATTTTAGGTATTTTTGTCAATTTTCCCCCCGACGGCTGCCACCTTAGGGCGGTGGTTGGGTTTGTGTTGGCCAATGATCCACTGCAGCTACGACGGCGAGCATATGCTCATGTGTAAGGGTTACCCATGCCGGACAGGTCAGTGGTGAGGTCCAGACAAAGAGCAGCCAGAGTCGGCCTAACCATGCCCTCCCTTGAATTTGCGGTCCCCATCGGGCCGGCCTCCCCCTCAAGATGGTGATCCCCCTGAAATCGGGTTCCGCCGGCCCGAAAGCTCACACCCCTCGGTCCGTCCCCATTCCAGCCTGGCCTTCCCCCCAGTGCTGGACTCCCCCGGATCGGGCCCGTTGGGGCGACCCCTCCTCATGTCCTTCACTTTTTATCAACAAAGTTAAATATACAAATTAATGTCAGCAATATAACCTCGTCGTTGACGCGCCGTTAAACCAAAATGTTCTATTTTGTCAATATTCATGACTAATCTGTCGTTATCTACAAAGTTATTGTCATTTTCAGGACATTTTGTTCTATAACCTTGAAATATTTGCAAATTTATGAGAGAAATTTTATATTTTATATTTTGGTAGTTAACAACCTGGGATTAGCTAGGTTAAACAACATTGAGCGAAGTCAGCGGTATGGGTGATATTCAACTCTGGCTTACTATGCTGTTGGGCCAGAGAGACTGGGGTGGTTGGGGGTTATTGTGATGACTTCCCTCCACCTGTTATCGAGTGAGTATCGAGTAGAGAGCAAACTACTCACTCGCTTGAATCCCGAGTTACGAATCCTCAACATAATGACGCATCGACAAAGGAGTAAAGTTGTTGAGGCGGCAGTAGGACTGCAAGTCCTGTAACCATTAATAAAATGGCTTGGCCACCCCTTGGCGCCATCCCTGCGTAATAAATCTACACCTTACGAGCACTGTACACTGTTGTAGGTACAAGGAAAGGAGGACTTGGAATTAAAACTGCTTTTCGGGCCAGATATTTCAAAGAGTTTATATAGTCGCGTAGATGCACTTCATATTATGCATATTCCCAGGCTCTGGCACTAAAAATAGTTTTTACAAACCACAATAAAAAATTTACATTTACAGCATACGTTTTAATAGTAGGTATTTAGATCCAGGTATTTCCCCAAGGATGAAAATGCTCCAAACAACGCCTTGTTAAAGAAACCCAGTTAGGCGCTTCAAACATTGCAATAACGTACTGTCAGGCTTTGGATTTCCAAAAGGAAATAACATTTTTAAAAATTTGATCTCAAATCGAAGTAGATGTATAAAATTGCATTAAGAGGGCCCGATGATTTCGATGAAAACATTGACCTCAATACAAGTAAATTCTAAAATATGAGAAGTTATTGGTTAACATTTTAAAATTTGTTTTACTAGGAAAACGCTCTGTGTAACGCGTTGATGAGCGAGCACGGATACACGCAACACCTCGAACCGAAATTATGTCTATCGAAAATGTCATTAAAAGCCAATTCTTGAATTTCGTCAGAGACTTGTATAAATATCTCCAAAATCTCCAAAAATATTGGTCCCAATATCCTTGCTAAGTTTTAAGCTGATCGATTAAACCTTTATGATTGAACGGTTCCTTGTTAATTTTCAAAAATCACAGGATCTCGTTCAAAAAATATACCTGGGACCACTCATGATATGATATAAGTGTGTGTACACAATATCAGATCAATCTGTTGAACGGTCATTATTAGTTTCATTTCGTTTAAAACTTTCTGCTCTAAATACCTTGCCTTGAACTGAAGATTCGAAGTCACCGTGAATTTGACAGCCAACATGCAAAATGTCCCTAAAATGACAAAAACTTTTGAAAATAACAACAGATTAAATTGAAAATTGGCAAAAATACCTTAAATGTTGGTACCAATGACCATGCGAAGTTTTTAGTTGGTCGGTCAATCGGTTCTAGTTTAAATTTCAAAAAATCACAGGAAAAATGGTTTCAAATTTGAACCAATGGGAAGATTTGGCTGAAAATTTTTATGATTGGGTACAATGTTGGTTGCAATGACTTTGCTAAATTTCAAATTGATCGAACCAACCAATCGAAAGATATTTTTTATAAAATTTGAACCAATCACATGATCCCATTCAGAAAAGATCCCAGGGACCGCATAGATTACGTTAGTATGTTTGCAAAATTTCAGATCGATTGGTTGTGCGGTTTGACCTGGGCAGTGCAGGCAAAAAAAAAACCCCAAAAAAAAGAAAAAAAAACACACAGAGAAAGTGCCATAAGAGTACCGTGGTGACGCTCGCTACGCTCGCTCAATTATATAGATCCTATAGGATAGGATATCTTTTAGGATTTTTTTTGTAGATATAATTAATCTTTAAATAATTTTAGTGATGTTTGTCATGAAAATACAATAAATTTTGACAGTTAATGTTTTAATCTTAGAACTAGGAAAACGCTCTGTGTAACGCGTTGATGAGCGAGCACGGATACACGCAACACCTCGAACCGAAATTATGTCTATCGAATGTCATTAAAAGCCAATAATTCTTTAGTTTCATCACATACTTGTATAAAAATCTCCAAAATCTCCAAAAATATTGGTGCCAATCCTTGCTAAGTTTTAAGTTGATCGATTAAACCTTTATGATTGAACGGTTCCTTGTTAATTTTCAAAAATCACAGGATCTCGTTCAAAAAATATACCTGGGACCACCCATATGATATGATATGTAGTGTGTGTACACAAAATCAGATCAATCTGTTGAACGGTCATTATTAGTTTCATATCGTTTAAAACTTTCTGCTCTAACTACCTTGCCTTGAACTGTAGATTCGAAGTCGCCGTGAATTTGACAGCCAACACGCAAAATGTCCCTAAAATGACAAAAACTTTTGAAAATAATGACAGATTAGAGTGAAAATTGGCAAAAATACTTTAAATGTTGGTACCAATGACCATGCGAAGTTTTTAGTTGGTCGGTCAATCGGTTCCAGTTTAAATTTCAAAAATCACAGGAAAAATGGTTTCAAATTTGAACCAATTGGAGGATTTGGCTGATTTTTTTTTTGATTGGGTACAATGTTGGTTGCAATGACTTTGCTAAATTTCAAATTGATCGAACCAACCAATCGAAAGATAATTTTTATAAAATTTGAACCAATCACAGGATCCCGTTCAGAAAAGATCCCAGGGATCGCATAGATTACGTTAGTATGTGTACAAAATTTCAGATCGATTGGTTGTGCGGTATGACCTGGGCAGTGCAGGCAAAAAAAAACAAAAACAAAAACAAACAAACAAACAAAAAAACACACAGAGAAAGTGCCATAAGTGTACCGTGGTGACGCTCGCTACGCTCGCTCAACAATATATTTGTATTGCTCTTATGGGAATATCAGAAAAGTGTACTAATAGATGATTAATATATTTTTAATAAGTTCAGTTTTTCTTGACGAAATTGTTTTCATTAATATGCATTTTACCTTCGTTTAAGTTTTTGGAAAAAAACTAAACTTGGGAACATATCGCGAAAAACTGAGAAACTTTAACACTTCCAATGTTCAAGTATAGGACAAAAGTGAAACTTCAACTGTGAATATCTCAGAACTTAGTTCAGATACCCCATCTAATTTTTCGATATTATTGAGGGTGATGCAATAACGAACTAATATTGAAAGTTCAAAACTTTGTAGACAAGTGCGAGAAATCATCGGAGCCCCCTTAAATAAAAACACACAATAATAATCAATCCACTAAGATGTATGGATGAACGAATTACTGCAATGAATACTGAACTCACAACCCACACTTGTTCAATCATATTGATCGGTTGATTGCATTAAACTATTTCTAAGACCTCATACATCAATACGTCAAACGAGTAGAGCAAATCTCTTATACAATATATAGGTGAAGTCCAACAAGTATATCCATATTAATATGTATTGATCGATGTAGGAGGTGTAGCACTTGTTTACAGAAACGTTAATTATTGAAATATATGAGAAATATCTCTAATAGAGCTAGAAGTGATTTCATTGGAGGTCATCCGATTATTAATAAAAATGCACACTCCTTTGCGTTTATAGGTCGTCATTCATCTACACGGATTCATGGCTCTGATTTACTGTCGTTTCACATACTTTACGCTCGTCACGTATGCTTTATATAAAGTGCGGCATAAGTCACTCGATGCACGCATAGCAAAATCCGGGAGAGGTTGGAAATATTTTTTATGATTTTTCCACGTTTTGCAGTTGAATGCCTCGTAAAGTCGGGGAATCATTGACCACTCTGGACGGAGGTAAATCTCGTGATGTGGTGGTTAAAACACTTTTAAAAGCCAATAACTTGAGGCGTTTTCGTTTTTCCAGAGTATCGGGGTGCCATTTTGTCATTGTTCATTCTGAATTGTAGAGTTTACACTGTTGAGGAAAATTCAATAATTAGTTTATACAAGTCAATAGCTTTACATGTTATTGATTCAAGTTTACATAAGAAAATTACCTACCATAGGAAATTCATGGCAATGGCATTTAATTGGTGGAGCTTTCGTATAAGTTGGCTCATATTTCTGTTAATATTTTGTTCTTTATACAAAATGTGATTAAATATTACGAAATTGTGTTCTTTGTTCCAAATATTTGCTTCAATTCAAGTGTCCATTCATCTCAAATTGTCCAATTGCAGTTGGAAAAATATAACCGATTCTAAACCAAGAATTGCCAAGATTTGGGTTTTTCTTGTCTATCACACTAGCCAAATCGTCCCAATTCAAGTCTGCAGATTTGAATTGACCTATGTAGGTGGGCGTTGCCTTTTGAAAGACAAAAGTATTACCATGGCAACTCCAGAATTCTTAGAAAATAACAATTTTTCATTCAAACAAATGAAATTCAGAAAGATCAAAGAAATAGCTAACAGATGTTAATCTAGTTTAATTTATCACTTGAAATAGTACAATCAATATATTTAAACTCATATAAATCATGTTTGATGATATGATGGACAATTTTTACGGATGCTACAACGAAACAAATTATATTTTGCCAGGTATGTTGCCAAAGCGTTTTACTTTTTAATGGCGTCTGTCACTGGATAGTTTCGTCAACTTAAAAAGCCTAAAGGTCCTTCCTCTCTTATGAGAAGTTAATTAAGACTAAACAATATTCAAGTAGATAGCTTAAAGCAATACTATTATTAACGGCAATTTGTTGATTGTAAAACTGTTAAATTCTGTTCGAATTCAACATTATTCTAATAATATCATGTGTACAATTTGTTGTGTATATAAGCTCTTTGGTTGTGACCAAACATTGACTTTTGTTTTATGACGTCGTAGTTTGGTCAGATCTACATTGGTCAATTGCCCAACTTGAATTGTATAGTGGAATATCCACTTAACACAGCTGTGAAAATTTTACTGAGCAAATCGGACTCAAAATTTTAATACCTACTATGGTTTGATGTGTGAAGTGTCAAGAACATTTCTTTAATAGGAATTCAGAAAAGGTACGTGGCATATAATTTTCCATCCATTGCGAAGTATCTCTTTCCACTGGTCGTTATCCTGGATAGCTTAAGTAATTCTTCCGTCTTAATTGATTGTTGACGTTCTTTTGAATTCTGCTCTAACATTATTATCTTATAGAGAGAGCCAGTTCAGATTTCTGTCGAGAGAGAGCTCTCGCATGGAGCTGTCAGATTTCGATGACACGATGCAAAGACATATTAAATCTGATCTCATGCAACCAGCTTAATATATTCCCGTCTTGTGGAAACTTCAGTCGACCCCAAACTAAACACGAATAAGGAAAGAATGCCAAAACAAAACTGACTTTTCTACAGAAATATGATACACGATTAATGTCCTTCATACAATGGAAATCATCGAATGATTCGTTTTAATTAGACCTACGCTAATGATTTGTAATCTACCTCAGAAATTACTTGACCATGAATTACGCCAAGGATTTATCACAGATACATAGCAATCGACCAATAAAACTAATTAAGTTAGCTTACGTAACAAAGTAATCGTTTTAAACATATGCCCTAGATTTATTATTCTTTCGAAATCATATTTTCATTCCATTTTATTGAATTATTATATGAAAAAGTTGCTAATGATTCCGGTGTGCGTTGCGGAAGGTTGCTATCAAGGCTTGTTCGTGACACACCCTTGTGTCGACCAGTGGTTGCTTCACTCACAGAGGTTGCTCCACATCTCACTGCCACACCTGCTGCACTTGCTGTCACGGCCACCTAGATGATCCTCTGCCTGCGTCCTGGCAGTTGCTGTCACTGCCACCTAGACGATCCTCTGCCGTGTCCTGGCAGTTGCTGTCACTGCCACCAAGAAGATCCTCTGCCTGCGTCCTGGCAGTTGCTGTCACTGCCACCTAGACGATCCTCTGCCTGCGTCCTGGCAGTTGCTGTCACTGCCACCTAGACGATCCTCTGCCTGCGTCCTGGCAGTTGCTGTCACTGCCACCTAGACGATCCTCTGCCTGCGTCCTGGCAGTTGCTGTCACTGCCACCAAGAAGATCCTCTGCCTGCGTCCTGGCAGTTGCTGTCACTACCACCTAGACGATCCTCTGCCTGCGTCCTGGCAGTTTCTGTCACTGCCACCAAGAAGATCCTCTGCCTGCGTCCTGGCAGTTGCTGTCACTGCCACCTAGACGATCCTCTGCCTGCGTCCTGGCAGTTGCTGTCACGGCCACCTAGACGATCCTCTGCCTGCGTCCTGGCAGTTGCTGTCACTGCCACCTAGACGATCCTCTGCCTGCGTCCTGGCAGTTGCTGTCACTGCCACCTAGACGATCCTCTGCCTGCGTCCTGGCAGTTGCTGTCACGGCCACCTAGTCGATACTCTGCCGTGTCCTGGCAGTTGCTGTCACTGCCACCTAGACGATCCTCTGCCTGCGTCCTGGCAGTTGCTGTCACTGCTACCTAGACGATCCTCTGCCTGCGTCCTGGCAGTTGCTGTCACTGCCACCAAGAAGATCCTCTGCCTGCGTCCTGGCAGTTGCTGTCACTGCCACCCAGACGATCCTCTGCCTGCGTCCTGGCAGTTGCTGTCACTGCCACCTAGACGATCCTCTGCCTGCGTCCTGGCAGTTGCTGTCACTGCCACCAAGAAGATCCTCTGCCTGCGTCCTGGCAGTTGCTGTCACTGCCACCTAGACGATCCTCTGCCTGCGTCCTGGCAGTTGCTGTCACGGCCACCTAGACGATCCTCTGCCTGCGTCCTGGCAGTTGCTGTCACTGCCACCAAGAAGATCCTCTGCCTGCGTCCTGGCAGTTGCTGTCACTGCCACCTAGACGATCCTCTGCCTGCGTCCTGGCAGTTGCTGTCACTGCCACCTAGACGATCCTCTGCCTGCGTCCTGGCAGTTGCTGTCACTGCCACCAAGAAGATCCTCTGCCTGCGTCCTGGCAGTTGCTGTCACTGCCACCTAGACGATCCTCTGCCTGCGTCCTGGCAGTTGCTGTCACTGCCACCTAGACGATCCTCTGCCTGCGTCCTGGCAGTTGCTGTCACGGCCACCTAGACGATCCTCTGCCTGCGTCCTGGCACTTGCTGTCACTGCCACCTAGACGATCCTCTGCCTGCGTCCTGGCAGTTGCTGTCACTGCCATCTAGACGATCCTCTGGACATGAGGAAGACATGGTGGGGAACATGGGGACGGGTCGTCTTAACGGGCCCGATCCGGGGGAGCCCAGTACTGTGGGGAAGGCCAGGCCGGAATGGGAATGGACCGGGAAGTGTGAGGATTCGGGCCGGCGGAACCCGATTTCAGGGGGATCACCATCTCGAGGGGGAAGGCCGGCCCGAGGGGACCGCAAATTCAAGCGAGGACATGGTTAGGTCGACCCTGGCTGCTCTTTGTCTGGGCCTCACCACTGACCTGTCCAGCATGGGTAGCCCTTACACATGAGCATATGCTCGCCGGCTTATAGCTGCAATGGATAATTGGCCAACAAAAACCCCACCACCGCGCTTATGTGGCATACGTCGGGAGGGGGGGGGGGGGGGGGTCGATAGAGTTATCATCAGTTGTAGGAAAATGTATACTGAAATCAGATACTTCAACAAAGTTTTTCAATTACTTATAAACTGCTTATAAACTAAAAGTGGGAAATCTCCAGACTGTCACCTGAAATACAGGTCACCGAGAGGCAATTAACTTTGAACTTGTCCTTAACGAACCATGCCGCATTACCGCGATTCGAGCGATACCACGCACGTTACTATTATAAATCATGATATTGGCCCAACTTCTGCTCTCAAAGGGACTGGAGGGCATTTTTCTCATTCAGTAAGTGATTTTACAACTCACTGTATATTTTTAACACATTATTGTACCGTAAAATGTCGACTTTTTTATTTTTGAAAATAAACAGATGCATTTTTGCAACGTAAGGCCCACTTTACACACTGAATACTTCCACGCTGTCTCATTTTGTTCACAAAGAATGGGCGGATGTCATGACGAAGCCCAAGTTTCGATAACTTCATTCCTTCTTCGACTGTAGCTTCATTTACTGTAAAATCCGGTTCGTTAAAATTGAAACAAAACATTATAAAAAGGGCCACGTCAGCCCACAACTGAATATCTTATGAACATTCTCTTCAAGTTTCGTGTCATTCAGATAAATGGTATTGTCTATTCTATGTCAAAAGTATCGCGCATTTTACACATGCCAAAACGTCCCGTTTTCTTTGTGGCGCCTAAAAATAATTAATGTCACTGGATATCATATGGTACCAACTCCCTCTTAAGAAATATGAAGAAAAAAATATTGTCTTTTTTCGGTCGAATCGCCTTTAGGTGTTCAATGTTCGCATTCTTCGTCGTCATTTTCCATTGATCATCATAATAAACAACACCTAGCTGGATGTACGTAGCACCTAGTAGCCTATCATGCTATAACGCTAGCCAACGGCTATTTAGTTAGTCTAAGCTAAGTTATGATCTAAGTTTCGTTATTCGAATGAAACTATCAGAAACTCTGCTTTATTTATTCATCTTATACAAAGTTAAGATTCCTAATTATGATGATTAGATAAATTTAATGGACATATCAGGTAAGCTGACAGATCACTTTTTCGCTGGGAGAAAATAATTGGTACTTAGGATTATTCGCAAAATTTACCACGGGTTTCAGTCAACTGTTGATTGTAATTGGATAATTACGAACAAATAACGTATTTAGTAAGGTGATGTTAACATTGCTAAACCAAGGAATAGCCACAATGTCCACATATGACATTGTTGAATTGTCCACATATGAAGACATTGATTAACTATTATCCCATCTGGTCTTCACGCATCTGGTCGCGGGTTCGATTCCCGCTGACGTCTTTTCTGACGGAGGTGTTCCTCGGTCTCCTCAGTCGAGATGCTAATAGACCAGGACCACCTCCTTCCCACCGTCTATTCTTACCTTATGAATGTCATCATCTTCCTATCATTAACATAATCATTTAAGAGCTCGCTGTACTCGAAGGTAAATATTCCACAGGATATTTCCTGCATATTGTTATATCTTTTGTAAGATTCACATTACAAAGTCATTGAAAAATAATTAAGATAGCTAATTTTTAGTCGACCTTATAAATTAAATTATTATTCGCATTTTTCTTAATTTGAATGGTTCAAAGGTTGTGACGAATTTAGGAAATGTTATCTTCGAATGTTTACTTCCGAATACAGAAGAGTGACGCAAAAGCGCTGTTCACGAGCTGTTTTGCGTTTTGCGTTCAAGCCCAGAAACCGCTCACAGCAGATCTTTTGCTATTAGCATTTTCCCTATTGGTTAATAGGGAAACAGAAAATGAAACGCACAGTTAAAAAACGTTTTAGTTAACAGCCTAACGGCACTTAATAATTTAGTCCCTGGAATCTACCTTTGGGTACATCCAGGTACAACGGCCTTTAATACTGACTTTCCTCATGCGTGACCTAAAGAGTGGACCTTAACGTTGACTCATGCTGTCTCTAGAGGGCACTGACTATGGTCAGGATCAGCTGGTTTTACACACATACATTGACGTCACAGAAGCAGCATCTCATCGAGGAAAACCAGCCATTATCCATGGCGTTTCAAGAATACACTTTCGCCCAAATATCGACGTCATTTGAATACGTCATTGACCGGAGTCAATACGTCATAGTCACTTTCGACGTCACCAATCGTATTTACTTATCCTTGGACTGAATTCAATATTGTTTGTTGTTATGTTAAAATCAAGATATCAAAGTCCTAACAATAATATTATTAAAATGTCTTCATTATACTGGTTGGAAAGTGTTATTTTTGTAATTTCAGGTTTTGATGACAACAGAAAGGTATGTAATAACCATTGTGAAGTAAATTTTAGAATAGATTATTCGCGTCAACGACGAGGTTGCGCATATTAATTTTACTTTTAACTTTGTTGAGCATAAGTGGAGGACATGGGGAGGGGTCGACCTAACGGGCCCGATCCGGGGGAGTCTAAAACACTGGTGTGAAACTGGTGGAAAGCCAGTTCAGAATTATAACGGACGGTGGATGGGGGAGGGGGGAGACTTCGGGCCGGTGGCACCCGATTTCAGGGGGATCAACATCTCGAGGGGGGCCCGAGGGGTCCGCGAATTTGGAGAGAGCATGGGACTAGGTCGACCCTGGACTGCTCTGAGTTGGGACCAACTTGTAATGTGAGTACACCAGCCCCACCACCGCGTCAAGGTAGCAGTCCATTAATGAGGTTGTGAAGTAAAAACTTTTAATCATATTTCAAGTTATTATTAATCCCCATAAAAAACACTTCGTGTAAAAATACCAGCCAAGTCTCTTAAACTGAAACAAAATATGAAATCTAAAAATTCTGCACTGAAAAGTAGTGATATCAAAAAATTAGCCAAGTCAAAACTTTATTTGAAAATCAAAAAATACTTGGCGCATCGTGTACTTAAATAGCTTGGAAGTATAAGCCAATTATAAATTATACATGAAATATACATATACATAGTATACCTATAATGCCCTAAAAAAAACGATGCGCCAAGTATTTTTTGATTTTCAAATAAAGTTTTGACTTGGCTAATTTTTTGATATCACTACTTTTCAGTGCAGAATTTTTAGATTTCATATTTTTTTTTAGTTGAAGAGACTTGGCTGGTATTTTTACACGAAGTGTTTTTTATGGGGATATCACTCCTTTTTTTAGTTTATTCTAACAACTTGTGACACATATGAAATGAACAATTACTAAATTCTTTTAAAAAATCATCACCCTTTACAATTTCGTTACCACTAATGAATAGCAGCGTATGGTCCTAAATAATTGCTTTAAATGATCTTTCACGAAGAATAGCAAAGGTTTCATTCCAATCAGTCAACCCAGTTCCGAGATATGGAAACACTTCGGTTTTCAAAATGGCTGCTGAACTTTCTGCAATGCCACATAGAATTTATTTCTATAAATGATGTGTATCATTTTAAGCTTTCTGAATATGTATTTATTGTATAGGAGGGAATTATAATAATTTATAATTTGAATGACGTCATTTCCGGTCTCATAAATAGGAAAATTCTATTTGTACTGTTCATATTCCATAGAGATGGCCATCCGAATCGTTTGGCGCTAGTTTCATACCGATTTGTCTACCAGTTTTTGAGATATGACGTTACTTCCGGTTTAAAAATGGCGGCTGAAATCTCTGACCCCTTGAAGTATATTTGAAACATGATTATAATTTTATATGCTGTCTCAAATAGTATATTTATTGCATCAAAATAAAAATTTGTGAGATTATTAAAATGTGTGACGTCATTTCCGGTTTAGGTATGAGAAACTGCAAATATTATTGATGATAATACATAAAGTTGACCGTCTAAATTGTTTTGCGCTGGTTTCGTTGAAATCTATTTAGCCGTTATTGAGATATGATGTCACTTCCGGTTTCAAAATGGCGGCTTCCGGTTGGTTTTATAACAAGTCACATGAGACGTCAAAAGTACATACGTTACATAAATATCAAAATAATCGGATCAATCTTTGTTGCCAAAAAGCCAATCGATGTATTTCAAATTTCATTACGTCATTTCCGGTTTCTTTAACATAATGTTTAGTCTTTTGCTACTTATCATGCATATAGATGACCGTCTGGATCGTTTGGCGCAATTTTCGTTCCAATCGGTCCAGCCGTTGACGAGATATGACGTCACTTCCGGTTTCAAAATGGCGGCATAAAACCAGTTATAGCAAAAGGCACCTCAGACGCCAAAAGTGCATATGTGGTAAAAATTTTAAATCAATCGGTTCAGCCGTTTATGCTGTGGCCTGTTTACCATATTTTAGCTCCACCCTACTACTACTACTGAGATTATTATTATGAAAACCGCCCTAAATCACTGTTTTCACGGCCCTCTAGCGCGCAAAGGGCGTAACCTATTGTTCCCAAATTTGGTATATGTTGTAGGGTGGGCCATAGCTCGAAATTAAGATATATCGCAACAATGTGAGATTTTCCAATTTTAAGATCCAGTAGGCCGAAAATGCCACTTTGATGCTTACAGTAAAAGTGGGTTTGCTCCAGCCTTTTTAAATGAGTGTGTGCGCGCGCCGTACGACTTGGCTGGCGTGGAGCGACCGCTCCACTAGATTGACCCTACATATTATTAAAACGTCTCAGACACTTTTCTCGGTTTTTTTCAGCTCTGAATGTAGGAATGCAATGAAACTTCTCTGTCAGGGGGGCACAAAATTTCGAGTAACTTTGAATGGCTCTGTCTCTTTGAAAACGAAATGTAAGTTAAAACGAAGTTAATTGTTTCAAATGTACCACAACATTTCTTTATAATTTAATTAATTTCACATTATAAATGATTAATGATTAATTATTTTCGAAACTTCGTATTTTCTGACTTTAGGTGCAATTCTCGTACTATTTAGACCTGAGCCTTGCTTTATGTTTAAAAAAAAATCTGTGTCCCCAAAATATGTAAAATGGGAGTAAATGATGACAGGTCTATTTTAACTAATCGAATGAGAAATAATTTGATTTCTATCAAATTCAGATAATAATTTGTAATGGGATTTAGTATTAAAATACTTTTACTTGAGCAGTAATAAATATAAAATACAAAAATTGCACTTTCCTGGGAACCCGTAAAATGAGCTCACATTTTCTTTGCAGACCTCTGTGGGGACGAATTTAATCTCCCGATAAAAAAGGATTGTATACGTATTTGTGGTGTTTATATTGCTAAAACATGTTGAAAATTCAACATATTATGGTGGACCAGCGTTAATTGTTGGTCCAACATTTCTGTTTTTGAAAAAAGTCATCAGAATGAGGGGTGCAAAATTGGTACAAAACCATGGTTATTCAGAATGGGGGGGGGGGGGAGGAGGCAATCTCAGACCCCAAAACATTAGCAATGGTAATTATTTTACACATGATTGATTGGTTTCATGATTTATTGGTTCAATTGAAAGGGCTTAGTTCACCTTCGAGTGCAGCAGACTCTTAAATAACACTTGGCACAACTAAAAGCGGCACTTTAACGAAGCGGATTGGCTGCTGGTCCAGTTCCTTGGCAATCAATCCAATTGTTATTGTTAATGAAAGCAGAGCTCGCCTATACAATAGAGTTAGATGACGAGTTAGCACAGACAGACTTCATTGGATGATGCCATCAAACCTTTATCAGCCAATCCGTTTCTTGTGAATACCGTTATTTACTTTGACCATGTGTACATTTTGTCTATTTGGGTTGGTACTACTGCGGTATCCACTTATATTTTCATTGATTGAGTGCTAAATTATTCTTGCCAGAGGCTTTCAGTTTTACCTTCTGTAAACTGCTAAGTGGCCATTCTAATCTATACGTATAGTCAATAACTTCATGTATCTGAAGAAATCGGTTGTTGTGATTCGATTGCAACTAAAAAAACTATTATTAATTATTATTTACATGAAACCAATGCCAAGGGAATGTGCGGAATCAATCTCCACCAGTCTGTTTCCCTTAATCCAGGGTCAATGAATCTTTCAAATAACATAGGTATTATTTCTTAGCTGGAGGACACACGTTTTTATAGATTGCACGGGACATTGACTCTTTTAATGACTAAAGGTAGTAATTTGTTGTTCATTGAATAGCCTTGCATTGATGGTTTCCAATAATATTGTTCAAATAAGTATTATTCAAGGATACTCTTGCATTGGTTTGTAGGAACTGACACTTTCACAAACTTCCTTCCTGAATTAATCCCTTCCCGGTGCGATTCCAAGATTTATAGCCGATATAAATGGTCAATATTGTGTTCATGTAAGTGGTTCTCATTAGACAAAAGACATGCATCGAGATGATAAACAAACCTTCGTAGTGCATGCGAATTAATGTGGGTGCGAAAATTGCTGTTCTACGACCTTAGGAAATGGGAACCCATTTGAAAACAATCTATGCGACAAAGAGGCAGCGATCAAATATCTGAAATTTCTTTGATTAATGACAAACATTGCAAAACAATTAGTCAGTCAAACGGTTACATTTTTATTTTTTTAAATATCAAAATATTTTGTTGAAAAACTATACACGTGGCATTTCTTTTTATGACATAGTGTGTACAAACTTTCAGATTGATCGGTTGAGCAGTTTGACCTGGACAGTGCAGGCAAAAAGACAAACAGACAAGCAAAAAAAGGATACAGGGAAAGAGCCACAAGAGGAGTTTTGTATTTTCAGTGTGCAAAATATGTATTACGCAACTAGGTAATCGGCTGCGTTTTATCATCAAAAAATTAATGTATAGACAAGATAATAATTAAAAACAAAAGTCATAATGTTTTCAATGCAATATACAATACAATCATTGAAAATTAATAGATAAATTGTTATTATACTATGCTTTTCATTCATTGTGTCATTTAGTTAGTATACTTTTGTAAATAACTTGTCCCAACAATTCTGCAACGAAATTCCCGTGACAATAAAATGTGTGTGGAATAAAATATTAGTCAATGTCATGTGGGAACTTCGTCGCAGTATTGTCTACAGAAAAGATAAACATATTATTTGTAATTTACACACACCTGGTTAATACGCCATATTTAATTCACAATACAATAACACGGTTCTGGTATTGGAATTTCGAGCAATGATCATACATCTATTTATTGTCCGAGATTTTTAATGATCGACATGGTTTAAAATTATAGCCAATTATGTTCACAGAAACCTCATCGCTCTGATGTTTCGTAAACTAATTTGGGCAAACACGAGGAAATAGAGCTCATAAAAAGTACCAAGAACCAGGGATTTAGGGATAAAAATGCGATTTCATAGAAATCCATGTAGCGCAGGAATCAAAACAATTACTTATTTGTTGGGATTTCCAGTTGAGGTGCCGTGTCACTCATGACGTATGGATCGAGGAGAACAGGTGGAGGTGCCGTGTCACTCATGACGTATGGATCGAGGAGAACAGGTGGAGGTGCCGTGTCACTCATGACGTATGGATCGAGGAGAACAGGTGGAGGTGCCATGTCACTCATGACGTATGGATCGAGGAGAACAGGTGGAGGTGCCGTGTCACTCATGACGTATGGATCGAGGAGAACAGGTGGAGGTGCCGTGTCACTCATGACGTATGGATCGAGAAGAACAGGTGGAGGTGCCGTGTCACTCATGACGTATAGATCGAGGAGAACAGGTGGAGGTGCCGTGTCACTCATGACGTATGGATCGAGGAGAACAGGTGGAGGTGCCATGTCACTCATGACGTATGGATCGAGGAGAGCAGGTGGAGGTGCCGTGTCACTCATGACGTATGGATCGAGGAGAACAGGTGGAGGTGCTGTGTCACGTTCATGACGTATGGATCGAGGAGATCAGGTGGAGGTGCCGTGTCACTCATGACGTATGGATCGAGGAGAACAGGTGGAGGTGCCGTGTCACTCATGACGTATGGATCGAGGAGAACAGGTGGAGGTGCCGTGTCACTCATGACGTATGGATCGAGGAGAACAGGTGGAGGTGCCGTGTGACTCATGACGTATGGATCGAGGAGAACAGGTGGAGGTGCCGTGTCACTCATGACGTATGGATCGAGGAGAACAGGTAGAGGTGCCATGTCACTCATGACGTATGGCTCGAGGAGAGCAGGTGGAGGTGCCGTGTCACTCATGACGTATGGATCGAGGAGAACAGGTGGAGGTGCCGTGTCACTCAACGTATGGATCGAGGAGAACAGGTGGAGGTGCCGTGTCACTCATGACGTATGGAACGAGGAGAACAGGTGGAGGTGCCGTGTCACTCATGACGTATGGATCGAGGAGAACAGGTGGAGGTGCCGTGTCACTCATGACGTATGGATCGAGGAGAACAGGTGGAGGTGCCGTGTCACTCAACGTATGGATCGAGGAGAACAGGTGGAGGTGCCGTGTCACTCATGACGTATGGAACGAGGAGAACAGGTGGAGGTGCCGTGTGACTCATGACGTATGGATCGAGGAGAACAGGTGGAGGTGCCGTGTCACTCATGATGACGTATAGATCGAGGAGAACAGGTGGACGTGCCGTGTGACTCATGACGTTGGACTTACAAGATAGTCTGATCAAGATGCAACTCAAGGTGACATTTAATCTAATCAATTATCCAGCGAAAGGTTCTCCGATGATTCTTCCATGGACTTGACAAGGACAGCGTCAGGAAGATGTGTTAAAGGCCGAGAAATGTTTTAATTGTTGATTTGAGACATGATCGGAGCGAGGTTCATGTATGTCGCATGTAGGAGTCAAGATTGATGTGGAATCACCTTCACAAGTGTGTGATTTACCCTATCACGTAACACACAATGTCATTGTGTTGCACAGTTTTCTTCACAATCTGCTATTAGTGCTGTTAGATTTTTTTGGAATAGAAAAGTTACATTGCAGGGGTCCTATTCGATAACTTTAGATGACCGATTCTGTTGGAATCCGATTCATGGTCATATGGATTAACATTGCACCGACTCGGATTCCAGCAGAATCAGGAATTTTAAAGATACATAATAGGGCCCAATATCTGGGTTGGGTATCTATGTTGGTTTTATCATTTTTCGCAGTAAACAAAGAAATAAGTTTATTTGAGCTACTAAACTAAGAATTACTAATTGTCTTCAAGCAATGATGAACTAAGCAGTAATCCATTTATTTGTTTAATTGTAAAGGAAAAACCGCACAATATATTACGGGGGATTCCTATTTTGGAACGAATGGAGATCTTCACGTAATGAGGTGGGAAGACTGACCTAAGATTGTGATGATTCATGTTGCCTCTTCGCCTTCTTGGAACTCCTTCCGTGCAGCAAATGCACCGGTGTTAACATGTGCGGTAGACGTCAAACACACTCTCTGTAGAAATGTAATGACTACATTATTGATTTCGTTTCTACATTAGCACACTCCAGTCTCAGAGCATTCAAGATATTATAAGAATACGCTCTGTGTATAGCGTTTATAAGAGAGCACCGGAATGGGCAACACCTCGAACCGAAATTCCATAACACAGAAATCATATAAGCAGACTGAAAGAGTTACAAAATCCAATCAATCAATAGGTATACACATTTAATGATTTTCATACACTCTGGAGTGCAACTAAACCTGAACCCAATCATCTGCACATCATATTTCTCCTTTCCTAAGAAATCGTCGAAATTCTGCATATATACAGAAAATTGCATTCTGCACCATAATATGCCAAGAAAAAGTAGGCAAGCTGAACTAATTTCCGAGATATATCACTTCAATGTTACAGTTTTTCTTTCAATTTAACATTGCAACCATACAAGAAAAGGCATGCTGATATTTTCAAAAGTGTATATTTAGCTGCTTTTCCACCCTGAGATTTCTTTAAAAAACTACTAAATAGTGTATCACGTACAATATTTAATTCTAACTGTTTTAAATGTACACGTTCCTTGATGATTTACTGAGATATGAGGGTTTTACGGTTTTATTTCGACGATTTTCCTAATAAAAAGTGCAGTTTTACTGATAAAATTGTGTTGCCATGGTGAAACGGTCTTCTAGAAATTCGTATTTTTTTGCAAATTAGTGGAAATTTCAAGAATACCGTGGTTATATCGATTGTTCAATCAAGGTGCTCGCAAAGTGCTCGGATGCGACTGGTGATGAATCAATGTTGATTTTGAAAATAATATTCAATAACATTAAGTCGATAAGTTCTTGACCGATTTGGATAAAACTTTGTAAAATATCATATAATATCAGTCTTGATGACAGGAAGTATAAAAAAAATATTTTGTTTATTTTGGTTTCTAACTTTTAAAATTGCACACTTTGGTATTGTTTTGAATTTGTTTCTTTCAATTTGCTTTTTTTTCAACACCACATGACACACAAATATTTTTTCACTTTGTCCTAAAAATGACGCGATTTTACTTGGCCGCAATATAAGATAGCATGAGGGGATCTCATGCTATGCTATATGCTCATGCTATAAAAATTAAATTTAGATAGCAACTAAATTTATCTCAGATACTTACTTTTATTTTGTTATTTATTTTATTTTTTCAAATACACACAGTGTTACAGTGCTTTTGCTGGCAATGGCATAGGGTAAACCCGGTAAACCCCGTAACAATAAGTTCTCTACTGCCAGCTACATACTTCTTCTTTTTTCAATAAGTTGACAAAAAGTTCTGAAGTTCTGTGACAAGACCCGATCAGCCAAGCTCCTTTAATTACAAGGTCGAGGTCACTAACTTCTAGTCAAATAGAAGAATCTATCAGTACATTTGCGGGGATTGTAAACACCTGTGCAAAACGAGGTGATTTCATTACAAATATAATTTTAACCTATTTGTGAATGGCTTCGATTGGAGAAAGTAGCCTTGTCGAATGACACATTGCAGTGGATTGAACACACTGTCACTGTCATGCGAATCTCTCGGAACACAGTCCAGAACAGAAGACATTAACATTGAACTGATAAAAAGGATACGAGTTTGACCCCGTTGCTTATGTATGTCTCGGTTATCGCCATCCGATAGACATCTTCTAATTAACTAATTTGATGTATTTAATTACATTTTATATAATAATGGTCGTAGGTAACCTTGCTGCGTTGTTACAGTGCATTGTTTCTTCTGCATTCCGACTTACGACGCAAGGCGCAACGTCCTAGACCCGACGGCGTAGACGCAGCCGCTCATGCGCTTCTCTCTGCGCCAAGTTTTATGATTTTAGTGGGGTTTTTAAGAGTCTGCTGAAGTCGAAGTTAAACAATGGAGATAATTGAGCGAGCGTAGCGAGCGTCACCTTGGTGCTCATATGGCACTTGCTCTGTGTGTGTGTGTTTTTTTTGGTCTGCACTGCTCAGGTCAAACCGCACAACCAATCGATCTGAAATTTTGCACAAATACTAACGTAATCTATGCGGTCTCTGAGATCGTTTTTGAACGGAATCCTGTGATAGGTTCAAATTTAAAAAAAAAACGATTGGTTGGTCCTATCAATTTAAAATTTTGCAACGTCATTTTAACTAACTTGTCCCCAATCGTAAAAAGTTTCAGCCAAATCCTCCTATTGGTTAAAATTTAAAACCATCTTTCCTGTGATTTTTTTACATTTAAACTAGAACCGTTTGACCGATTAACTTAAAACTTTGCCTGGTCATTGGGACCAACCTTTTAGGTATTTTTGCCAATTTGAAGACTAATCTGTTGTTATTTTCAAAAGTTATTGTAATTATAAGGACATTTTATTCTATAATCTTGAAATATTTGAAAAATGTGTACTAAATTTGCATCTCTAACTTCTTGATGCTTCAGTTCCAAGGCCTGTAGAGCAGCTGATACTTGCAAACGCATATCAAATCGGATGCAGTACGAAGGCTCGCTCATCAACGGGTTTGCACTGAGCGTTTTCCTAGTATTTCATACAGATCGTCATAGCTATTGAGACATTATAATCAAATACAGTTATAATTATGAAAATTGATACAGCTAAAGGGGAGTTTACGTAATGGTAAAAAAGGTTATCATTTGTCAGTTTTAGTCCTCGAGTATGGGCACAAGTATTCTAAAGACAACTAACTAGGAAAATGCTCAGTGAAACGCGTTGATGAGCGATCACAGATACGCGCAACATCCCCAGCCAAACACGAGACACGATACGGCCTATGATCAACATTCAACACACTTTACAGGGATTAGCAACAGTCATTGTGACGTCATTCCCATAAGACCCATGCTAAACGGAGCAGGTGAATGTATAGTTTTAAATTTTGTTTTGCACACGCATTGCACACACACTTTCGGAGCTTTGCGCAAATGTGAAGTTGCTTTATACATTGTCGCCAGAGTGAAAAACATGTTACCAGTATCACATGACGTGTATTCGCGCGCATTACATATTTACATATTACTTGTATCACAAAATAATGGAAATGTTTGTATAATATTTGATTAATAAATTAAGTAACTTATTGAATTATTACCTTTATTAATAACAAACCGATTCAACAAACCATGCCGATCATTACCACATTTTGATTTTGACAGAGGAATGTAACGTTTGTATTCTCATCATTGACAAAGAAAAAGCATGGAAATCTGACGGTATCCACTGCCTTCTTGAAGGCTATTTTGTTCAATGACAAAAGCAATACATCAGGTGGATGGTTTGAGTGTGGCCAATCATTCCCTGTAAAGAGTGGTGATCGTAGTTACGACACAATACGATTTTCTTTGCAACTTAACTTTCCAATCTCCATATATACACTATGGCTGAATAACAGATCCTTTGTGTCATGACATCTACGTACTTTTCCAGATTTTTTTTGACAACCCGTACTAAACTTTTAAATGACAATAAATACTTGACTGATTGGGCTTACAATGTGCAAAAGTTTAGATAATGTTGGTATTGATAACCATGCAAAATTTGAACATAATTGGTACATTTTTATTTTCGACCAATCAGATTTTTTTTAAACTTAACCAATTGGAGGATTTGGCTGAAACTTTGTAGGATTTGTAGGATTTGAGACAATGTAGGTCGCAATGAATTGGCAAAATTTCAAATTGATCGGACCAACCAATCGGAAGATTTTTTTTTTAAATTGA
Organism: Leuctra nigra; assembly: GCA_934045905.1. Lineage (NCBI taxonomy): Eukaryota > Metazoa > Arthropoda > Insecta > Plecoptera > Leuctridae > Leuctra > Leuctra nigra. The sequence continues at coordinate 34,742,505 of OW203764.1, read as the reverse complement.
TCCAATCAAATTTTTCATTTTTTACTGGCCACATCTCAGAAAGGTTGCTGAATACATTCTGAATGCTTCTTTCTTGTCATCCCCCGATGTTAAAATTAAATTTAAACCTAGATACTTTGCATTTTCCCTCACAAGTTTCTTCAATTTTCTCAATAGTATTCCAAGGAAATAGGTAATAAAACTAACTCATAAAGTTGTAATAGTGGAAAAAATGGGTCTTGGGGCGATGTCCGTATTCAGGGAATTTGACGCAGCCGTCGGTTTCCACATCGCTCCCCAATTACCTATATTTCTTTGAAAGGAAGTTCAGGTCGAGTTGTTCCACGTATCGGTGCTCGTTCATCAACGCGTTATAGTGAGCGTTTTCCTAGTTCGATTTAAAAAATCACTAATTTTTGCGTATAACGGGCTAAAGCCTACATTTATATAAATATGACATATTAAAAATACATATTCAACAAGATTAACTTTCCATCGTTCAAGCCGTTGAACTTGAAAAATCAAGTTCAAATAGTAGATTATTTCTTCATGGAAATAAAATCTATGTGTGTAAAAGTACTGGTTTTCCGGAGAAAACCGGACCATGGGACGACCCACTGCAGCATTTCCGGATCGTCATCGTAACATTGATACGTCATTATTCAACAGGTCTTACCAGCAACACTGTGCTATTTCAATAGGGTTATCCCGTTATCAGTGACCCAGTGAACCCAATTATTACACATAACATAATATTGTGTTTTGTATTCAACTCAGCAGTAGGAAATATGTGAGGAGGTTTTTCCAAAAACCATTTCAATATATTTCGGCCTAACATTCTGTCTGGAAGTTTTCCATTATAAAAGGTGTCTCATACAGAAAATGACAGTAGCATTTTCATAAATGTTTGATCCCCGCGTTGTTAAATTGAAAGCAAATGAGAAAATAGATTGTGTTTATTAAAGCTTAACAGTAAGGTTATCAGCGCGAGCACAATTATGAAATTTCACTTCATTTCAAAACTTTTCATAACGTATACCGTATTTTGCCTTCCAGACTGTATTTTTAGACGCTCATACTGCCTACTAGGAAAACGCTCTGTGTAACGCGTTGATAAGCGAGCCTTCGTATTGCATGCGAATTGATTTACGTTGACAAGATTCTGATATGTCGACCTTGGAAAAGCTGAAACGAAGTGCGTCGAATCAGCAGTGATAAAATATCTGAAATTTCCTCCATGAAATTTTGGAGCAAGCGAAGCGAGCGACTCCTTTTGGCTCATAGGCACGGACCTCTGTTTTTCTTGTTTTTTTCTGTTACTGAGGCTATACAGGTCACAGTTTTTCTTCGATCGAGCTGAAATTTTGCACACATGTACGGACCATTTCTGGGCTGTGCAACAGTTCTTGTAAATAATCCCCCCAATCCACTTCGGATTTGTGTATAACGAATATTAATACGATATCCGAACTTCAGGCCCTGAGGCTGTCCTCAGTGGCCGACAAGAGTGAAGACTGAAGTACACGGTCTTGTGGTGTCGAGGACTAACATCCGCAAATATCTATTTGCGGACGCAACTTTAATTATGTTTAAATCTGCTGATTGGTTCAAATTAAAAAAAATTATATAGATATATCTTTCGATTGGTTGGTCCGATCAATTTAAAATTTTGCTGAAACATTGCTACCAACATTGTCCCCAATCTTACGAAGATACAGCCAAATTCTCCCATTGGTTAAAATTTAAACCATCTTTCATGTGTTTTTTACATTTAAACTAGAACCGTTTGACCGATCAACTAAAAACTTTGCATGATTGGGACCAACATTTTAGGTGTGTTTGCCAATTTTCAGATCTGTCGTTATCTTCAAAAGTGACTGTCATTTTAAGGACATTTTGTTCGTTAATCTTGCAAATTTATGCCAGTAATTTTTATAGCACTGCCGTCTTGATGCTTCCGTTCCAAGGCCTGTAGAGCAGAGACTTACAAACGCAGACTTATCAAATCGCATGCAGTACGAAGGCTCGCTCCCCAATGCGTTACTGCACAGAGCGTTTTCCTAAGGTAAACACAATAAATTAAAATGACCGTAAAATGAAAATAACTTCAGGATTTAACAACAGATCAGTTTGAAAATTGACTAAAATACATTAAAAAATCCATCTATAATTTTCAAAAAATCACAAAAAATCTCAGGATCTTGTACAAAACCTTTAATGAAACGAGAATACCACTTGACAATTATTAGCGTTGTGCAAAATTTCAGATCGATCGGTTGAATGGTTTAGCCTGGACATTGTCCTGGTGACGCTCAGTTCGATAATGTTGTTTGTGCCTTTTTGACATTTCATTTTGCGCATAATATTTTGGGGTTTCGTAGTGCCTACTATGGGTAGGACAGCCTGAAAATCCTGGCTCTAATGATAAGAAATAAATCTCCTTTATTATTATGCAAAGATTACCAAATATTGTATCGATACTTCATTTCAACCGAACCGGGGCTCGAACTCGGGACCTCCTACTTGCCGGGCGAGAGCTCTACCAACTGAGCTACCCGGTCGAACTACCCCGAATCGGTCCGGATTAGATACAGCGCACTGATGAGGGGTAGAGATCTCCTAGGAGAATGAATGAAGGTAGGATATTTTCAAAACGCACATCCCTTCCTATCATCCTGACTCCATGGAAGTTTTCTTCATTTCAACATTATTTGTTTCTACTTAGGTATTTGCTATCATATTTTTTGGCTGAATTCGGTTTTTGTGCCTACACATTAGAAGTTGTTGATTATACATTTTCAAGGCCCATGGATATAATGAAAATATTGTTATCAGTACAAAATATGATATCCATGCTTTTTATTTTTTATTTTTTGAAAATTTTAAAGAGGATAAGATTGTATTTAGAAGGTTACTGCAATTAAAATGTGTAATGAGTAAGTAATTTAGATTTAAAAAAAACAGTGTTATCGGTTTTTTGATTGTTTGCTCACATGTTCTGTTGTGTATCCTCTAGGAAAAGATTGTTAGTGAAGCGATAAGTAAGGATAATAAGTAATTACAAAACTTTGTGGCCTCGTCCATTTATTTAGGTTTACTTTTTGTATTGGAATTTTACTCCTTGAAGAAAATTAAGAAAATAAAATAAAATCGTCGAAGCCAATAAATTGTTATCTTATACCTACAATAATGGCGAGCGGAGCGAGCGATTTTCCTTGATTCTTGTGGCACTTTCTCTGTTTGTTATTTCTTTTGTTGTGTCAAATCTGGTCTCCCCCTCCCATATTCTACATCAGTGGTACTCAACTTTTTTGACTCAATAACACGAATTTGCTTTTGTTGGAGGGCCGCATTTTTTTAAAGGACAATAAGTCTCACTTGATCATGTAGGTTCATTTCACGCGCGTTTGAACTATTTTTATCATGGGGAGGGGGGGGGGGGGGGGGGGGCGAAGCCCCTCAGTTTTAGCCCAGCAGGGCGTTTCTTTTTTATAGAATTTAACGATTTAAAAGTGATTCTGGGGCTCCAAAATGCCCGAACTAAACCATACTACCCTTCAATTGTTGCCCCACGGTTTTTTTAGAATTCAAGCAAAAGTGATTTTGGGATGCTAAACGTAACTTTGTCTGTAGAATAGAGGGTTAGTCTGCTCGGCTTCCTATACGAGCCTAGTCTGTTATTTAATTGATCCAGAGTGTTTATGGAAAGTTGCAAGGAAAATTGGTAACAATGTAGTTCGTTATCTATGATTGAATGGATCGTGCTCGATTGGCAATGTCGCGCGTGTCGGTGCTCGCTCATCAACGCGTTACACGGAGCGTTTTCCTAGTTTTAAAAACCAAAATAAACTTGGTGCATCGTGCATATACCTAGATAGTTTAGTCGTATAGGCGAGAGTGAAATATACATAAATCTATACATCTATAGAATCTATACATCTATGCCCTAATAAACGATGCGCCAATTGACCAATGTAGGTGGGCGTTGCCTTATGAAAGACAGAAGTATTACCATGGTAACTCCAGGGTTCTTAGAAAAAACAATTTTTCATTCAAACAAATGAAATTCAGAAAGATCAAAGAAAAAGCTCACATGTGTTTAATCTAGTTTAATGTATCACTTGAAATAGTACAATCAATATATTTAAATCATATAAATCATGTTTGATGATTTGCTGGACAATTATTACAGATGCTACAACGAAACAAATTATATTTTGCCAGGTATGTTGCCAAAGCGTTTTACTTTTTAATGGCGTCTGTCACTGGATAGTTTCGTCAACTTAAAAAGGCCCTTCCTCTCTTATGAGAAGTTAATTAAGACTGAACAATATTCAAGTAGATAGCTTAAAGCAATACTATTATTAATGGCAATTTGTTGATACTAAAACTGTTAAATTCTGTACGAATTCAACATTATTCTAATAATATCATGTGTTCAATTTGTTGTGTATACAAGCTCTTTGGTTGTGACCAAACATTGACTTTTGTTTCATGACGTCGTAGTTTGGTCAGATCTACATTGGTCAATTGTATATTTTGGTTTTTTAAATTAAGTTTAATTAAGCCCATTTTTTGATACCACTACTTTTCAGGGCTGAATTTTTAGATTTATATTATTTTTTATAGTTGAAGAGACTTGGCTGGTATTTTTACACTGAGTGTTTTAAATGGGGATATCACTCCTTTTTTAGATTATTCTCACACTTGTGACACTTATGACTAATTCCTTTAAAAAAATAAGCCATATCCGATATGGTTACTAATAAAAGTTGCGTTTGGTACTAAATAATGATAAAAATGAAACTACATGAAGAAAAGCGAAAGCTTTGTTCTAATTGGTCCAGCCGTTTTCCAGATATGGCATCACTTCCTGTTAACAAAATGGCGACTGAAATCACTGCCACCTAGAAAGTATTTATATAAATGTTATGTATCATTATAAGCCTTCTGAATATGTAATTTATTGTAGTCAGAGGTGATTATTCGAGAAAATAAGGAACACATCTGACCTCTGGTGGATTTTGTGGTACTAGGTAAATGGCGGCTATTAAGGGCGCATTTGCATAAATATAAATACAAATAATTGATGTAGTTGTTTGTTATGGCCAAAAAATTGAATTTGTAGCTTAATATCAATTTCATTTGTTTTTTGTTTTATCACTGCTTTATGGAAACACGAAATGTAAAAACAAACAAATTAATATGTGGACCTAATAGTAGCCATCTTGCCAGAAGTGGCTCCATCACGTATCACTTATTTGTGGGAATAAAGTTTAATTTTTAATTTTTATGACGTCATTTCCGGTTTCGGTAATAGTAAGTTGCCGTGAATTTGACAGCCAACACGCCATATAAATGTCAAATATGAATGTCAATAACATTGGATTTAAACACAGATAAGTTTGAAAATTATCAAAAATACAGATAATGTTGGTCCCAATGACCATGCAAAGTTTTAAGTTGATCGGTCAAACGGTTCTAGTTTAAATTTAAAAAAACACAGGTAATATGATTAAATTTTAACCAATGAGAGAATTTGGCTGAAACTTTGTAAGATTGGGGACAATGTTGGTCGTTATGACTTTTCAAAATTTCAAATTGATTTGGACCAACCAATCGACAGATAATTTTTTTTAAACTTGAACCAATCACAGGATCCCGTTCAAAAACGATCCCAGGGACCGCATAGGTTACGTTACTATATGTGCAAAATTTCAGATCGATTGGTTGTGCGGTTTGACCTGGGCAGCGGCCACAAAAAAAAACACACAGAGAAAGTGCCATAAGAGTACCGTGGTGATGCTCGCTACGCTCGTTAAAAAAACGAAATATTACTGTAATGAAAACATTAAGGTTTGGAAAAGTCCAACGACTTGTGTTTTTTTTTAATACTTTCACAGAATGAAATGATAATTTTGCAAGTGACTGAACCTAAGCAGTGCTCAAGTCAGGATTTCTAGCCGTTCCTGGCAGAGGGTTTCTCGTGGTTATCTTTACTTCTTTATCATCTTCATCCTCAAAATGTTGGCAACCGATTTATGGCATATCCAGTCGTCTGTCAGTAAAGAGCAATGTTCTGAAGGATAATTGAAAACTGAAGGATTAAAAATGATAATTAATTGTTAACAGTCCGTAAATATACTGTATACACCATGAACCTCTCAAAGTGAGTTTCTTTTTATCATCACTGGCAACGGATGAAGGAATATTAAGATGCTTGGGAGACGATTATGATGATGCTGAAAAGAGGGATGTAATGTTGCTCCTATTGTGTAGCTCCTTATCTACTGAGGGACACCACGAAAAAACCGCAGTCAGGAAGGATGCCACAGAATTGGGCCCCAGATGTTATTTTACAACCTGGTACAACTACTGTCTGAGCCAACTTGTAAGTTGCTTACCATGAAATTATATAATATCAATAATAATAATAATAATAATAATAATAATAATAATAATATGATACACATAGTTAATTGTTCTATCATGTAAGAAGTGTCAAAGAATCACAAAGCGTGACAAAGTGTTCGTGATCTTGAACCTTTTGACTGACCATGCGCAGACGCTCGACTAGTCAATGTGACGTCAGCTCATGGTCAGACGGAGGAGACGCCAGAAGACACGGGTCAAGACAATCGTCAGTGGGAAATTTCGGCGTCAGAGCAAATGTGATAAGAAGATCGGGTCTAATGACATTGAAACCTTCAGCACTCTTCTCTCGATTCATTTTGGCAACAATGTTTTGCTGATTGCCAATATGTTGTTTTTCCTTCCACGGCCCTGGCCGGAAGATTGATAGTACATTTATGGGTATTTCACACAGAGAGAGGAATATTATTGACACGGTGAAATACTCGTAAAATAATATTGCAATTGCTTTGTATTACAATGAATCATATTGATCTTCGAGTGGGATTTTTGCCCGAATGTTATACCTATACATAATATTTATTCAGCGTATTTAAATTTACATAGACTGAAATCCTTGAAGATGCCATAATGTAAAATCGAATTAAAGAAAATACAGGAAAAACAGATATAGAACTCTTTATGTTTTTACCAATAATTCATAATATTTACTAATATTTTTTGATTTTTATATTATTAAATATCAGTGTTGATATTTTTTTATTTTTCGTCTAATTTTATCCATTTGATTTATTATTTTTTAAAATTTATTTCTATATTAAACATCGTTGGATGGTTAATGGATGTATATTTATATTTTTGCTAATATTAAAATGATTTATATTTTGTTTCATACGTATTTAAGCACTAAAATTCCTATTTGTTCCTGTCAAGTTGTTGTGAAAAGAAACGATACCGATATTGTTATTAGATACAAACATCATAGAGTCAATTAAATAAAATCAAAATAAGGAAATAAGGAAATTTTCTTTGGTTCTTTTCCGTTTTTTCCGTCAACCACCCGTAGAATTATCCAAGATTTCACATTTTTTCAGACAATAATGCTACATAAACTACATGATTTTATACTTGATCGAGTTCAACCGGAGGTTATACTCCTCGAGTTCAACGCACGTAATAACACTAATAAAGATATGTGCCAAAATGTGAAGAAGTTATTTTATAAATGTTTAGACAATACGGATTCATTTGAATCACAATATTATGTCAGTTCCAAAAGTTTCTATTTTTATCTTGATTTGTACGTTTTCAAATAATATGTAGTTTTGTTACAATGATTTTCATTCTAGCACAAAATTCAAATTATTTTAAAATGACAATTTTGATTTTCTGACTGTTCTTTATTTAAAACATGGCATATTATTGTGGTATGCAGAGTAAGTAACTTGTTCATGTGTATTATTCAATTAATAGAATGTAAACATGCACTCTTCTTCAATGCACTATTCGATTTTATTATTCACAGCACAATGCTCCGTTTCATAGTTTTCTCCGAATTCATGAAGTGCAATCCGAACAGTGGAAAATGTGTTCATTTGTTTATTTTGTCTTCCTGAAGGACTGCAGTAACAAAGAGTCGGTTTTGTTCCAAGGATTTAAAACAAAAGTGTCAATCACAATTCTAAAAACTTGTGCCTTGAAATGAGTCATATTATTTTTAAAAAAAGACAACAATGCTTGTCGAAATCGAATTGAAAATAATCGTCACCTTCACAGATCAGCGGTTCTTATTTTTTTAAATATTCTTTATTTAAAATCGTTTTCTGTTCACCTTGACTCAGATCTTCACGATTTTCTTTGTGTGTTTCAGAAAATGTAGTTAAATGATGAGGTATTTTGTTACGCTGCATCGTCGAAAATATAATATAAAAAACAATTAGCGGCTTTACGATCAGCTTCAATGAAACAATTACCAACTGTCTCGCTTTGATGCTCCCAACAGCTCCCAGACGTTCTCAAAGAGAAAAACAAATCGGATAAATCCTGTTCAAAGCAGACAAATTCCAGTTTACATTCTTATATAACGAGTTTTTCCACAAATTAGGAAAGAAACGTCCATCATTCCCTATCGTCATGTTCTGTTCACTTATGACCAGTATTGGGGAGAAACTGGGAACAAGTTCATTTTTGGGGAACTTTTAGGAGAACTTAGTTCCTTTATTTTTATAGGAACTTAGGAACTAAGAAGTTCTTTTTGTAAAGAACTTTGGAACTTATTTTACGTTATTTTTAAAGTTCCTAAATATAGTAGTATCAAGAAATGAAGAATTTATAACGAATAATTACCCATTTTTAAGGCTTCCTAAATTTACATGGATTTCTGAAAATATATTACTTGATCACGTTCGCTCACTATCACTTGGGTATGTCACTATGGGTATCACTTTGATACCCAAAAATTAAAAAAATAATCCGGGTATTTTTTGGAGGGCATAACTAAAAAGTAACTTAGTTCTTTACATGGTAACTTTCCGTTCCATTATTTGAAAGGAGGAACTGGAACTAATTCCTTCTTAATTAAAGGAACTAGAACTGGAACTAGTTCCTTTTTTGAGAAACTTATCCAACTGTCCAACACTACTTATGACCAAGGGGAAACTGAAATCAAATATAAGTATACCTAATGCAAAACATAATTTTTTACATTATATTTCACAATATTCACCAGAGTACAATCAATGTGCAATGAAAGTAAATCTGCCACACTCTCCAGGATATCGCATTCCATTCCCTGCAATGTATTCACTGACCTATCTGGAGACATTACTTCCTATGACAATACGTAGAAAAGTGAGTACGCGATTATTGTCTAGTTTTTCACAATGAGTGTGAAGTGCAGTACTTGCATGGGTGCAACTGCAATTGCAACTGCTCCATTACCATAGCAACCGGATCACTCAGTCACCACATGCAATCCTTGAAAATAAAACAAGACAACTAGATCATTTCTCCAAGATTTCTCATTAAAATCATAAGCGTCTAATTATTAAAGATAAACATTTCTTTCGAATCTTAAATCTTGTCAATTATCAGAGCTGCCTTCCTTGGGATATCCCGTTGAATTTTTATCATGAATTTAAAAGATCATTTATGGTTGATTCACACAGGCCTACGTGCGCTGAGGTCAGGCTGTGATTGGTCCGCGGTGGGGGGGCCCCTTCCATCCGACCAATCGCGTGCCTCCTAGCTGACCGGCGCGGTGGCGGGAAAATGCACTGGTTCAGGAGACTGCACAGGTGAAGTGAACTTCGCGCGGGGTTTTTATAAATGTGGACATTTCATAATCGTCGAAGGTTCACCAGTGGAGGGGGGGTTGGGGAAGTGGGTGGATGATTTTCGTATTTAAAAGCCGACGTCGTCCTGTTCAGCATGCCCAAAGCAGCGTCAGTGCTCGTTCGAGTAACTCCTTCACCGGTTTTTTGTCGGCAGACTGAAATTCTAGACTTAACATCAGTTTTTGAAATTCAGTGGTCGCAAAGTCTTTACGTTACAACACAATAGGAGAAGAATTAGATTGTTTTCATCTTTTGAAAATAGTCTTTTAACCAGTGAAGTGAGAAAACCAACAAGCTGGCGTTCGCAGCATTTGGAGTACTTAGTCACAGTTACCGTAGCCCCTTGATCGAAACTTCCCGCAACGCCGACAACATGATGGCAGTAGCAGCAGCACAGAAGAACCGCGAGATGTTCGCCATCAAGAAATCATACAGCATCGAGGTAAGAACTATGAGAAGCAATCATTTCCCTCGGTCAGTCAGTCAGTCAGTCAGTCAGTCTGTCAGTCAGTCAGTCAGTCAGTCACACGCGCTCGAAACTTGACAGCCCACCGAAAGTGAAAGTCAATCAACAACTGCTAAAATTACGATAAATTCTTCTTTAATTGTTTACTACGAGATAATGTAACTAGTGACAAAATCCCAACTAACGAGCAGAGTGTCTGTATTTAGGGCAAGTTGTAAGTGAAATGTTTGCCAAATGCAGAGGTGGATTTATCTAAGTAACAATCAGACGCATGAAGTAATTCCCTCTTCCATCCGTCAGTTACGAAGTGTAGCCTCGGTCAAGGCCTGAGTTCGAGTCCCGCGTCTGCAAATCCTAACATGACGTGAGGCAAGCACAAGATAATTATACACAAACACCGTCGTTTCACGGCTGAAATATGCAGCAAATGTGGAACCATTCTTAGACGTTTCACAATTGATGACATTAAAAGACACGATGTGCAAATAATTAATTGAATTTTAATTTTACTCTCGCTGAATTTGAGAAACTCTATTCAATACTTAGTCACTCAATTAGCCTGACCTATTTTCACAAAACACAAGGTCAAGTCACACAATTATTCAGAAATTACTGATAATTTTACTAAAAATAAATTTACAGTTTTAATTCGCGAATAACTGAAATGCCATTGCTGAAAGAATACTTGTAAAGAATGTGTTCAAGTTGCTTAACTAGAATTTAATAATGACCGGTTGATAATGTGCATAATAAGTGTTAAATTGCAATCATTGTGCAAGGTAAGGTTTAATAGTTCCAGAGGATTGATCAAATACCAAGTAAAAGTCCACTGTCGCTGCAGACTTTGTCCTTGACAGAGCAGAGGCTAACGCCCGCGGGCACGAGGAAGTAATTACATAATTGAACATAATTAGATCATTGCGATTGCATTAGATAATCAGCACCTTGATCATTGGAGATTCTGAAGCCTACTGGTTTCCGAGACCTTCAAATCTGTATGACTGCCGTTAGATCGAAGATTGTCCAACAAATTTGTTGTAATTTTACTGTTTATAAAAAAAATGAACTAAATGGGAAAGTTCAATATTTTGGCTAAAAGAATGTAACATTTCAGTCATTCATAAAACATATTTGAAAGAGTTTCGAAGAAAACAAAAAATAACGTCAAGAAATGAATAGAATGCAGGCAAACCAATTGCTTGATTTTCGGAGCTTACCAAAGCATTACTGTTGTGTTAGTATTTTTTCTAAAACCTTTTCAAACAAAAAGAGTACTTTCGGTATAACTCATTAGCAGTAAAACCCTTGTGTATAGGTAAATTTCTTTCATTCTAGAACTAAAATTAAAATGCAGTGGCATGAAAGTAATCCCAGTTTCTTTCACCAAGAAAAGCAAATGAATTGAGCCATCAGCTCGGGGAGAAACCATCTGATGGGTGTTGGTTGTTCTTATCTCCGTATTTCTTGGCAGAATATGATTGAAGTCAAGATCCGGTCAAGGTCCAATACTCCTGCCAATGATCAGGGTTTATAGAACACGTTGGAATTACCGCATTACGTGCGTAGACCATTGCTCAATAGTCATGCCGTAGATAGACTTCAGTTTACCGCTTTGCTGTAATTTCTTGATAGATTTTATGCCAAGGTTTAGCTTCTAATTATTCGATATTTGCACCTGTCTACCATAAAAATCTTACCAGAGATATCAACTTGCACGACTTACCTATGCAAAGAAATATGTTATATAAATTTTTTGTAAGTAAATATGTAAATTTACACTGGATTTTATCCAAGTGGTTTGCATATTTATTTATGACTGTCAGAATAAAATAACGACAACGATGTCTTCGGGCTTTTTGAATTGTTAGGGTGGGATTTTGTTGAAATCCTTATAAGCAGTTGAAGGTTAAGCGCAGAGCTGGATTTTTTTTTGAAAATGATAGCAGTCTAATAAAAATAATGTAAAAATAGTATAAAGCATGTAACTATGTAGGTATGATAAAGGAATTGAAGCCCAAAGCGGAGTACAAATAATGATGTGGTTGAAGTCTCAAGGAAATGAGCGGGATTCTTGAACTGACTCTGGCAAGGTAGTCCACTTCTTTTATTCCAAAAACCAGATCAGACGCGAAATAATTGCTAATATTTCCCGGTTTACCAGACCATTAATTAAGAACGATTAAAAGTTAAGCCGGTGCATTTTTTCAAATATTTTGCCCACATCGTTATAGAAATTTTATTTAGGATTTAATTTATTTTCTGGTTTTCATAGGGGTAAATCTGTATTCCTTATACAGATTTTAATTCAATTCCGGAAGAATTATGAGCAAACAGCTGTTTTTACACTAGTCGAACTGGAAGTCCTTGACTAGATTTATAACGAAAATATTTTACACCTTGTCACAATAATACAATATAAGTTGTATTGCTCCAGGCAATGTCTGCCATGTGCCAGCAAATACAGTTATTTCGTGCAAATTCTTCTACCCAAGTTCTGCAATCATATTCAATGTTAAACTAATTTGAAGTTAAACTACTTTGCTGTTTAGCGTTGACCAGTAAAATCGAACGGGTTTGCTAAACGATCCAAAAATACTTTTGTCACCGCAATAAAGATGTTCATCAACTATCTAATTTACTATTTTCTTGACACCGAAGGAAGTAAACATCATGCAGTACAGCACGTCAGCCATCGTCACACTTCCTTGCACACACTCAAACATTGCGAAACATAAACTAAACTCTATCGGGAGTCCACACTTCTCCAAACAAAATGTTATCTACTTTTTACATAACACCCGTGTCGAATTCAGTTTACGGTCTTAAAGCCATTAACCTTTTAAGGAATTTGAAGACGCGATTAAATGTAATAGACGATTGCGCGTTAATGATGATTACAAATATGCCAACGGAAAACTGACCGACGCATGGAACATCGAAAAATACTTCGGAAATGTGACGTCACATCGTGATTAATTAACTAAATTAAGTGAACACGAAGATAGGCTCTCAGTTGACTTGATTTTTCCATTACAAGAGGTTATTTGTCACTTGTTTTGACACACTGCGTAGCGTCATTTATAAGATATCATTAATCATTATTACATGCCTATACGTAAGGAAAACAATTTTATATCTAGAGTGTCGTATTTACTGTGAAATAATTTCTTCTTTTATTGTGAGTAATATCTGAGTAACATTCCTACCTTGTTCATAGCAATATAATTGTTTCGCCTTGAAATTTGCTAAAAACGATAATTATTTCGATATCGACGCAACATTACCTGTCTGTCACTTCCTTAACATTATTCGCGGAAGATTGTATGAATATAAAGACATGACTATATTGCCTGTGGGCTTCCCATGCTTAGGTTTTCAGGATGGGAAATGTTGTGGAAAGAACCGCTCTCAGCACACTAAAGCAATCATCCTCTCCAAAAACATCTCCAGGCGAATCCGTAGTGACGTAGCAACCTGTAGACATCAAACATCAAACATTAGCCCGGTTGCATCTTGAATTCCCCATCTTTAATGATGAAAGTGCAGTACTAAATGTACTCAGTAACACCGCTACTACCGGAGTACAAAGTCAACACGTACTTATGAACCTAAACGCAGTAATTGTTTTAAGCGCTAACAAGCGTAGCCCACCTCATCACACTTCCGCCATTGTGCAAAGCTCAAGGGAAATAATTAGTGGCGTCAGATAAAGCGATCTAGTCAGGACGGAACTGTGTGGAAATGCCATGTGCGTGGGTGGCGAGAAGGGAGGGGAAACGGACGCTTTCGAAGTGCTCGGACGGCGGCGTCGGAAGGGGACGCTTCGGGTTTCACGGTCCATTGGATGCAGGATCGAGCACTTGTCGATTACGCTTCGATGTGTGGACTTTAGGGACTGTTGCAACTGCCTGTTGCTCCGAATGTGACTAGTGTTTCTGTTGTCACATAATTGTCCTCAATCTCAATCAACACTTATGTCGTACTTCATAAAACGAAACATACCAACATTGTGCGTAATTCTTCTATAATGTAAAATCAAACTTTTCACAGACTTTTTACTGTATGATAGCCTGACAGGTGTATTATAGTTTTTCTTTTATTTCATGTGCCTTCTAACGATTTAGATGATAAAAATCAGTTTCAGATAAAAATATATTATTTGTGCAACAGGTTTCTACAACATTGAATTATTTTTAATTTAACATCTCAGTATTATAATTTTAAAAGTTGTGATAATATTATGCACCTATTTATTATAGATCTACTGTGTTCTATTTTAGAATACCCATTTGGCAACCGATTGAAGATTTTTAAAGTGAATATTTCAAGTAGAAAGTGTAAAATCGCTATTACCTAGAAGTGGTCGTCCTCATGAAATATTGATCTCTACTACATTGATGGAGTCACGGATTCGCTTTTGTGGCTCTGCGCGAGATAAAAAGATTTCGCCTCGTGTTTTGGATGTCAAGGATTTGGACGTCTTCTTTGCGCATTCTCTTCTTGAAGGTGGCGGATAGGAAATGAGGTTCGCACGAACTCGACTTCGCGAAGTTCCATACGACAAGAACAGAGTCTCCCAGGCACATTAATTATCCACTTCACTAACTACTTGCATGCTAACAACACCTTGAAGCGGTCCAACTCGACGGCAATAATACCATATCCTCGGTAATACAATGAGAGCTTCATTTCCACACTTTCGGATATTACTTTTATTATCTTATTTGCGATTTACCCACACTGGAATGTGTCCACCAAATATACTCATTACAAGATTATTTATACAAATTCATAGATTTTGTTTGTAATTTTGAAGGAAATCGGCTAGAAATTGTATGAGCTCCTGACACTTTTATATAAGTTTTAAAATGTCCCATCCTTTTTTTTTATAGATCTTCGTTCTTTAAAACAAAAAAGTACATCGTTTACAAATACAATGGCACATCGCTTAAGCATTTTTGTTTTTAAATGTTACATTGGAGTCGCAAGTTTCTAGGCTTGTCCCTAAAGGAGGTGTTAAATGTTAGAAGGACCGTGAAGTAACTTTATTCTCTTTTTTCTATATAGAATTCCGATCCAACATTCGAATTCTTTTAACCCCCACCCCCTCACCCCACGAACAACCCCTTAGGGACTTCCGCTGAGACAATGGGCATTTTATAAGACTCAATCCGAGAGTGCTTTATTCGTTCCCTGAGGAGTGTGCCTTATATCACGATAATCCTCAACAATCCCTCATACATAGCGCGCGGCAGCGAGATCCTGGGAGGTAGACTGCCTGCAGCACAGCTGCGCAGTGCGGGAAGTTTCAACTGCATTTACAGGTTCATGCAGGAGCGTCTGATGTAGTATCTCCTAAAAGATATTACATATCACAGATTTTAATAGAATATACATAATAATATTGAATTAGATGATGAGTTTGCCAAATCATTTATAGTCATCAATCATTATAAAATAATCACAATTTATTTATAAATAATGTATATATACACCAGTAAGAGTTTGACGTATTACTTATGTATATTTAACTAGCCGGTTTGACGACTATAAATAAGTATCCATAAGACGACTGTAATCTTCTCTAATTGGCTGAATTGGTCTTATTTGACGCTTATTCTTCAAATAACTTAACGTCTGACTCGACATCGACCCTAAACTCGAACTAAATTGGTGTTATTCGTCTAACAGCTTCGCGCCTGTGTTGAAATGAACCTTGAATCTGTGTGTTGGCGTATCGAAGAGTAACACGATCCGTGTGTTTGTTCTCAGAATGGATATCCATCGCGACGTCGCTCTATCGTGGACGACGCCCGCTTCGAGACGCTGGTCGTCAAGCAGACGAAACAGTGTGTCTTGGAGGAGGCTCGTCAACGATCAAATGGTACGTAACCTTCATTTTACATGCATGATCATTAGAATAATTGAAGCGTTCAAGGTTGATCTAGTTGTAGAAGGATTCCAGTTGGATGTGGAATCGTTATGGAAAGAAATGTGATGGCCGAAAGCATGACTCGATACAGGTATATTAAATCCTGTAAATTGTAGTCATCTGGAAGTATTTCGCCTTGAAGATAAATCGTTTCTTGGTTTTGTTCTCGTGGTATTTAATTAAAATTATGAGTTAGATTTTTTAATTTTTTTTGAATGTATTTTTGATGATGTTGCATGTTTTTGTTCTAATTGTTGCATGGTGTTGCATTTGTTACTTTAGAAGATGCGGAGAATGTTTTTGTCAACACCCAAGAATCTCAGGATCAAGTCAATATCACCGAGGCTCGAACTGAGGACTCCAAAGACATCATTGTGCCAGGTAAACAGAAGAATAACTTAGTACATACCGACATCACTTTCAATCCGATACCAATTCTAAATAATTTCGTTGCATGCTTAAATTTTGCACTGTTAGGTTGAAAGAATATTATTTATTTATTAGTTTATTTATTTAAAAATTAATTTCTCTATCTTTGCACGGTTTTATTGGCATGTTTGTCTTATTCGGCATGTTTGTTGTTTGATCGAATGTAGAATTTAACGAGTTTGAAGATGCCGTTGGAGACGCCGACGAAGCTGCGATGTCCGACGAAGACTTCGAGGAGATCACCGTCCTCGAGGACTTGTCCGACGGTGAGTGCAAAGCAAGGTCTAATAGGTCAGAGCATTTACAACTCGAGCGGTTTCCACGCGGGGGAATTGTCCCGGCGAAGTTGAGACACAAAGCGAAGTATAATTGGCGCTTTTCAAGAGCAGGATTCAGGAAGTGGCATAGAACGAGATTAAGTTGAACTTTCAATGAAAGCACAATAGAGTTAATAGGTTCTAAGAGATGCCTTTTCATCGCAACGAGACCATTTTTAAACTGTAAAACTCAACTTTCTACTTCAATTCACATTTTCCATTATGTCTCGATCCTTTTAACTTTTAAGAGCAATAAAGAACAATTTGCACAGACGTAGAAAGAGCAATTTTATTATATCGACTAAAAAAGAAAATATGACATATTTCTTTTCAATCTCACACATCGAAGGTATTACAATGCATGATGAAGACGATCGATGTTTGTTGTGCAGACGCTGGACTCACCGAAGAGGAAGTTATGCTGTACAACGCCGCCAGCGAAAGCAAGGAGGCCGAACAAACCATCCAGAAGGCCAGTCTCGTCCTGAAACTGCGCGACGGCATCGGCTCCTTGGCGCGCATTCTCAAGACCATCGAGGTAAACACAAATCAAATATGTCAAATATTAGATACGATAATGGTTGAATTAATATTACTTAGTTGTCCCATAACTGATTATTCCATCGTTTTCCTATGATTATACTACACGCTAAATGTAAACAATTTCACACAGAAAAGTTTAAAAACTCATTCATAAAATGCTCTTACTCGTTAGTTGTGATTTTACGTTTTCTACATTTGTAGATAATTCCATTCGTGTAATTGCAATATTTGTGTACATTTCGTGACTTCGGCATTCAATATTTCTGTTCGTTTAAATCGTTCTGTATGCAATGTATGTGTTCTTCTCTTGTGCAGAACTACAAGGGGACTGTGACCCATCTCGAGTCCCGACCCTCTCAGGAGGACGGCATGCAATTCGACCTCCTGGTGAAGGTTGAGATGACTCGTCAGTCTCTTCTCGTGCTCATCCGCTCGCTGCGTCAGAGCGCCTCTCTCGGCGGAGTCACCCTTCTCACCGACAACAAGCTCAGCGTCAAAGGTGAGATTCATATACAAGCGACATCGTTGTGAAGATGTGGAGGCGGAAATAGAAAATAAATTACTCAGAAACACTCAAAAAATCAATATTTTGAAACTGCAGCGTAGGGAACCCAATTATATAACTTTAATATGATTCTGGCTGAATCAGGAATTTTTAAGTTATAAAATAGGGCCCCTGGGGTGGGAACATATAAAATGACACTTGTTTTCGCGTGATAATTTTCTCATCGCGAGATGATAAGCTTGTCAGCGGTGTGGGCGACAATATCCATGAGATGTTCGCGTGAAAGTATCCGAGTTCTAACCTCTCTCTCTCTCTCTCTCCCCCCAGACCCGTGGTTCCCCCGTCACGCCTCCGACCTGGACAACTGCAACCACCTGATGACCAAGTACGAGCCCGAGCTGGACATGAACCACCCCGGCTTCTCGGACAAGGTGTACCGCGAGCGTCGCAAGCAGATCGCGAGCATCGCGTTCGCGTTCAAGTACGGCGACAAGATCCCGCGCATCGAGTACACCGACACCGAGACCGCCACGTGGTCGTCGGTCTTCCACACCGTGCTCGACCTCAACCCCAAGCACGCGTGCGCGGAGTATCAGCGCGTCTTCAAGATGCTGCAGGATGAGGGCATCTTCACGCCCGATCGCATCCCGCAGCTCGAGGAGATGTCCGCCTTCATGAAGAGTGAGTCACAAAGTTCAGAAGCAAAAGCATAGACAGCGATCTTCAATAAGAAAATAATGGGCCTCTCTTTTACTAGGACCCTTACCTAAAGTCGTGATTTTTCAAAATCTTGTTTTGTTCAAAATTTTGCTTTAAAATGTGTTAGCCACAAAAACTCACATTGACACCATAGTAACTAGCCCGACGCTAGCCGTACTTTTGAAAAATAATTTTGAATAAAGGGTCCTGGGTTCATTTAAAAAAATTTCAAAACTAGTCGACATGAAAACAACTCTCAAAGATAAATCTAGGAATTCACAATTCCGAATCTAACAAAACCTTTGATCACTCAAGTTACGGCTGACGTGACTCAAAACAATATGAGATGAGCTTGTTTTCAAAACAAGCCTCTACTTTCACTTATCCAGTTAATCGTTGGAAAGTACCGAATCCTGTTCAACAAATGAGATGTCAACAAGATTGCTTGTCTGACCTCCTGACTGTTTGTCCTCCAGAACACACCGGCTTCAGTCTCCGCCCCGCCGCCGGCCTCCTGACCGCCCGGGACTTCCTCGCTAGTCTGGCATTCCGCGTGTTCCAGAGCACGCAGTATGTGCGTCACATGTCCACCCCCTACCACACCCCCGAGCCGTAAGTACAACATCGAGACAATCAATAATATCGAGATGATTGTAGTTAATTACGAGAGCGAGCTCTTAAGCAGCTTACATCGGTTATTAAAGATGACGTTCGTAAGCTTTTTAGGAAAGATTGTTCAGTAGGGAAAAGAGATATAGAGTCAAGATAGGAAATGTATAAATCTGAACAGTTGTTTCAACGTGAATATTGATTTTGAACGATCTCTCTCACGAGACCAGCTAGAATCGCCTCAGAATTCAATTATTCGGTTCTGTAATAACCTGGCTCATAGAAGCATAGTCATTATGTTTCGCTAAAAGCATTTACCTACATAATTGCCACTTCCATTAGCAGAGCTATGAAGATAATTAGATCAAACAAGAGTTGCTGACAGGCTGACACGGCCGAATTAAATCAACTTTTTATTACAATCTTTGGAGACGCATCGATGATGTTAATTACATGATTTTAAAAAGTTGGCATTCTAACTTAAACGTCAAAGTATGGTACCTAATCAATTTAAAAAAAAATCAGATTCATTCTGAGTATAATGTTAATTTGTTTGAGGAAAATGTAAAGTTGGAAGTGAAAATTTTTGAGATAAAGTATCTATATCGATGCCACTGCAACTGTGACGTAATGTTCTAGTGACTGCATCCACGAGCTCCTCGGCCACATGCCCCTCCTCGCCGACCCCGCCTTCGCCACCTTCTCCCAGGACATCGGCCTCGCCTCCTTGGGCGCCTCCGACGCCGAGATCGAGAAGCTGTCGACCGTCTACTGGTTCACGGTGGAGTTCGGCCTCTGCAAGGAGGGCGACAAGGTGAAGGCGTACGGCGCCGGCCTCCTGTCCAGCTCCGGCGAGCTCCTCCACGCGATCTCCGACAAGTGCGAGCACAGGGACTTCGACCCCGAGCGCACCGCGCTGCAGGGATACCAAGACCAGGAGTACCAGCCCATCTACTACGTCGCTGAGAGCTTCGAGGATGCCAAGGAGAGATTCAGGTAACTTGACGGCAATTATTCATCAAGAAATAACCGGTCGTAATTTAATTAATCTCAACTCACATCAAAATAATTCTAAATACGGGTTTTGTGACAAATACTTATTCAATTGAAATTAAATTAAAAAAACATTATAGCTTCATTAAACATCGTCCAAATGTGGCTCTTTGGGCCTGGATTTACAAAGGTTTTCTCATTCAATAGTGGAATGCAATATTCTCATTCAACATTCAATCATTCACTCATTCAAACCATTGTTTCCCCGGGCGAAAAACCTTTGTGAATCCGGGTCCAGTAGAATGTGTGCCACTCCGGCATAATAAAGTATAGTTGAAATGAAGTTTGGCATTTTGAATTCAGTGGAATGTGAGGCTCTCCGGCATAATTATGAAAAGGTTCTCCCGACATTAACCCCCCGTTCCTCTTGATCCAACAGGAAGTGGGTGAACCAGATGTCCCGACCCTTCGAGGTGCGCTTCAACCCCACGACGGAGCGCGTCGAGATCCTGGACAGCGTCGAGCGTCTGGAGGACGTCGTCTCCCAACTCAACCACGAGATGCAACACCTCACTGTAGCACTCGCGAAGCTCAGGAACAACTTCGCATAAGTCCGAGGGTCATTCATTATTAACCCATACCTTTTCGATCCCTCATCCCTTTCAAAAGATCAAAACTTGAAATCTATGCGAGATCGAGACGAAGGAAACGATTCACATAAGCTGATTAACGAAGTTGTTTTGTTAAAAAGCTTATCACAAACTGGTCATCCGTTCATTCTCTTACCGTCTACCTCGGATTGTGGTTCGTTTGACCCACTGGTCTGAACACGAAGGTATCAAAATGATCGTCCTCACTTCAGTAACCACAAAAACGCGACTTTTTGTCCATGTTTCTGTTGGTAAATTGCTGAATGTGAGGCGTGGAAATGCAGTTGATTCGTCGAGATCTTGCAGCTTGAGTTAGTTCCTACAGTTCCTTGACAACATTACTAACCATTCATTGCTGTATAAAGATGTCATCGTATTTATCACTGGTTTCTTGAGGTGTCATTGCGCATGTGCGATCAAGCATACCACGTGACGTGTATTCCTATCTATTCGTATGGATGTGAGTAAAACCGTTTTATTCATTTCAATATTGAAATCATTAAATTAAATCGATACCTATTATTATTATTAATATTATTATATTATTTCAGTATTTAATTGTATTATTTTATTTTATATTTTCAGTTTGAGTGGTGTGTAAATGATTTGATTTTAAGTTATAGTTATTTTATTAAATGCATTTTTATTTTTTCAAGAAACTTTAGCCTCAAGATTGTGTTACTTGGAAGTAAAGTATAGAAATTATTAAACGTAGTAATTATTGGTAGTGTTTTTCTTGATTGAGATTTGTTAAATTTATGAAATTTAAGCTTCTATTATTTTTATACGATTAGATTTGCATAGTTTTCTGAATGTGAACAGTAAATGTTCATTTCACGGGATATCAGGGGATTATTAGTTAGGCCTAGGTGAAGACCGAGAGGTCATGCTTTACTTTTAATTACATTATTGTGAGACAGAAATTCAATGTGATAAAAATAGAGACATTATTTTGACTCTATGTAATAATTTCGACTATCTATCTTGAACTAATAAAGAATGCAACCATGAAATTGTTTTGTTCTGTCAATTGTTTGAACACTTCCAACATCCTGAAACCTATCAATAATGCTGATCATTATTATCCATCCATGCTACACATTTCTGAACGTGAATTTACAAGAATGTAAATGATGGAACATTCAAGAATGAGACATTTGGTTTCCATAGATAAATGGCGGGATTGAATTGTAAACGTTTCTAGCATGGAGTACCTTATCTGGATTTCAATATTTCTTATTTTCCTTATAGTATATCCACAGGTCTTCTGGTTATTTCTAAGCACTCAAAATTCTTTCAAAGGTATGTACAAGATATGTGAACGTATACATTTGAACAACGATATGTTTCAACGGAGTTTTCGTCGTGGATGGCAAGGGGGGATTGTTTCACACATTGTTCATTATATCACAAAATTTGTCAAATGAAGATGGGGAAGCTGCTTTTAATGTTTTGAAGAGTTACACTCTTAAACTATAAGCCAGTGTCGAGATTTTTTGACAGAGAAACTGAATGTCCTGTTTCACCACTTTGTATATGCAGCAGTGAACCTAAATGTTGAGTCTGTGAAGTCAAATTAATGTTCAGTTGTTTCAATGTTAGTGTGCAGGGATGTAGTCCTAGGGTTAAACATTGAAGGCCGCCTTTTTTGAAAACCTACGAAACAAAGATGCAGAAAAAAAACTTAAAAAACTGTATGGATGCGACTGATTGTACCAAATCCAATAGTTCCATTAAGAGTGTGTTCATTATGTATTAGTATTTCGACGTTTCCCATAATCTAGAAATGTAAACATTCCTGTACCCACATCGAAGAACATTACAAGAAGTCTGAAATTCGAGTACTCTTACAGTAGGAGTCTAAAAAAATATACAAAAAGTATCTCATTGACTTTCACTTTGACCAACAGCGAGCGTTTACATCAAGTTGATCACCGTCATCAGCCTCGGCGTCTCCGTCTTCGCCCTGGGCGTCGCGACGTCCTCTATCCTCGCCTTCGCCGGCGTCTCCGCCTACATCGCGATCAAGAACAGAGTCGCCGTCTACTCGTTGCTCCGATCCGCCATCTTTAAACCAACTCTACACGGCGCCTGGAGTCGCCTCAAAGCTCTTTTCCTCTTCCGCCGGAAGCGAGTCGGCGCCCAGCAGGAAGTCGTCGTGGGCGTCGCGAAGCCGTCTGAGGACCCCGTCAAAGTCCTGTGGCCGGTGAGCACGTCGCGCGAAGGTCAGCTGCCGGTCGAGAAGATATCCGACGCCTCCGACCTCGACGACGACTCCGCCCCGGAGGAAGCTCCTCGCCAGGACACGGCGGCAAAGAAGAAGGTCCTGACGAAGAAGCCGAGCTGCGTGAAACCGAAGCGCAGTAGGAAGCCGGTGTCGGTGGACGTCGCCGTCCAGGCGATCCGACCTGATCCAGACGTCGACCCGAGAGTCGAGAGTCGAATGCAGCATCTCGAGAGTCGCATTCGACTTGAGGAGTTGAGGAGCAAGTCGTGGAGCAAGCGCATGGCCGAGGTGGAGAAGAACTATCAGCTGATCAAGTCCAGGGTAAGACAACATACGGGTCTTTTCGAAAAGCATACAAACATATTCAATAACTTGAGCATAGTTATTATGAGAAGATAATTGAGCGAGCGAAGCGAGCGTCTCCTTTTGGCTCTTTTGGCACGGACCTCTGTTTTTTTTTTGTTTTTTTTTGTGTCTTTTCTGTTACCTGAGGGTATACAGGTCAGAGTTTTTCTTCGATCGAGCTGAAATTTTGCACACATGTGGAGACAACCTTTTCTGTTTGCAGACCCTAATTTTTTTGAAATCCATTGATTGGTTAAAATTTAAATAAACATCTCCTGATGGTAGGTTGAAAAATGAAACTGGTCTTCGATAAATCTGATCAAATCATATTTTGGCTATACAGGTCAGAGTTTTTCTTTGATCGAGCTGAAATTTTGCACACATGTAAAACCAACCTTCTCTGTTTGCAGACCATAATTTTTTTGAAATCCATTCATTGGTTAAAATTTAAATAAATATCTCCTGATAGGCTGAAAGATGAAAACGGTCTTCGATAATTCTGATCAAACTCATATTTTGCATGATCATTAAGACCAATATTGTCTCTTATTGAGCGAGCGAAGCGAGCGTCTCCTTTTGGCTCATTTAGCACGGACCTCTGTTTTTTTTTTTTTTTTTTTTTTTTTTTTGTTTTTGTTTTTTTCTGTTACTGACGATATACAGGTCAGAGTTTTTCTTCGATCGAGCTGAAATTTTGCACACGTGTTTGGAAATTCTCTGGGCGTTGCAGACCCTAATTTTTTTGAAATCTACTGATTGGTTAAAATTTAAATAAACATCTCCTGATAGGTTGAAAAGTGAAAATGGTCTTCGACAAATCTGATCAAACTCATATTTTGGCTATACATGTCTAGAGTTTTTCCTCGATCGAGCTGAAATTTTGCACACATGTAGAGACAAACTTTTCTGTTTGCAGACCACAATTTTTTTTTAAATGTATTAATTGGCTAAAATTTAAATAAACATCTCCTGATGGTAGGTTGAAAAATGAAACTGGTCTTCGATAAATCTGATCAATATCATATTTTGGCTATACAGGTCAGAGTTTTTCTTTGATCGAGCTGAAATTTTGCACACATGTAAAACCAACCTTCTCTGTTTGCACACCATAATTTTTTTGAAATCCATTCATTGGTTAAAATTTAAATAAATATCTCCTGATAGGCTGAAAAATGAAAACGGTCTTCGATAATTCTGATCAAACTCATATTTTGCATGATCATTAAGACCAATATTGTCTCTTATTTTACAAAATTTCATCCCAATCAGTTAAGAACGTATGAACTTATTGACATTTTTAATATCTGTCAGTAATGAAGTATCGAAATGAATGTTTTCCAGTGCCAATTGAATTGATTCTGATTTGCTTTATGAACCAGGTGCTTAGATGCTATTTTAAAGTTTCGATGAAAAGCATATACCTACTTTTAAGTTGATATCATAATCAGTGCTCGAAGTGGACCGGTATGGGACGGTATGGTATACCGGTACTTCTTTACACATTTGATTTCATATCGTTACTTCTCAGAAAAAACGGAATGCTTAAAATCAGATATTCTTGGAAATTTACGTAATTTTAGATTCTAATTTACTCGTATTTCATCGTTATCTTTTGACTGCATATTTCAAGCATAACTGTGAACTATGAACATCCACTACAAGATAAAGTAAAATTCATTATTTAATTTAGTTGTTTCATCAAGGTAAAAGACTAATCTAACTAATGACATGACAATGGTTGTCAGTGTAATTCTAGAATCTGGACCCTCATCTAATATCGTACCCCCCCCCCCTCCCCCCCCCCCCCCCCCCCCCCTGCACGTGGTATTCTTATGTTACCATACCGCCACTATTTAATTCCTACTTCGAGCACTTATCATAATCAATTCAATATGGTTGTATATGTTTTCTGTGCGTTGTGTACGCATTTCCGGTTCGAGAATTTGCACGTATCCGTGCTCGCTCATCAACGCGTTACACTGAGCGTTTTCCTAGTTTTACAAAATTTCATCCCAATCAGTTAAGAACGTATGAACTTATTGACATTTTTTGAGCGAGCGAAGCGAGCGTCTCCTTTTGGCTCTTTTGGCACGGACCTCTGTTTTTTTTTTTTTTTTTTTTTTTTTCTGTTACTGACGATATACAGGTCAGAGTTTTTCTTCGATCGAGCTGAAATTTTGCACACAAGTACGTAACATTTCTGATTGTTGCAGACCCTAATTTTTTTGAAATCCCCTGATTGGTGCAAATTTAAAAAAAATTATCTTTCGATTGGTTGGTTTGATCAATTTGAAATTAAGCAAAGACATTGCAACCAACATTGTACCCAATCATAATAAATTTCAGCCAAATCCACCCATTGGTTCAAATTTGAAACCATTTTTCCTGTGATTTTTGAAATTTAAACTAGAACCGATTGACCGATCAACTAAAAACTTTGCATGGTCATTGGTACCAACATTTAAGGTATTTTTGCCAATTTTCAGTCAAATCTGTAGTTATTTTCAAAAGGTTTTGTAATTTTAGTGACATTTTGCGTGTTGGCTGTCAAATTCACGGCGACTTCGAATCTTCAGTTCAAGGCAAGGAAGTTAGAGCAGAAAGTTTCAAACGAAATGAAACTAATAATGACCGTTCAACAGATTGTGATTGATGATATTGTGTACACACTAATATCATATGATTTGATTGGTCCCAGGTATATTTTTTTAAAGAGATCCTGTGATTTTTGAATATTAACAAGGAATAGTTCAATCATAAGGGTTGATACTAACATTTTAGGAATATTTAGAGATTTTTATTCAAGTCTGACGAAATTCAAGATTTATTGGCTTTTAATGATATTTTCGATAGACATAATTTCGGTTCGAGGTGTTCCGCGTATCCGTGCTCGCTCATCAACGCGTTACTCAGAGCGTTTTCCTAGTAATATCTGTCAGTAATGAAGTATCGAAATGAATGTTTTCCAGTGCCACAATTGAATTGTTTCGATTTGCTTTATGAACCAGGTGCTTAGATTCTATTTTAAAGTTTCGATGAAAAGCACGTACTTTTAAGTTGATATCATAATCAATTCAATATGGATGTATATGTTTTCTGTGCGTTGTGTACGCATTTCCGGTTCGAGAATTTGCACGTACCCGTGCTCGCTCATCAACGCGTTACACTGAGCGTTATCCTAGTAATAATAATAATCTTTAATCCTTTTTTTCCAAATTATAGTGGGTAAAGGAGGTAAAATACAAGGGCCTAATTAATGAAACCGGCTGGCCGGGCCTGACGTTTCTTCTGTATTATATTATATATTATATGTATTAATATGTATGATTCTATATATTGTTTTTATATTAATTAAACATTTATTAGAGCTGTTATCTGTAATTAATGTTCTCTGGATTTCAGGTGCAGACGCAGGAAATACTACACAGATCTTCCGTTATGCCTCCAATCGACATAGAACCCTTCTTAAGTCCTGGCGCGCTCCAAATTATGAGGGCGAAGAAATCGTCGACATTGTCAACGCTGTCCGAAGCGCCCGAGGTGTTAATCGCCTCCACCTCCTTGGGACACTCCGAGCAGACGCGTGTCGTCGCGACGCCACCGAAATTCCAGTCGTCTTTTATCACCCCAAAAGACGACATTACGATTCCACTGTCCTACGAGGAGCTGAAACCGTCGAAGCTGTCGTCGCCTCTGATCACCACGACGAACTCCAGTACAAGTCCACTGCGCACCTTTGACGAGTTGATGCCGACGAAACTGTCGTCGCCTCTCATCACCACGACGAACTCCAGTACAAGTCCACAGCGCACCTTTGACGAGTTGATGCCGACGAAACTGTCGTCGCCTCCGATCACCACGACGAACTCCAGTACAAGTCCATCGTCCTCCGAGGTAATGACGCCGACGAAGAGTTCGTCCTCCACGTCGCCGACCTCCGAGCAGCTCCTGGCCGCCGCCGCTAAGTGGTTGACGGAACAGGAGTTCACGCCGGCGTGTTCCTTCGTGGAGCAGAGAGCGACGGCGTCCTGTCCCTTCGCCGCGCAGAAGCTCGCCGCGCTGCATCCGACCAAGATGGTGAGCGTCCCCATCGCCTCCATCGAGCTCAACACGCGACCGTCGCCGCTGGCGGAGAGGAAGGTCGTCGGCGACGGATATCTGATGGCGAATCTCAGCGCCGCGTTGCGGCAGGCTCGCGCAGAAGCGGGACGAGACTTCTGACTCCAAACATTTCAGCACACATTGAAGATTCCAAATTTTGTAAAGGATGCATGTAAATAAAATTTTCAAGTTCGCAGTTACATATTTAAATTTTATCTTTTGGAAATAGAACGTGGAAAATCCTCTTAGCATTTTACTATATTATAGGAAATCAAAATTATACTAATTGATTTTTATGCGAAAACATTTAAATCATGATGAAAAAAAGGATAATTCAAGCTAAATTGTTGTTTCCGTTACTTGTATAAGTGTGTGTGAGGCTGTTTTAATAGATTTTTCTTAGATCTGCAATTACTGTATATTTTCATTAATTCTTGACAATAAAACAACATTTTTTTTAATTTATCATTTTTTTTTTATATAAAATCTTTATTTACACATGTACATGGATTTACAATCACAGTTGATATACAAACAGAAAAAGTGAATAATGGCGACAATTTAAGATAGTCACACTAACTACTGTGCCAGTAGTCAGTTAGTATAACACACTATAATTCAATTACACAGACTAGACTATAGCTGATTGTGCTGTCACTTCGTGTCTGAGCAGACAAATAGATTGCCTTACACAAATCTATATAGATTGTAAAGTTTTGCTATATCAATCAAGTTTTGCTATTTCATTAGTGTTTTTAGTAAGCTCTTTTTTAGGATCAACTGTGTATATTTATGAATTTGAACGTGTACATATTATTTTTATGTATTTATAAACGCATGAATTTGCCAGTGACCAGAGCGTTTTCTTGCTGTAAACTTATGAAAAATAACGCTTTAAATCATCAATATGATTTATTAAATTAATATAATACGATAAATTATCCTTTAGGGGAAAGCAAACAAACACTAATTTTTTCGCATGTCCTAAACGGGCCCTAACGCTCTTTAAAACAAGTTTATTTTATGTTTGTTATCTGTGAGTGAGCCATACGAAAGGAGAATGAAAACAAACGTCGCAGACATTGCAACAAAAAACAGACGTGGAAGCAAAGAAAGAATGAAGAAGCGACACGATAGTTCAATGTATGAGATAAAAAAAGCTATTCTCAAGCATTTCAAAACAAATTTTCGTATCAACATAATGTCCACGGATAATCTTAGCGCCACAATCCAACGAGTTCAAGGCGAACCATTTCACTTGGATTGACTCATCTTCGCATCTCCTTAGAATAGCTTTTGAGCAAAATATCCGTTAAAATATGTTCCCACTCTCCATCCAATTGTTTAGTCATGTCTGGTGTAGTATAGTCGCGATCGTGGTATATTTAGCACCGCCGAGTTCTGGCAGAATCATCCCGCCTCTTAATATCAAGCCATCAGTGTGCTTCTGGCAAGACGTCGGTCAGGTCGGACGGCGCAGTTAGTAGCGCGGTGTTCACGCTCACGAGACGTCAAGGTAAGAGATTTACGCAGTTCAAGTGAAATACTAAAACAAATAACTTACCAGACATTTAGGAACACTTGTCTCTAATGAAGTCATATATTGTTTTTGTTAATCACTCTGTTTTTATTTACTGCAGTGTAATCTTATGCTTTCGCTTAAAAACTGATTCACCAAAATGATAAAAGAAGTTAAAAACTATAAAATCCTATTATGAAATAATCTCGCATGTGTTAAGTAGTGAGCATGGATGTTAAATCTAGGATGAGTTAAATGCTAGCCTTATTATTTAAATTGATAACCCTAATTAACCCTAATCACAGTAGTTACATTTTAGGGCCAGTTTTTCAATACTATGCTAAATTTTAATCAGTTGATTAGGACTAGATTGCCATGGCAACAACTAATGGTATTCCTTTAATTACAGTTTAAACCTATAACTACTGGTTTCAGCAGAGTATTGAAAACGTTAGAGAACAATAATATTGTAACGACAATTAACTGTTTCCATAGAAAACAACGCACTAATTTTTAACAAGAACTCAAGTTTGAATAAAAAAAAATGTAAAAAATCAAATTAAATAGGAATGTGCGTGAATAGGAGTATTAAGAAATTCAGTTGAGTGTTGAGAAATTCACTAAACTTTTTCACAAGTTGTATGGTAAGATTTTATCAAGTTATTTTTTAAATACTGCCGACAACTCTTTGAAACTCAATAAAATATTAGTCTTGTCACCTTTTCTGAAGGAATATGGCTGTTTCTTACTTTCTTAAACCAAAATTAAAACTGAAATAATATTCACTTACAGAGAATGATTTAGATTGACAAACCTATGGACAAACAATAAAACATTTGAAGTTTAGACCAAGTGTTGAGTAGATAATAGTAAAGCAAACGAAATAATGTATTTACAGTATAATAAAGAATTTGCTGCTTATCTGTAATAACATTTGTAATGCATTAGTACTAATTTCGTGCTCGCTGCTCACAATATACAGCTTCGAAGATGGAGTAAACTAAGTGTATAAGAAACAACACATGGACCGTTGCCTCCGTCTGCCTCATGATTCATCCCAACGCATGACCCAGAGAATCAACTACTCGACCAACCAGTCTCGTGACAGCACGAATCAATCACTTCCATTCCAGACTGGACTCTTGTCGACCTGATATGACCTCATGACGTCACGATGACGTCGAACGCGATCCGCGGGATTCGTCGCAAGAAGTCGTCGCTGTCGGAGGTGAAAGTCGCCATCATCGGCGCCCCGGCGGTGGGCAAGAGCGGTGAGTAACATGACGTGTTTCATGTTCACAAGCATTCGAGACCATAAGGGCGAGGATACAATGCGAAGACAATTGATTGATTTACTTATTGTGGTACCTGCAGAGGCAGGATGGCTATTGCAGGGCTACATTAGGTGCCCTCTTTAACCGTGTACAGAAGTTTGTTTAGACAGTGAACATTACTACTCGTACCAGGTGTGTTAGGACATGAATATCAAATAGTAAACATAAACAGAGTAGAGTAAAAAAAAATATGTCAATAATTACCAAATTGTCAAGGGAATATCACCCTTATGCCACAATCACAATCATTGCACACTTCAGGGGCAGTTTTACAATGTTCCGCTAAATTTTATAAGGAAATTAAACGAGATGACAACAATTCCAGATGATTATGTTTGTCGTGCCATAGCGCCCATCAGCAAAATTATTTTGTTGCGCTCCTCTTCCCATTTGAATCATCTCTTGGAATTATACTAAATATTATTTACTTTTTGTACTTACTTTGTACTAATTGTGTACAACTTTTAGTAATACTTACTTTTACTTACTTACTTACTTACTAACCTACTTACTTACTTACTTACTTCCTATCATCTTGATAAACACAAATTATTATCATGGGAATACTTCGCCAAAAAGTAATTCTAAATCTGAATGAAACGATGTCCGTGACGTGGAAAAACCTCTTTGAAATGCCCTTTTGGTTGAAAATGGCCTGTTGATTGCCTTCCAGTTTCCACAGTGTTGCGGATAGGACGCTTATGAAGGGTGGTGGGGTGGGGGGGGGGGGGGGGGGGGGGAGTAACGCTTACCTCATACGAGTGTTCCTTATGAAGACGTTGTGGTCATCAATGCGGGGAATTGACGTCATTGATAATGATAAATGAAAGGGGGGTTAGAAGAACGCACGTGTGATCACTTTAGTTTCAGTTTATTTCCAATTGCTTTATTTATACAATACATGTAACATTTGGTTGTTTAAAAACATGATTTTCGAGCAACTAAATGTACAGTTCGAAATAAAAAAAAAATGAAACGCGCAAAAGAACACGTATAACTTTGTTCTGATGGCAAAGCTAAGTGGAAATGGCTGAAGATCAGCGCATAAGCCAATCAGTTTCACAGGTAACAGTCTAGAGAACTGTCAGCAAGACAGTGATCGCTGCTGGAACTTATGAGTGTGATGTTAGTGAATAAAATCAGAGCGGGTACGTACAAATAATTAGAATAGCCGATAATACAGGAAACTTCTATTACCGATCATTTGGCCAAAACACAGTTTAATAATCTTAAAATGTCGCCAAAAATCTTTGACTAATGTCCAAGTCCTTGTTATTGAACTAGTACATTTGATAATTGGCTCCTTCAAAGTTCATCAAAACCTGTTTATCGTATCTTCTGAACTAAATTGGCACGTCGTAGGAGTTTTGATGCGACGCCGACGACAGGTGAAACCGACGCAAGGACTACGTCAGAAACATGTGAACGCAATGGGTGCATACGTATTTCGACCCAGGGCTGTGACGTCATTCCTATCAAAGGCGTGGTAAGACGTTCTGCACATACCTACCGGTGCTCGCTTATCAACGCGTTACACCGAGCGTTTTCCTATTGGTAGATTATGGTTGTGAGATTATAATTGTGAGATGACGTTGATGAAGAATAGGTAAGGATGGACGGCGGGAAGGAGGCAGTCATGGCTAATTAGTAGGGAACCTACCCAACATTTTCCTCATGAGTCATGACTGAGGGAAACCACAAATCAACTTCAGTCATTGACGGCTTTTAGAAATATCAATATAGTAATAGAATAGCGTCAATGACTGTACAAAATTTCATTTCAAAATCCAATACTTACAATTCTTACAAACTTACAATTCAATTCAAAAGGCACTATACCTACGTGAACGAAATAAAATTCAGCAAATCCAAGTTTACATTCGCGTCAATTGTTCACCGAATTGAGTGAAACATTTTCAACTTTGTCAATCAAAAATTAGTTTCAGGTTGGTCTCAACTGTACTACATTGGAAACAGAAAGTGAATACAATTGGAAACTTACTTCTTGCTCCCCGATGGCCATCCACTAAATCCAATGGCAATCACAACTTCACTTGTTTTGTTTATAAAACAAGAATAAAACATAGTTTTTATGATTCTGTCACATTTGCACTTCATTTAGTATATTAAAAACAGAACACAATACAATTTTATGACGTTTTCAGTTAATAAACACACTTTTAGAGAAATAGCGCTTGAAATGTCACTGGAAACACTTTATAAAAGTTCTGCTCTTGTTTACATCGGCCATCTTGGACATAGGCCTGGTGGATGTCAGTCAGCTGAACATTCAGTAAACGACCGTAATATAGGAGGCAGTGATATCGGAACGCCGCGCGACAATAGTGGATGAGACGGTCGTCATTAGAGGTGAGCGCGTGAGTGATTTTTTACTCACGCGCGGTCACGTCACGCGGGAACGTATTCCACTCACGCACACTCACGCACGCGGGTTCTGCATTTCGCTCACGATCACGCACACTCACGCAGCAAATCTTATGGACTCTTGCACGCTCACGCACAGTCACTCACGTTGATAAGTATACAACATGCTTTGTTTATGTCAGGTCCCTCTAGGTCAGTCCTCATATTTTTGATACACAACACAGCTCTTTTTTTACAAATAACTGTTGAGTCAAATGTAGCATGAGAAATGTAACTTGGTCACGGACCACCTTTACTCTCTTTTCTTATAGGTATACCCAGTAATAACTACTTAGATAGTGTGCATAAAATAATTAAATTTGCTTATCAAGGGTCCATAATTTGAAATAACAATCGCAACTTTTCTGAACACTAAGCCCTGGCCGAAATGCACAGAAATCTGTTGTTGGCAATGTTTTGTTTTTTAATTAAGAATAATCATGCCCCGCAGGACATTTTTTTGTTTTTCACGAAATAAAAACCAATTTGGGAAGCTGAAATGGTAAAGTTACTGGTCACGCGTGACACGCGTGTCACGATTCACGCGTGACCAGTAACTTTGCACACTCACGCACGACTTTTAGCAGTGGTGTGCACACTCACGCACAGTCACGCTAAAAGTCGTGAGTCACGCGTGAGTCACGCGTGACTCACGTCACGCGCTCACCTCTAGTCGTCATACCCACGGACACCCGCGCGAAGTTGTCATAATGGAGAATTTAGCATTGACGATCGAAGATGGATTACTATTTTTTCAGAAAACATCAGTTTTCCGAAATACTACTTCCGGATAACATCCGGCTTCGAGCGGCAAATATGAAATTTCGAATACTTTTATAAATCTCATACATTTAAGCCCCATTTACATGGTACAATTTCTTGAACAACTTCTGTACCACACTTCTGTGTCATACTTCTTGAATGGAAATTAGAACATGTTTTAAGTTCTGTGACAGAAAGTTGCGTCGTGTAAATACAAACTTGTATGAAAAATGGGAATGTGACACAGAAGTTGTTCAAGAAATTGCACCGTATAAATGGGGCTTTAAACTACGAAAAACTCAGAGTGGAAGCGTTGATATTGATAAGCGATCACGCAAAATACAAGGAAAGTGATAGCTCGCTCCTTTCGGCTCTTTTGGCACGGGCCTCTGGTTTTGTTTGTTCGGTTGTTTGTTTTCCTGTTGATGCCGGTATTCACGTCACACCGTTTCCCCGATCGAGCTTAAATGTTGCACACAGGAGTAACTCAGCGGCTTGCAGACTGAAAATGTTTTGAAATCTGTTGATTCGTTCAAGTTAAAAAAACAACTTCTGGTTGGTTGATACGATCAATTCTAAATTTTGCAAGGTTATTGAGACTTATCATATTTTACAAGGTTTCAGCCAAATCCTTTCATTGGTTAATTTAAAAACATTTCAGGATTGGTCGAAAATCAAAATGTTCCGATTAAGTTCAAATTTTGCATGTGATTGCATGAGAATTACCCCATAATTTACACATTTTCAACATAATCGGTCATTATGAAGCTGTCAAATTAGGTTTGTCGAAAAGTATACGTAATTTCACGACACATGGATCTGTTATTCAATTATTCCAGTTTATGAAATTTGGAAAGTTGTAAAAAATTATTATTATCTTTGAGTGATTGGATCGTTTGGTAAATGTTTAACGTTTCGGTGCTCGCTCATCAACGCGATTCACTGAGAGTTTTCCTAGTAAAATTAATGTGAGATTTTAGTGATATCAAAAAATGAACCAAGTCAAAACTTAATTTTAAAAACCAAAATATACTTGGCGCATCGTGTATTAAATAGCATAGAAGCATATGCCAAAAATAAAATGTACCTAAATATATATAATATACCTATAATGCCCTTAAAAACGATGAGCCAAGTATATTTTGGTTTTTAAAATTAAGTTTTGACTTGGTTCATTTTTTGATATCACTACTTTTCAGTGCTGAATTTTTAGCCCAATTTTAAGATCCAGTAGGCCGAAAATTCCACTTTGATGCTTACAGTAAAAGTGGGTTGCCAGCCTTTTTAAATGAGAGTGTGCGCGCGCCGTACGACTTGGCTGGCGTGGAGCGACCGCTACACTAGATTACACATTGAGTAGTACCACCGTGCCCGACCTTGGTTCTAAGCGCACAGGAAAATATATCGGGCGTTTAGATCCACGAATGTTCATTCATTTGGACACTTCCTTTTGCTAAGGTCAAACTAATAGCCCATGGAAATAATCAGGGCGCCTAGATACGGTATTCGCTAGAGCACCCTCATGATTCAGCTTGCTGATAATTGCTGTCACCGTCAGAGTCTTACGTCTTACGTCTTACGTCTTACGTCGTATCGTCTCACTCATTTCCCGTCTGAATGTTAGAAGACATCTCAATGCAAGATTTCCACGGCTAAAAGTACAACATATGGTTCTATAGCTTATTTTGCTCTCTAGTTTTTACATTAACCGATAGAAAATGAGGGTTACCTATTGCGCGCCATTCCAAAGCGGGCTCAAGGGCGCCTCTGTTGTGTTCTGTATCTAGGCTAATGACGGCGACGAGTGATGACGTCGCGACGTCAGGTGGAGGAAGGAGGCGGTCGCGACTCCACTTGGAACTTGTCCCAGCGGTGCCGGGGATCGAACCCACGGCTTGCGTCACGATGACAAGGACACGTGACATCACAGTCCTGGACCCTGTGTGGGGAGGGGGGGGGAGGGCAAGCCATAATCATTACACATCCTACATGCATGTCCCTCATACAAGGCGGAAAAGGCCAGGGATGTGACTCAAACAGTGAAAGGGACCGTCAAACAGATTATGAAATGAAAAGGAACAGAAAACGATGGAAATGTGTGACTAAACCGTGCCGATCGCGTCCCTGTCTGCCCCTGCCCCCCTTGAATTCGACTATAAACAGCATTTTAATAAGTACATACATAAGTTACTTACTACTATTATAAGTATTAAGATTGGTCGAAAATAAGATTACTTCTAACTATATAGAGTTCATTCAAAGATTTAGTTTTGAAATAGCAAATGCGGGGAACAATTTCGGACCCTCCTATGCTACCCCCCCCCCCTGCCTTGATACTTGATACGTCACGAAAGAGGAAATGATCTTAAAGTATCACACTTCATTGTACAAATTAGCAAACAATAATACGTGAAATTAGTTGACAAAGTGAAGCCTTGACAGCGAGACTGCGGTCGAGGTCAATACGTGCACCTTTCTCGCGAGTGCATTGCTGCAAGCGTGCAGTGCAGCGTGCAGTGCAGTTGCAACCACACAGCGACGTGCATCGCAGAGCATTATTGTTGTGGATACGACTCAAGGAGACATCCATGGCCCACTGACCCGATTCGGAAAACACACATTTCTGACGTGCGCTATTTTTAACCCACGTCCACATGCTTACTTGACTTTATGGAGACGAAAATAGAAGCACGTGTGATCTCTCATCTCGGTGCGATGAGGGATTTTTCAGGAAGAAAATACTAATTAAATGTAGATCATTTTTAATTTTCCGTAAAGATGTGCACCTGTTGACATTTTTTGGCACCAAAACGAAGGTTTTAGATTATGATCGATGGAATTTCTGAAGAGGAAAGTGGGTAGATGTGGCAAACTGAGCGAAATATCTGGCATACTGCAGTGACTCGGGCATATATATATATGTTTTGTTTACTTCTTCTTTAACTCGACGTGAAAATAAGCGATCTTAGGAGTAGCTACAAGTTATGGTATCAGCGAAAATGTCAGTTGTAATAATCAAATCCACTTTCTATAGGCTTCTTGCAGGGACGTCACGTTAAGACTGGAGTGCAAAATGTTTCCCAGGCTAAAAATAAATAGGGTAAATCACTTTATGAATTATTGATCAGCAAAACGGAATGTAAATATTAATCAAAGTCTGATGAAACCAAGATTCCGATCTCGCTAGGAATCACTAGCAAACTGGACATTATACGAGCTGGAAAGTGAATTTTGTGTACCTATCTGAATTCTGAAATCAAATTAGAGCTTGTTGTTTGTAGACACATGCACCGTGGTCAAGATTCACTTCATTTTAGTCTAGGTAGTAAGTACATCTTATACGACATCCACTCAACAAATCATAAAACGGTATTTAAACGAAACGTATTGGCTGCTTGACAGTTTCCTTGACAATCAATCATTGTTATTACCAATGAAATTAATAGATTATACCTAGTTACTTTATGCTTATACCTGTAAGTACTTGTAGATTTAGATGACGCCTTAGCATACTTCATCGGATCAATCGGATGATGCCATAAAATCTTTTTCAGGCATCAGTTTATTTCGAATACCGTTTTATCTTTTGTTAGGTATATAGTCAAGGAAACTAGATGGTTCATACTCTATCTCTCTCTGCTCCATATAAAAACATGTTTATGTTATGGGTCAGAGAGAGGCAGAGTAAGAACCATCTAGTTTCCCTGACTGTACATGTATGTGGACCAATAAAACATAAATACAAATATTGGTTCAGTAGTATTGCGAGCTGTAAAAACAGTTATTTTAGATTTTAAAATGTGTGGGCATGTGTCCATCGCCTCCCCGCTTGGATGGTTCCAAAACTGACTCCATTTCTACCTTGATTTATAAACAACACGAGGTGTGCAAAACCTGAGTAAAATATGTTTACCTACTCTCAAGTCGAGAGTAAATCCTTCCCTCAAGGACTTTCTCGTAATTATTCATCTGATCCCGAAGGATAGCGACCTGTGGACCACTCTGACGTCCAGGCGGTCTATTCCTGGTGGATAATGTAAATAAATACCTTCTTCTCCATTCTAGCGCTAACAGTTCGGTTTCTCACGCGGCGCTACATCGGCGAGTACGACCATCAGGCAGGCAAGTGAACACATTGCACTGGCGCCGACAGATCGGAGATGTTCCACATGATCGATGATGATTCTTGTGTTCTTGCAGAGAACCGCTACAAGCATGAGGTGCTAGTCGACGGCGAGCCGGTGTTGTTCGAGATACTGGACACGTGTCCCAAGGTAGGACGACGTCAAGGATGCGGCAGGAGCAGGCGAGGAGTGTTGGGGACGGAATGTTATTGTTGCCATAGCAACCCGTTGAAATGGAGATAAACAAATTGACAGCTGCCATCCATGTGATGTCCTAATAATTTAGAGTGATTACATGCAGGACAGATTATTTAAGAGTCCTGAGGCCAGATTCACAAAAAAGTATTATCTCCTAATACGTACTATCTTTCATATTATTTTTGGTATTAAATCAAAAGATAATACGTATTAGCAGATAATACCTTTCGTGAATCCAGCCCCTGGGGACCGCTATGGAAACCAGGGACCCGAACCGGAACCGGAACCTAGAACCGGTATGAACCTTTATAATTTTGGAACCGGAACCGGACCGTTATTCTTTTTTTCCCAAGAACCGGAACCGGAACCCGAACCTATTTAATCAATTAGGTTCTTAAAGGTTCTTAAAGGTTCTTTAAGGTTCCTTCTTTTAATAAAAGAAACATGTACGATTTAATTTTTTAACACTTGGATATTAATATTATGATATTTTCAAAAAATATTATTCCCAAAGTTGTAAAAAGTTTTATTTTTTGATAAAAATTCTATTAGTATTTTTGGTAGACTTTTTTTAATTCTTGAAAAACCTTCATTTTCAAATGATGCTCGAGTTTTCAATTTTTGAATCTGACTACTGCGATGAGAACTGCATTGCTGACATTTATGAAGCTCTGGCAAAATGAATGTTTGCGCCGTCTTATGGAGAAAATTGCCGCCACTGTCTCTTCTGACTCTTGAGATTTAGTCTGTGCACCATCCTGTGACTTCTGTACGCATATTACAAACACTACACCCAGTGCTTTCATTCATAGGACAAAATCTAAATCCAATAATTCCATTAAATCTGACATAATACTGAAGTGTTATAATCTAGTTTGATTTAAAATTTGAGAACCGGAACCGGAACCCGGAACCTTTATGCAGGAACCGGAACCGAACCTTTAAGATTATTTGTTTAATAACCGGAACCGGAACCCGAACCTTTATAAAGTAAAATTGGGGAACCGGAACCTTTATTAATAAAGGTCCGGGTCCCTGATGGAAACTGACGGTTGCGTCAAATTATCTTAAAATACCAAAGTCTCCCAAAGGCTCATTATTTACTCCACTGTTATGCTACTTTGGGAGGTAGTTTTGATACCCATTTTCTCGTAATACTATTGAGAAATTTTAAGAAATACTTGAAACAAAAAACTTGTTTGAACAAATTCACGATTACCTATTTAATATTTTAAATGTCTATCTTCCATCGTGTCATCATGAATCTCATAATTCCATCAGAGTCCTAATTGTCACGGCCAATTTAGCCTCCGAGGTAGGTCTTTGCCAGAAAACATTTCGTAAACAGCAACTAATGAGCATATTTATTTTAAACATGCCGAATACCAGTAAGTTTCAAATAACTTCTTTCCGTAGGCGCCTCTCTCTGGTTTGATTGTGACTACTGTGTCTACTTTATCCCCATAAAAAACACTCCGTTTAAAAATACTAGCCAAAAAGTCTCAACTAAAAAATACAAGAAATGTTAATATTCAGACTGAAAAGTAGATAGTGATATTATATAAAATGATTTTTTTTTTAATCAAAAAATACTAATTTGGCTATGTATATAAAATATAAATAATAGACGTAATAAAATGTACCCGCAACTATAGTTTAGGTACAAGTTACACCTGCACTAAGAAACGATGCGCCAAATATTTTTTTTCCGATTTTTTAAATAGTTTTGACTTAGCCCATATTTTGATATATTTTACTTTTCAGCGCTGAATTTTTACTGTGACTTGTTAGTGCGACTATCTACTCTGTTTCACAATTTTATTTTTATATAATTACTAATTAGGTACCTAAATAAATTTTTTTTCTGTCAGTCTCGAGTTCAATCATTGATCAAATATTGTAACTGTGATTGAAACGCCCGGGGCGTAATCCCCCGGGAAAATGTTGAATTTCAGGAACAAAATTGGTGAACACGCGATGTGTTGTGCTTGTGTAGTACACAATTTTAAGCCAACAAAATCTCGATTCACAAAATCGAGATGTTGTCGAGTTAAGGCTTTGTCAAGATCCCTCATTACTGAGGGAGATTACTCCCTCAATACCCTCATTACTGGAGTCCTCCAGGAGAGTCACTGTCAACATGTAAATGTATGATGAACGGAAATAAATCAATCAATCAATCAATCAAAATAGATAATAGAATGTCTGAATTGAATGTTTATTCAAGTTTGTTGTGAAATATTGATATAAAATGTTTGTAGCTGCCAGCTGGTTCCAGATAAAGTTGGTAATTTGTAAAATAATAAGTTGTCGGACGCTCGGCCATTGTCAGGGAAAACATATTTCCGTACGAAAACTATGCATATATTATTGGAGGAGCCCCCCCCCCCCCCTCTCTTCAATAATATATATATGCGCCATGCGGGTTTGGGGCATAAAGCACCGGGAAAAATGTGATTTTAGAAACAAATTTGGTGCCTTTCTATCCGATGTGTAGGTACACAATTTTAACCCGCGAGTAATCACCTGGGGTCTGTCAGACCCCAGCCTTGCCATTTCTCCTGTTTCTTTAAGGATGGCAGCACTAGGCTTTTTTCCTTCTCAGTACCTTCAAGTTAGACACTGAACTCACTGACAGACAATGTTGCATAGGTATCTAAAAAAAAAAATCGTGTGATAACAGCCGGACTTCAAAGTTTTGGTGGACCTGTCAGACCCCAGGTGACTACTCCCGTCACTATTTTTACACAATTAACAAAAAAAAAATCTCTATTTTCTGTTAATTTATACTTCTAATACATATTAATTAGTAATACCATTAATGTTTTGATATATCCCTCACGCATTATTAATTTTAAGTTTTGGCGACAACTTTATCGGATTTTCTAAGAAATTCTTTTTGGGAATAAAATGTTTCCCTATGCTAAATGCATGGGAAAATACGCATAATTCAATGGCCATGGAAACATTCATGCTACTTTTTATTGTATACATTTTCCTATTATATGATCAATGTATCCATAAAGTATACAAATAAAAATATAATATGCCTAAATTAACCGATTTAATTCTATTTATTTTAAATAATAGCAAGGATCCTCTAAAATTTCGTATTTTTCCCGTTTTTCATTAAAATCAATAAAAAAATATAAATCAAAATTAATATTGCAATATTTGTGGTCAGGTATTAGATTAATACATCAACAATGACAATAAAATAAATGGACACTCAAAATACCTTCCAAATTGTACATGGCAGGCAATAGAAAATGGGGTCTGTCAGACCCCAGGTGACTACTCGCGTTACAAAATGGCAGGTGACTACCGGCGGGTTAAGCCAATTTTTACTTCCATGAAAAATAAATGGCTGGACGGCGTCCATCCTAAAAAAGAGTGAGGGTCACGACCTAGTCTGCCCTCAAATTGTAATCACTGAATGCCCGCGCACCTGACGTTCATTTTTACTTGGGTTCAATTGGTGTCACTTTGTCGAATTATACAATAAATTGTATTATTTTACTTCACTGCAAACATGATATGGTTAAAAACAGGATTTCAATGTTCAGATCAAAATTCTCAAATGCTAGGATAATTTCTGAAGCAAAAAACTAACTTTAGTTGGCACAGAAATATTATGTAGCTGTTGAAATTGAGGTACCTAGGTACAATCTTCAGGGATTACAATTTGAAACATCTAGTGGAGCGGTCGCTCCACGCCAGCCAAGTCGTACGGCGCGCACACTCTCATATAAAAAGGCTGGAGCAACCCACTTTTACTGTAAGCATCTAAGTGGCATTTTCGGCCTACTGGATCTCAAAATTGGAAAATCTCACATTGTTGCGAAATATCTTAATTTCGAGCTATGGCCCACCCTACAACATATACCAAATTTGGGAGCAATAGGTTACGCCCTTTGCGAACTAGAGGGCCGTGAAAACCGTGAAATTGTACGGCTTTCAGATAATAATAATAATAATATATGATGATGATTCATCTTCCAATAAATTCCGCGGTCTCCGCCACAGCCTAAACGGCTGGGTTGATTGACCCGAAATTTTCACCACATATACAGCTCGTCTGCCTGATGATACCTTTCCCTTATGAATTTTTTGTGCCGCCATTTTGAAACCGGAAGTGACGTCATATCTCAAAAACGGCTTAACCGATCGGAACGAAATTTGCGCCAATCGATTCAGACGGTCCCCTATAAGAAATAACGATAGTGAAATTAAAGTTTCCTAATTATTGAAACCGGAAATGACGTCATAGCTTAGCGAAATCTGCCTAAATTCACTTCCCTTTATATAAAAACCAACTACATATTCAGAAGGCTTATAATGAAATATTAGTATTTATATACATATTAATACAATGTGTAAGAGCTTTCAGCCGCCATTTTGAAAACCGGAAGTGATGCCATATCTCGAAAACGGCTGGACCTATTGGAACGATGCTTTCCCAATTCTTCATGGCATATCACTTTAAGTTTATATTTAGCTGCAAACAATATATTTTTAGTAACTAATTCGGAAATGGCGTATTTTTTTAAAGGAATTAGCCATTGTTGCCTTAAAAAGTTTTACAAGTTGTGTAAATAAACTAAAAAAATAAGTGATATCCCCATAAAAAACACTCCATGTAAAAAAACAGCCAAGTCTCTTCAACTAAAAAAAAATTATGAAATCTAAAAATTCTGCACTGAAACGTAGTGATATCAAAAAATGAGCCAAGTCAAAACTTTATTTGAAAATTAAAAAATACTTGGCTCATCGTTTTTTTAGGGCATTTTAGGTATACTATAAGTATATGTATTTATATCTAGCCTATACTTCTTAGCTATTTATTTACACGATGCGCCAAGTATTTTTTAATTTTCAAATAAAGTTTTGACTTGGCTCATTTTTTGATATCATTTTTTGATGGCGCATCGTTTTTTTAGAGCATTGTAGGCATGGTGGTATATAGGTTAGGTGAGTGAACCAAAGCTGAGGCAGTGGTACAAGAACGCACGCGGTTCCGCGCGCTGCCGCAGCGCGC
Organism: Leuctra nigra; assembly: GCA_934045905.1. Lineage (NCBI taxonomy): Eukaryota > Metazoa > Arthropoda > Insecta > Plecoptera > Leuctridae > Leuctra > Leuctra nigra. Next base: position 34,699,604 of record OW203764.1, on the reverse strand, counting down.
GCTGCGATCACCCGGTCTGACGCTTGTAATGCAAGCATATGCAGGACGAGGATTTCGCTGACGGCAAAGTGTTATTTCACGCCGCGTTTAGTTATCTTGACATGATATAGGATTACATTTCTACTCTTACGCATATTGTGTGTTCACAAACGATAATAATTGTTTACGTATCAGTTTAAGCAATACGCTATTTGTTATACTTATGTAAAAATACAATTAATGTTCTATCACTGTTTTCATTGATTTTTTAGTACTGTGCACTGAATGGTTGATATTTGAAATTGCACACGATAAACTATTTCAAACTGAAATGTTACTATTACTAATTAAGTAATTAACACATAGGTAGGCAATTAAAATTATGTTTTACGATGTCGTTAATTTTGATAACTTTTTCTTGGTTTGATTTCACTTCAGAGACATTGTTGTTTGTTTGCAATGTTGTCGCATTCTTTAGTTTAAATGTAGTTATGAATAATCAACATCATCTTTGTGAGCACACGAAAAAATTAATTGCCCTTTGTCCAAATACACTGTTCAATGATTCTTCATAACAATCTGGGCTCATTAAGTTCCCGTGATGGAGGCACTTCTGGCAAGATGGCTATTATCAGTCCACAGATAATACATATTTTCCATTACCTTTAATTTGTAAGATATTATCTATAGTCTTGACTTTGTGACATCTACATTCATTGTGATCTCAGGGTGAACATAATTTTTCGTCATTTGGTATGGACAAACAGGGTTGCATCATGGCATCCTTGAAGGGGGGGGGGGGGGGGGGGGTGTGGAGCCGAACATTTTACAAACCCTACTTTTTCCCTACTTTGACACCTTTTGCACTGTCAAACTTGTCATTATAGACCTCCTTTAGATTGCAGATATGACAGACCCAACATGCTCTATAAGTTAATTTGAAACTAATCTAAGATAGTCAGTTATAAAAAATTTCGCCGCGCGGCAGTTTTCTGGGGGTCAAGAACCCATTGAGTCCGGCTAGACCACTTATTTTTGCAAAATCTGTTTGCCCCCCTCCCCCCTCCCCCCCCCCCCCCCCGGGCTAAATTGTTGGAATTCATTCAACACTGTGCATAAAAGTATGATTTTAATTAATAATAATGTCGGACAATGCGTAGACACGTCACGTTCATATTTATTGGCATAAGTCGATATCGTATTACTATTATCATATTAATATTATCATTAATTACAATTATGTTTTCCACAGAGAGTTAATTATGTGACATATTGTCCAGTCTTTCATGTGTTGCTTTGCTATCTATACTTTCATTGTGATCTTGTGAAATATCATTTATCTATATGTATACCTTCGCCGCGTGAGATACGTAAGGACATAATATCATACTTATATCATATTATCATAATAAAACAAATGCATTTTTATGCAAAAAAACCCTGAAGAAGCTAGGAATCAGCTGATCAACATGATGTCATTCTTTATTCTAATTGGCTGAATGGCTGTAAAGGAAGGCGGGGTCTACGCCGCGTGAGTCGAGCCGAGGCGGCCGCGATCTGAGGCAAATGTATTTGAAAATTTGTGTAGACGAAACTATTCAATATTATTGCATGCCGTTTCTTTTGTTATGGCAGTCGAGAAGTTGGGAATGTTACGAAAAAATGGCAACTGCTTGGTTTGTATATTCTTGCCGGAATTGAGTGTTATGTTTTCAATTTGGCGGAATTTTAATCAAGTCGAAATAAAAATAATAATTTTGACCATTATATGTTGACATTTTGACCATACATGCAGCGACAAATATGTTCATGACATTGCCAGCTATATTATGTTTTTTTAAGATTTGTTTTAGATCGTCTAGTTTTGGACATAGAGCTGATTTTATGAATAAGGGTAGTTATCCCCGTTTTTGTTGAATTTAAGGGTGAAGGAGTCAAACCACAACTTGCCAACGGTTCTTTTTGGATTCAGCGCGTCAAAATACATAGGAATATCGACGTTGGCAACTTTTAACAGACCTTCCCGCCAAGTTGTGATGTTTTACTTCTGTTCCGCGACTATCAGCCCGCCGTGCATCAGACCGGGTGACGCTCACGCGCCTGGCGGTGGAACTGTGAACAGCGTGTCTTTTGAGACCGTGCGGGCAATGGGAACGAGATAGGGCGTTCTCTCACCTAACCTATATACCACCATGATTGTAGGTATAGGTACTATAAGTATATGTATTTATATCTAGCCTATACTTCTTAGCTATTTATATACACGATGCGCCAAGTATTTTTTAATTTTCAAATAAAGTTTTGACTTGGCTCATTTTTTGATATCACTACGTTTCAGTGCAGAATTTTTAGATTTCATAATTATTTTTTTTAGTTGAAGAGACTTGGCTGTTTTTTTACATGGAGTGTTTTTTATGGTATGATCTTCCCCTACCACAGTCCACCGAAACACTGCTAAACCAGGGACTGGAACCAGAACCGAAAAGGTTCCGGTTTTGGAACCGGAACCCATATTAGTTTTAGTTAGTTTTTAGTTAGAACCAGAACCACAATCCTTATAACATTAAATGGGTTCCATAAAGGATTTTAATAATTAATTTCGTTCCATTATAACTTATGCCCTCCCAATCTCAAATTATCAAATTACATGAATAGTTTTTCAATAATTTATATCCGAATGTATTATTTATTGTTAGCCATTTCTTGGCTAAGTTACAGTCTACTGTTCAGTAAGTTCCAAAAAGTCCATTTAAAAACTTAAATAGTCTGATTTTTTCGGAATTAATTTTAACCGAAATGAAACCAGAACCTGAATCGGAACCGAAATTCATTTGGGTCATTAGTGTCCTTCTGCGTTAGAGCGAGGATGAGATACCGAGCAGCGAGACGATCCACTGGGCCGACGGAGTGCTGCTGGTGTACGCCATCACCGACCGGCGCTCCTTCAACTACGTTCGCCGCGTCAAGCAGGCGCTATGCTGCGAGACGCCGCTGGCGTTGGTCGGCAACAAGGGAGACATGGTGCATCTCAGACAAGTCAGCACGGAGGAAGGTAAGATGCGTCAAGTAGAAATAGGAAATTAAAAGTGCAGCATCCCGAGCCTTGTCGTTCAGCTCTTTTCATATTTTATGAGCTTTCCTCACCTTTTTTCGGTATTTTTCCTTCTCTTCTGTTTTTTGGGCCCTTACACTTAATTTTTTGTTTTTGCCTTATCGCATCAAGGACCTTATACGCCCAGCTCAAATCAGTGTGGAGTGTCTTTATTCATAAAATCTCATTCTTTCTCGTAACCTTATCGAATATCGGTTCAATCAGAGTTACAGAACTAGCCTGGCTGGTTCTTGTCACGGCGACAAGCTTCTCCTCTCAATGTTAGTCACGCACGGCCATCTAGGGTCTTGTCACCGTGACAAAAAAGTTATCATTTTATGTAATCGTACCCCAGGAGGTGACCAACTCAGACTTTATTTCAATCTAAATATTGTATGATTCAGGAGAGATCCTGGCCAAGGACTACGAGTGTTGGTTCAGCGAAGTGGCAGCGGCCGAGCAGGTGACGCAAGTGGCGGACGCATTCCACGAGCTGTGTCGCGAGGTGTTGAATGTGAGACGGAAGAACAAACAATCCCTGCTCAATAGAATGCTAGGCACGAAAAACACTGGCATTCGAGCATATTCAAGAGGGAAAAGTGATAGTGCACTGCCCAAGGAATGATTAGAAAATAGGATAGGCAACATCTATTTATCATTTTATATGTGCTTACTATTTACTGTGAATCTGCAATATTTATTGTGTCATTGAATTCTCCAACCATCTTGAACTGAACAAGATCGGTAAGAAAATATAAAGAGAAAGCGATTCAAATTCACGACAATGTGCAGCGCACATTGTACAATTGTGCATAATATTGTACACTAGTACCTAATTGATTTTGAAGAGAAACTCTAGGATTCGTAAATGATACTTGGCAAATATGTTGTACCTAAATTTTAGCTGTAGATAATTTCTTAGTTGACTTGACTTCGGTTGATGCTCCATTTGGTTTTTACTGACACTGACTGAAAGTGAAAAATGGTGTTGGTTATACGTTTTGGCAGACTTGGTTTTGCCATCGTAAGGCGAAGACTGATGGTACTGATGATAGGTAATGACAAAAAAAATGGATCACCAATCAAAGAAAACAACAAGACCTAGTAGAGTAGGTAATTATTTGTATTCCCTTGTTTTACCATGCATGATAGTAGCCTTCCGACATTTGTTAATCATGGGGACTATGTAGCATGTAGGTATAAAGTATTTAATAGTAGCTTTGCCAATATCTTTGTTCCTAATGCTGTGATAAGGCAAGTCATTAGTCGACAGTAGTTTTCAGACATTAAGAGATCTACGATCAAACTCTTATAGTGTAGCTGGATATTAAAAATAGCTGTCACGTAACAACACTTATATTTTGTTATAAAAGATAATGGTCAAAGACGGATTTTTCATAAAAAAAAGTAAAAAAAAAAAATATTTGTCGATAATAATATAGAATTCATAATACATAAGTATCCATGCTATTCGAATGTTGGAAAATAAAATACTGCCATTAGAGGCTAAAACGCACTATAAAATAGTAAATACCTACTTAAATACCGGTAATTACCCACTGTGTAAAATATTGTGAAAGCCTTCTCTTGGATGACTATTGTTATATTTTTAACATAGTTTCAGCATTTTGATAATAACGATCGATAATGAAAATTGTAGTCGATTTTCATTTTAATTTATTACCAAATATTGATTATCATATCCATCCATTGTAAGTTGTAAAACGTCCATCTAGGTACAAAATACTCGAATAACAGAAATACATAAAATATACTACAATTTAAATATGTATTGCATACAAAGATGATACCTACATCATTAAATTGGATGAACCAAATTATTTGTGCATCCACAAGTGCGAGTATAAATAAATAATTTGATTTCAGTCTTACATACACTAATCTGTACAGCGTCATCAGTTACAAACAAGTTGCGTTGCGCTCGACAGCCCTTCCGAGTTGAGTATCCATCTGTTAAATAGATCAAAAGATGAGGAATTTGAAATATTTGAACCAAGAAGTGATGGGACAATTCCAATTTTTCATGATTCCGATTCTTTGAAGCAATCCTTGCGATTATGATTCTTGATCGATTCTGATTCTTTAGGATTTGTAATTAAGTATTTAATATCATAGTATCAATTTCAAACATATTGTCATTTCATACTCTATTTTTATAAAAATAATCTATTTCTTGCCAGAATAAAACAAACAACACTAATTTAATTGACTTATACCAGCATTACTTGAAATTTGATAATAATTAGAATCGCTAGATATAGATCCTCTAAGAATCGGTGGTATCAGAGTTAGGCCCGGTTGTACCAAGTACCGATAAAGTAGGATTTACCGCCTGAAACCATGGCAACAGCCAATGAAACACAGCCATCTTGACCACTAAAGTCCCCTTTAGGCCAAAGTGAACTTTATCTTATTTATCGGGACATCGTACAACCGGGCCTAAATCAGTTTCGGAATCGTTCCATTCCTAATTTAAACAGAGTCAAAGTAAAATTTTACATAATTTTGACAATTCAGTATGGATTTATTTCATTACGTTATAAGAGTTATTCTACCAGTTCACTACACTGCAATCACATGCAAAATAGTGCATTATCAATGTCGTGTCAAAAACGAGACACTTAGATTTTGACAAAATGAAATTTTTACATAAAAAGGCAGTCTGCAAAAAGGTGAAAGAGTTACAAGTGTTCCATAAATAATTCCTCCTCGCTGCTTTTTTAAAATTTTAATTAATGTAACCTAAATCAAAATTAAATAAAGAAGAATGATTTTATAATAAAGAAAACAAATAATCTGTAATCACAAACCTACCCTGTGTTTATGGCACAATTAAGGCGACGATGAACCCCTTATCGGCCAATTACATATCATAGTTTTCAAGGACGTCTGCCAAATGTTCATTGTCTCTCGGCCTCTTGTTAGTCTTCTTTCTGTTGTTTGCTTTTCGCTTGTGAGGAGCCAGTTTCTTGAGACCGTGATCTTGCATGGATTTGATACCCTGCTTCTCCAGATACTCGTCTATCTTCTGGTCGTCCATACTTTCAACAGCAACGGACCGCCAAAGTTTCTGAAACTCATCGTCGACTTGGAGACATGCAGTCTTGTCGTTGTAGAAGAGGATTTTCTTTTTGTCCATTGGCCGATTAATGAAGATTATTTCGTCTTTTAAGCCCTACAACAAAAATTACTTAGTAAATGTTAGTGTAGCAGACTGCAGTACATGCACATTTTAGAACGTTTCGACATTTAGTCCATTTTCAGGTTCAGTGACCTACTAGCGAGTTCAAGTCAGTACATAGTAGTAACCACACCAAAATCTAGAGCAAAATGTTGAACTGTCATTAAAAAATAATTTCATATTTCTTTCCATTTCAAAATAAAATAAATATTATAAAGAATGTAGGTAGTACCTACTTTATGCCAAGTTCAAGGTGTACCAAGTGTTTTATTTCAATATTTCTATCTACCTACTCTCGAAATTTCTTTTTAGTTAAATTTAAAAAAATCAAACAAATCTAAAACGTAAAAAAAGTAAAAAGCGATTGAAAATAATTAAAAATATGTTTTTAAATCACATACCCACCTACCTTTTTCTCTGGTTTGTGCATAGTAGGTACTTATAAATGGCAATAAGCACAAAGGTCAAAAGTTGAGAAAAATCGAAATAATAGGCTTCACACCTACCTTTAATACTTTATCGCAGTGAGGTACGGACTCTTCTACGTCTTCCAACAAAATACCTCCCAAGCCTTTTAGGTCATGCTGTTTTAAAAGTCTCAGTAAGCTTTTCTTGTCTTTAATCCTGTACGCTGCTTTAAAACTAAACTTTCCTTCAAGTGAAACCTCTATCTTCGGATTGTCGACTAACGCTTCGTTTGAAAGCCACTGGAAAACATAAACAATTTCATTCCATTTAAAAACAAAATACCTAACTATGTTCATGGTTTAAGAACATGTTAGTAGACAGCTTATCTAGTGGAGCGGTCGCTCCACCCGGCCAAGTCGTACTATACACTCACACTCACTCAACATACCGTAAATGCCTAATAAACTGAGGAGCAGACCAAACACTTTTACTGTAAGCAACAACATGGCATTTTCGGCCTACTGGATCCCAAAATTGGGAAATCTCACATTGTTGCGAAATAACTTAATTTCGAGCTATGGCCCACCTGACAACATATACCAAATTTGGGAACAATACGTTATGCCGTTTGGGTGCTAGAGGGCCGTGAAAACAGTGAAATTACACCCCTTTTAAAAGCTATCTGATGATGATGATGATGATGATTCAGATTCAGATTCAGATTCAGATTCAGATATCAGGAAACGTTGCTATCACCGCCACAGCCTAAACGGCTGAACCGATCGATATGAAAATTTTACCACATGTGCACTTTTGGCGTCTGATGATACCTTTGTTCTTATAAATTTTTGTGCCGCCATTTTTAAACCGGAAGTGACGTCATATATCAAAAACGGCTGGACCGATTAGAACGAAATTAGCGACATTCGATTTAGAAGGTCATCTATAAGGAATACCAATAGTGAAAGAAGAAATGTTCTATAACCTAAACCGGAAATGACGTAATAAAAATGACAAATCTGACTAAAATCATCTCTTATATCAATAACTACATATTCAGAAGGCTTATAATGTTACATAACATTTATAGATACAAATTTTAGGTGGCAGTGATGTCAACCGCCATTTTGAAAACCGGAAGTGATGCCGTAACTCGAGAACGGCTGGACAGATTGGAACGAAACTTTTGCTATACTTTGTAACATGCTTTGTATAGCATTAACACAGTAACAAGCACAACTTTTCTTAGCAACCAAATCACAAAATCTTATTTTTTAAAAGAATTATAATCTTTGGTGCCACAATATGTTACAAGTTGTAATAATAAACTGAAAAAAGGAGTGATATCCCCATAAAAAACACTCCGTGTAAAAATACCAGCCAAGTCTCTTCAATTAAAAAAAAATAGAAGAAATCTAAAAATTCAGCACTGAAAAGTAGTGATATCAAAAAATTGGCCAAGTCAAAATTTTTCAAAAAATACTTGGCGTATCGTTTTTTTTAGGACATGTGTAGATGAGTACATTTCATTTCCTGCCTACTTCTATACTATTTATATGCACGATGCGCCAAGTATTTTTTTGAAAAGTTTTGACTTGGCCAATTTTTTGATATCACTACTTTTCAGTGCTGAATTTTTAGATTTCTTCTATTTTTTTTTAATTGAAGAGACTTGGCTGGTATTCTTACACGGAGTGTTTTTTATGGGGTACCTAAATACAAAGAAGAAAGAAATCTAGTGGAGCGGTCGCTCCACCCAGCCAAGTCGTACTATACACTCACAGTCACTCAACATACCGTAAATGCCTAATAAACTGAGGAGCAGACCAAACACTTTTACTGTAAGCAACAACATGGCATTTTCGGCCTACTGGATCTTAAAATTGGAAAATCTCACATTGTTGTGAAATGTCTTAATTTCGAGCTATGGCCCACCCCACTTCTTATACCAAATTCGGGAACAACAGGTTATGCCATTTGCGAGCTAGAGGGCCGTGAAATACGTAAAATTACACCACTTTCTGATTCTGATGATGATATCAGGAAACGTTGCTATCACCGCCACAGCCTAAACGGCTGAGCCGATCAACCTAAAATTTTTACCACATGTGCACTTTTGGCGTCTGATGATACCTTGCCTCTTGTGATTTTTTGTGCCGCCATTTTTAAACCGGAAGTGACGTCATAACTCAAAAACGTCTGGACCGATTAGAACAAAATTAGCCCCATTCGATTTAGATGGTTATCTTTATGAAGTATCAATAAAAAAAATATTATTTTCTTATTTTCTAAACCGGAAGTGACGTCATAAATACGCAATATTTAACTTATTTCAACAAATTATACTTAAAATACGTACATAATTAACTTACATTGTAACATAGACAATACAATTTATATATTCAAGGTAGCAGTGTTCTCGGCCGCCATTCCTGAAACCGGAAGTGACGTCATATATCTAAAACGCCTGTACCGATTGCAACTGAACTAGCTCCTGCGTATTCATTCTGCTATTTATTTGAAAAATCAATTGTGAAAAATGAATAAATAAATTAATGGTACCGGAAATGGCGGCAGGAACCACTAAATGAAACCGGAAGTGACGTCATATATTACAAACGGCATGACCGATTTTACGGAAATATAGGGATAAGGAATTCAGATGGTCGTTCATGAAGGTATCAACTAGATAAAACTAGATTGTTTTCTTATTACCTATACCGGAATTCGGCCGCTATTTCAAAACCGGAAGTGACGTCATGTATCGAAAACGGCTGGATCGATTATAACGAAACTTAAGCTATTCTTCTTGGATAATCATTTTCATCTTATACCAAACGCAACTTTTCATAGTAACCAAATCGGTTGAGGCGTATTTTTTTAAAGAAATTAGTCCCTGCTCGGACATGTGCTACAAGCTGTATGAATAAACTAACAAAAGAAGTGATATCCCAGAAAAAACACTCCGTGTAAAAATACCAGCCAAGTCTCTTTAACTATAAAAAAAAATAGAAGAAATCTAAAAATTCAGCACTGAAAAGGAGTGATATCAAAAAAGGAGCCAAGTCAACGAATTTTCCAAATTTTAATCGTACCATTGAAATAAAAATATCAACCCCCGAGAAATACTTAAAAAAAGGACTTGGCGCATCGTTTTTTTAAAGACATTTTTCTATTCTTAAGCTTATGCCACTCACATACTACGTAGTTCAGAAATGCCTAGAAAAATTGGGACAAAACTTTCAAATTTAATATTGGACATTCTGTAAAATATTTTAAATTTAAATATAAGTACGCAAAGAAACATAGCATTGTCTTACAAGCAATAAATACAGAACAGTTGTGTTTGTGATTGGTAGGTACCTATAGTTTTGTGGGTACATCAACATACCTACTACAGCATTATACTTGGAACCTTCTCGCCGTGTAATTAATTGCTATTAATTAACATTTTATACCAAAAAAATTCATAAATTACATAACGTATTACTTTAGATAAAAATCTAGTCAGTAATTATTTGAGCAGCATGGCTCAGTGCACTAGTCACTTATACAAATCTCATTGACGGCCTTCTTGTAATGAGCGCTTTCGCTATTTCCCTCAGTCACGATATTGAGAAGTATGATTGATTAATATGACCCTAGAAATAGTGGCAATAACGAATAGACTAGGCCGCTTCCGTTTATTCGTTATTCGTTTATCCGTTTTTTTCCTCTGAATATTGACAAAATACCAAAACTGCCAGTAGGTAAGAGTACTAGTTATATTAAAACGTAGTATGATTCGTCGATAATGAATGTGATATACTCAGGAAAATATACTTGTAGAGTTCTTCCTATACTTTTAGGATAGAAAAGTGTCTTTAAAAAAACGATGCGCCAAGTCCTTTTTTTAAGTATTTCTCGGGGGTTGATATTTTTATTTCAATGGTACGATTAAAATTTGGAAAATTCGTTGACTTGGCTCCTTTTTTGATATCACTCCTTTTCAGTGCTGAATTTTTAGATTTCTTCTATTTTTTTTATAGTTAAAGAGACTTGGCTGGTATTTTTACACGGAGTGTTTTTTCTGGGTTGTATCTACTATACAAAATCAGGGTTCCCAGCCAGGTCTCAAAAATTTATGGGCAATTTTGCTTAAAAATATGGGTCCTTTAATGGGATTTTATGGGTTTTAAAGGGTACATTTCTGATAAAATGCATTACCTATGCATTATATCACATTTATTGAATACATATTTTGATCAGCTGAAAGCTATTTAACGCACTGCACTAAAAAAATCTTGAAATATGCATAATATTGTGACAGCGACAGCCAAGGTAGGAAATGTTAAAAATCATTAGTTATTACTAACTGAAACTAATTCTTCCTTATCTTAAAATTGCAGATTATTCGGTTCTTTACCTATTTTGCCCATTCCCACTTTCGCTATTCTTTAAAGTAAAATTCCCCCTTCCTAGCATTGTCGAGCTCAAAAAGTGCATTTCAATAATATGCATAATAATTATTATAATTGAGCGAGCGAAGCGAGCGACTCCATTTGGCTCTTTTAGCACGGACCTCTGTTTTTTTTTTTGTTTTTTTTTTTGTTTTTGTTTTTGTATGCTAAAGGAAGCAATAGAAGTCGCACCGTTTCACCGATCGACCTGAAATTTTGCACACATGTAAAGACAACCTTCTCTGTTTGCAGACCCAATTTTTTTTTGAAATCCATCCATTGGTTCATTGTTAAAATAAGTATCTCCTGATAGCCTAAAAAATGAAAATGGTCTTCGAGAAATGTGATCAAACTCATATTTAGCATGGTCAGTAAGACCAACAATGTCACTTATTTTACCAATTTTCAGCCGAATCTGTCAAGAAAGTATGCACTTATTGACATTTTTAATAGCTGTCAGAAATGAAACATTGAAAATTAATGTCTTTCCAATGCAACTGAATCCGATTTGCTTTAGGTACAAGAGTGTTTTGATGGTATGTACACTTTTTTAGTGAAAAGCCGATATTTTTATGTGTATTGAGTTGATCAAATTTGAATAATTCAATTTGGATCATAGTTTCCAACAAATCATTTCGAGTTTTTAAGGACCTTGATTGTCTTTTCGTCAATTCGTAGTTCTGATGGCCGTGCCTCCCGTGTTTCTACTTGGCTGATTTTGCATCCAGGAGGGATTAGAAACATAAGCTCACATTTCAATAATATCATTGAGTGGCGTTTGTTCTCTTCTAGCGTTCACACGTCATTCCAAATCTCTCCTGCATTGTGCTTCTTTTCGTTGATAATTTTGGCAATTTGGTGTACTTTGTGAAGGTATTAGTAAAATTGAATCGCTTTTAAAGCATAGATATTAGGTATCTACAGTTTTTGTCCAGGGGATTGATTATTTCAAATTATTTTCTTCTTGGAAACGTTGGATTTATTCCGTTTCTGAGCTTCTGTCTAGCCTGACATTTCCTTGAAGGTTAGGTATATCTCGGATTACACATTAATGGTGGTCATACAATGACACATTGTTTTATATTGATTCAGTGGATCGTAGTTTGCTTTCAGTTTGACTTAAAATAATGTTTTCTGTGTGTTAACGAACGCATATTCGGTTAATGTTTGCGCACGTGTCGTGCTCGCTCATTCAACGCGTTACACAGAGCGTTTTCCTAGTTTATTAATTCACATTTAGACTAGGGTTGCCACCTTTCAATGCATGCAATCCGGGACAGAGGACTAGTTAATACTTTTCGTGATGCAGTTATAGTGGTTGGGGGGGGGGGGGGGGGGGGGGAATCGCTGAAATGTGAACTCTTTGGGGTACACCCTGCTTATGGCATCAATTGGGTCCTGGGGGAGGGTCTCCCAACAACACGCGGGTCCGGGAAAATTTTGAATTTCAAGAATGAATTAAAGCCATTTTTATGAGTTTAGGACGTCAAATTTAAGCTATTTTTATCGCCAAAAACTACCAAATTATTGCGAAAATTTAGTTTAAACGTATTAGTTTCTATATTTCTTTTCAAATATTTAAATATCTTAAATTAATCATCTGGCAACCCTGTGCAAGCGATATGACACGGGAGATTTAAAATAATGGATAATAAATATTGCGTTTTGAGGTTCAAAATTCAGAATTCCGACTATTGCTGTCCCGAATGATTATTCTAATTCTGGGAAAAGGACAACAATCCCGAAATATCTTGAATGGGCGGCAACCCTATAGTTTATAAGGGACAATACTTTGGGAAAACTCGCTAAATTGCACTTGAAACATTTCACATGAAGCCTCAAATGACATGCGGGTCCGAGCCGCACGGGCCCAGAATTTTTTTTAAATTTAGAAGTATTTTTGGACCATTTCTATGCGTTTTGGACAGTTTTCGGCGATTCATTTGGTAGTTAATTGAAAAATATAATATGTGGAATAGATTCCTCTTCATTTTATGGGTCAGACCTAGAAAGGTGGGAATTATAGTGCCTATAAATTGAAATGCTGAAAAAATGGGTTTTAGGGGTTTTATGGGCCGCCTGGGAACCCTGCAAAATGGAAAATGACAGTCAGCTTAAGTAAAAGTTTCGTTTACCCGGACACACGGCATTCACGAACATTGGGATTGAGGAGTTGATTGAACCTTTATTGTAAAATTAAAAATCTAGTGGAGCGGTCGCTCCACCCAGCCAAGTCGTACTATACACTCACAGTCACTCAACATACCGTAAATGCCTAATAAACTGAGGAGCAGACCAAACACTTTTACTGTAAGCAACAACATGGCATTTTCGGCCTACTGGATCTCAAAATTGGTAAATCTCACATTGTTGCGAAATATCTTAATTTCGAGCTATGGCCCACCCCACTACATATACCAAATTTGGGAACAATAGGTTATGCCATTTGCGCGCTAGAGGACCGAGAAAACAGTGAAATTACACCACTTTCTGATTCTGAAGATGATGATGATTCTGATGATATCACGAAACGTCGCTATCACCGCCACAGCCTAAACGGCTGAACCGATCGACCTGAAATTTTTACCACATGTGCACTTTTGGCGTCTGAGGTGCCTTTTTATAAAACCAACCGGAAGCCGCCATTTTGAAACCGGAAGTGACGTCATAACTCAAAAACGTCTGGACCTATTAGAACGAAATTAGCGCCATTCGATTTAGATGGTCATCTATATGAAGTATCAATAAAAAAAATATTATTTTCTTATTTTCTAAACCGGAAGTGACGTCATAAATACGCAATATTTAACTTATTTCAACAAATTATACTTAAAATACGTACATAATTAACTTACATTGTAACATAGACAATACAATTTATATATTCAAGGTAGCAGTGTTCTCGGCCGCCATTCCTGAAACCGGAAGTGACGTCATATATCTAAAACGCCTGTACCGATTGCAACTGAACTAGCTCCTGCGTATTCATTCTGCTATTTATTTGAAAAATCAATTGTGAAAAATGAATAAATAAATTAATGGTACCGGAAATGGCGGCAGGAACCACTAAATGAAACCGGAAGTGACGTCATATATTACAAACGGCATGACCGATTTTACGGAAATATAGGGATTAGGAATTCAGATGGTCGTTCATGAAGGTATCAACTAGATAAAACTAGATTGTTTTCTTATTACCTATACCGGAATTCGGCCGCTATTTCAAAACCGGAAGTGACGTCATGTATCGAAAACGGCTGAATCGATTATAACGAAACTTAAGCTATTCTTCTTGGATAATCATTTTCATCTTATACCAAACGCAACTTTTCATAGTAACCAAATCGGTTGAGGCGTATTTTTTTAAAGAAATTAGTCCCTGCTCGGACATGTGCTACAAGCTGTATGAATAAACTAACAAAAGAAGTGATATCCCAGAAAAAACACTCCGTGTAAAAATACCAGCCAAGTCTCTTTAACTATAAAAAAAAATAGAAGAAATCTAAAAATTCAGCACTGAAAAGGAGTGATATCAAAAAAAGGAGCCAAGTCAACGAATTTTCCAAATTTTAATCGTACCATTGAAATAAAAATACTAGGAAAACGCTCAGTGTAACGCGTTGATAAGCGAGCACGGGTACGTGCAAATTCTCGAACCGGAAATGCGTACACAACGCACAGAAAACATATACATCCATATGGAATTGATTATGATATCAACTTAAAAGTGTATGCTTTTCATCGAAACTTTAAAATAGCATCTAAGCACCTGGTTCATAAAGCAAATCAGAATCAATTTTCAATTGGCACTGGAAAACATTCATTTCGATACTTCATTACTGACAGATATTAAAAATGTAAATAACTTCATACGTTCTTAACTGATTGGGATGAAATTTTGTAAAATAAGAGACAATATTGGTCTTAATGATCATGCAAAATATGAGTTTGATCAGAATTATCGAAGACCGTTTTCATTTTTCAGCCTATCAGGAGATATTTATTTAAATTTTAACCAATGAATCTGAGTAACGCGTTGATGAGCGAGCACGGATACGCGCAACACCTCGAACCGAAATTCTGTCTATCGAAAATGTCATTAAAAGCCAATAATTCTAAAATTTCGCCACAGATTTGTATAGAAATCTCAAAACATTCCTAAAATATTGGTCCAAATAACCATGCAAAGCTTTAAGTTGATCAATTGAACCTTTATGATTGAACTGTTCCGTGTTAATTTTCAAAAATCACAGGATCTCCTTCAAAAAATATACCTGAGACCACTCATATGATATAAGTGTGTCTACACAATATCAGATCGACTGTTGAACGGTCATTATCAGTTTCATTTGCGTTTGAAAGTTTCTGCTCTAACTACCTTGCCTTGAACTGAAGAGTCGAAGTCGCCGTGAATTTGACAGCCAACACGCTAATAGTCCGTAAAATGTCAATAACGTTTGGATTTAAACACAGATTAGTATGAAAATTGTCAAAAATGCAGATAATGTTGGACCCAACCATCATGCGAAGTTATAAGTTGATCGTTCAATCGGTTATAGTTTAAATTTCTAAAAACACAGGAAAGATGGTTTTAAATTTTAACCAATGGGAGGATTTGGCTGAAACTTTGTTTGATTGGGTACAATGTTGGGGGTATGACTTGTCAAAATTTCAATTTGATCAAAACAACCAATCGAAAGTTAATTTTTTTTAAATTTGAACCAATCAATGGATTTCAAAAAAATTAGGGTCTGCAACAATCAGAAATGTTACGTACATGTGTGCAAAATTTCAGCTCGATCGAAGAAAAACTCTGACCTGTATATCGTCAGTAACAGAAAAAAAAAAAAAAAAAAAAAAAAAAAAAAAACAGAGGTCCGTGCCAAAAGAGCCAAATGGAGACGCTCGCTTCGCTCGCTCAATCAACCCCCGAGAAATACTTAAAAAAAGGACTTGGCGCATCGTTTTTTTAAAGACATTTTTCTATTCTTAAGCTAATGCCACTCACATACTACGTAGTTCAGAAATGCCTAGAAAAATTGGGACAAAACTTTCAAATTAAATATTGAACATTCTGTAAAATATTTTAAATTTAAATATAAGTACGCAAAGAAACATAGCATTGTCTTACAAGCAATAAATACAGAACAGTTGTGTTTGTGATTGGTAGGTACCTATAGTTTTGTGGGTACATCAACATACCTACTACAGCATTATACTTTGAACCTTCTCGCCGTGTAATTAATTGCTATTAATTAACATTTTATACCAAAAAAATTCATAAATTACATAACGTATTACTTTAGATAAAAATCTAGTCAGTAATTATTTGAGCAGCATGGCTCAGTGCACTAGTCACTTATACAAATCTCATTGACGGCCTTCTTGTAATGAGCGCTTTCGCTATTTCCCTCAGTCACGATATTGAGAAGTATGATTGATTAATATGACCCTAGAAATAGTGGCAATAACGAATAGACTAGGCCGCTTCCGTTTATTCGTTATTCGTTTATCCGTTTATTTCCTCTGAATATTGACAAAATACCAAAACTGCCAGTAGGTAAGAGTACTAGTTATATTAAAACGTAGTATGATTCGTCGATAATGAATGTGATATACTCAGGAAAATATACTTGTAGAGTTCTTCCTATACTTTTAGGATAGAAAAGTGTCTTTAAAAAAACGATGCGCCAAGTCCTTTTTTTAAGTATTTCTCGGGGGTTGATATTTTTATTTCAATGGTACGATTAAAATTTGGAAAATTCGTTGACTTGGCTCCTTTTTTGATATCACTCCTTTTCAGTGCTGAATTTTTAGATTTCTTCTATTTTTTTTTATAGTTAAAGAGACTTGGCTGGTATTTTTACACGGAGTGTTTTTTCTGGGTACATACTAACTGAAAAGTCCACCTGGGCGGTTATTCTAAATTTCCTTGTAGTCTCGTATCAATTGATACGGTGTCACCACCATGTTAAATAGATAGCACTCCAGTGTGCAGTGAGCCCGTATCAAGTGAAACGAGACGACACGGAAATTTAGAATAACCCTCCTGAACCTTAGCCAATCTCAGTGCAACAGTAAAAAAAAGCTTTCTTTAACTGAACAATGATCATAAATTTTTTTTATTTTTTATTCTGGGCAGTGGCCGAATGGGGTTGTTCACGCAAAACTATTGTAGATGGTGTTGGTGTCCTAACCGTAATAAGAACCAATCAAAATGCCGAGAGAGAGCCAATCAAAATGCAGAACGGAATGGAACATTTTTAAACCTTGGCGGGAGTTTGATTCAGAGATTTTGGATTCAGAGACCAACCAATCAGAGAGAGACTACTCCATTGCCGCTAGCGCTGCGAGTGAGAGCAAATGGCAGTGAACAACCCCAATTGGGGGGGAATGCGGGGGAAATATATTGATAGTTCCATCCCCCCACATGGCTAATTTGACCACTTCACCTTCCCCCCATGACAGTTTCAGAAACACTAGATGTAGGTACCTCAAAATAATATAATTTCCAGAGAATTTGTCAATTTTAGCCTCTGTCGAAACCATTTGTCGAGAAAAAAAAATAGGCTTAAAAAGCGCCAAAATCGCATAAAAACGCACCAAATTAATTTTTGAAGCTAAAAAATTTCTGGGCCTGTGCGCCCTGGACTTGCATGGTTCTGGGGGAGGGGGGAGGGGCCTCTTCACATCAAATAATTGATTTCAGAGTGCCAAAAGAGCAAAGTTAAGAGCAGTAAATTTATCCGAGAGAAAAGTAATGTAGGACAGATAAAAAATTATTTACAATTAAAGAGGTTTTTCACTCTGCCGAAGTGTTCACCTAATAAGTTTTGTAAGTCATAAAAGTGCGCTAAAGGGAAACTGAACAAGGGTTTGAAAATCAAGACTGTGCTTCTGTAACCGTAACAGGAAGGTAATGACTGAGATTCAAGAAGCATTGCTGTATTACACAAAACAACTCCTACTTGTTTCACTCTGGAGCCGACATCAAGCTGGTTCGTCTCATCCAATATTTCTTCTAACGCCAGCGGGTGATCGTCGCCAACCTGATGTCTCGAACGCATGAACTTGACAATTTTTGCAAGAACACCAAATTTGTAATTGGAACTTCCGGACATGGTTTTGTAGCTGCTACAACAGTAAAGTAAGCGAATTAGAAGTCTCTGTGCTGAATATGAATCGGAAATGTTTGTACAATGAATCTTTTAAAAAGTTATTACCTGACGTCCAATTTTGGACCACTGGACGTCGCCACGGGAGGTTTCGGTTTCCTTTTATCATCTTTTGCTGTTGAAGAACTATCATGTTCTTTCTTCTTCTTTTCGATTCTGCATTAACAAATAGTATATTGTTATAGGTACCTAACAATAGTACATACAAACGTCAATAAACATCCAAGAATCTATGAAAAAATGTCCTTTCCCAATGCAGGTAAATAGCAAGAGAACTACGCCATATTTGAATGTATTGAACTCATACCTATCACACTAGGATTAGGTACCTACCTAACTGCTATCGTGTAACTCAAAATTGAGAAAATGGAGGAACCTAGGTACCTAGGTAGGTAGACAGTAGACTTAACGTTATTTAAAAAAAATCTGATTAACTGATCCGATCAATTTGAATTTATTTTGCCAAGTCATTGAGACCAACATTTTATCAAATTTTACAAAGTTTGATACATACACAATCCAACAATTGTGTAGGTATGTTTTCGGAACCATTGGGTTGAATCTCTGTAAATGAAGGGATGTGCGTTGTGAAAAATATCCGACCGAACCGGGGCTCGAACCCGGAATCTCTCACTTGACGGGCGAGAGCTCTACCAACTGAGCTAACCGGTCGGACCGACCGGGTCCGGTCGGTGGCAAGTGAGAGGTCCCAGGTTCGAGCCCCGGTCGGTCGGATATTTTTCACAATGCACATCCCTTCATTTACAGAGTTGTTGCCATTATAAGAGTTTTGAAAGAGCGGTGTTGTAGAGATCAAGTTGATATCTATGTTCATAACCTGTATCTGTATTACCTACTGAATGAATCAAATAAACTACTTCCGCTTCAAGTCTTTTGTACATCCAACATGGTATCAGCATCGGACAGTTGATTTATGAAAATAAACTACGAAAAAGCACTGCCAGAGCTTCAGAAAGCCTTCAATTCGAAAGGTAGGGAGACAGTAGTGAAGTGTAGTGATAAATCAATAGCGAATCCAACGAAAAACAGAGAAGAAACAAGAGAACAAAAGAGCGGTTAGTCAAGAAAAAGTAGCAGCCATTTTTTCTGAGCCGGAGGCGAAACCCGGAAACCAAGTCACAGCCTTCTAAAAAGAAGTGAGCAACATGACGAAAGACAAAGACGTGCAAGGAGGCGCTGGACCTTCAGCAGCTGTCAATGTCATAAGTGCAAGTGTTCCTTCGTGTAATATTCCCTTTCCGAAACCAATGGAAGTAAATTCCAGAGAGAACATTTCCATCAACTGGAACCTGTTCAAAACAGAGTGGTCAGACTACGAAGTTGCAACATCACTAAATTCGAAGGAAGAAAAAGTGAGGTTAGCCACTCTAAGGTTAGCGTTAGGAAGAGATTGCGTCAGAATATTACATAACCTAGATCTGTCAGACGAAAAGAAAGAAAAGGTAGACGAAGTACTACAGGCGCTACAAGAACATTTTGATCCAGAAAAGAACACTATTTATGAAAGAGCAGTTTTTGGTGAAGCGAAACAAGGTGAGAGTGAAAGTGTTAATCAGTACATCAATCGTCTGAGACAACTAGCATCCACTTGTGAGTACACACCAGAACGAGTACATGAAGAGGCTCTTCGAGATAGGTTAGTTTTGGGCATAGCAGACAAAAGTGTGAGACGACGGCTGATGAGAGAAAGAAAACTTACGTTGGCTATAGCCATTGATATATGCAAAGCGAGCGAAAGGACGAATTCTCAACTGTCAAACCTCGACCGAGAAGAAGAAAAGGTCAACTACCACCACAAAGAAGAATCAAGCGCCAAAGACAAGAAAAACAAGAAGAAATTGCGATTCTTGAAGGAGTGCAGGTTTTGTGGACAGGGGCACAAGCAGAAGAAAGAAGATTGCCCAGCGTGGGGAACCAAGTGTGACAACTGCGGGAAAAACAACCACGTTCCCGCTAAATGCAGCGCAAAGCAAAAGAAGGAAGAAAAACGTAAAAAGAAGAAAGTACACACTGTTCAGCACTCTGATAGCAGCGACGAATCGAGTGATGACAGCGGAAGCGAAGAGTCAACAAACTTCGTAAGTGAGGAATCACTGTACAGGATCGAACATAAAAAGAAGAAACAGTGGTTAGTTAAACTGAAAATGAAAATCGGGCAGCGCGAAGGTAAGATCAAATGTCAACTCGACAGTGGAGCAACCTGCAACGTCATAAGCCTGAAAGATTTGACATCGCTGTTCAACGAGAAGCCCAAGTTGAAAAAAAGTAAAGTAACTCTACGATGTTACGGAGGACAATCGATTCAACCGTGTGGCAGAGTGTTCATTGACTGTACCTACGAGAAGTTGACAAAGCAAGTACTCTTTCAAGTTACTGAGTGTAATCAAACACCACTTCTATCTGCACAAACTTGCAGGCAGTTAGGACTAATTGAAGTAAAAGCACAATTATGCAAAGTTGAGGA
This sequence comes from Leuctra nigra, assembly GCA_934045905.1. NCBI lineage: Eukaryota > Metazoa > Arthropoda > Insecta > Plecoptera > Leuctridae > Leuctra > Leuctra nigra. Next base: position 34,678,825 of record OW203764.1, on the reverse strand, counting down.
AGTCAAGAAGAAATCTAAGAAATTGGAACATTTCGTTACGGAGTTTCAAGATGTCTTCAAGGGACTTGGACTAATTCCAGGCAAATACCATCTCGAAGTAGATCCAGAGATGAAACCAGTGCAACATTTACCAAGCCGTGTACCGATAGCACTGAAAGATGAAGTCAAGAAGAAGATCGCAGAACTAGAGAAAATGGGAGTCCTACGCAAGGTAACGGAACCAAGTGATTGGATAAGTAGCATGGTAGCTGTAAAAAAAGGCAGTAAACTACGAGTTTGCATCGATCCAAGAGACCTTAACAAAGCTCTAAAACGATCACACTACCAACTAACGAAAATCGAAGAAATTCTACCCGAGTTAGTAGGCGCCAAAGTTTTCACTGTTGTAGACGCGAAGGATGGTTTTCTTCAAGTAGCATTGGACGAAGCAAGTTCGAAACTAACAACTTTCTGGACGCCTTCAGGAAGATATCGTTGGTTAAGAATGCCTTTTGGCATTTCTCCAGCTGCTGAAGAATTTCAAAGGAGAATCCATGAGCTTCTGGAAGGATTACCAGGAGTGATTACCATTGCTGATGACATACTAATAATTGGCAAAGGTGACAGTCAGGAAGAAGCAGTCGAAGATCACGACAAGAATCTAACGAGACTACTCTGCAGAGCCAGGGAGGTGAACTTAAAGCTGAACAAGAAGAAGATCCGTTTCCAAATGACAGAAGTACCCTACATCGGTCATTTACTTTCAGCTGATGGAGTGAAACCCGACCCGTTGAAGATCCAAGCGGTGCAAGAGATGAAGCGACCGACGGACGTGGCCGCAGTGCAGAGATTCATGGGATTTGTCAACTACTTAGCCAAATTCCTACCAGCACTATCAGACGTAGCAGAGCCACTTCGACGACTAACGAAGGAATCAGTTGAATGGGCTTGGCAGTCGCAGCAAGAAGAAGCATTTGAAACGATCAAGAAACTGGTAACAACAGCACCAGTGCTCAAATATTTCGACGTGAGCGGAGAAGTAACACTGCAGTGTGACGCCAGCGATGTTGGAATTGGAGCAGCGCTTCTACAAAACGGACAACCAGTAGCATTTGCATCGAGAACCCTGTCGAAGACGGAACGCAACTATGCGGTGATCGAAAAAGAATGCCTGGCAATTGTTTTCGCTTGTGAACGTTTCAACCAATACCTGTTTGGAAAAGATTTGATCAACATCAATAGCGATCACAAGCCTTTGGAATCAATATTCAAAAAATCGCTGTTGTGTGCTCCGAAACGATTGCAGAAAATGATGCTTCGCCTTCAGCATTATAACCTGCAAGTAACCTACAAACCCGGAAAAACTATGCTGATTGCCGATCTTCTGTCAAGAGCAGCACTTCCAGATAACAGAAAGAACAAGGATCCGGAATACATCATCTACCAGCTGAAACTTGAGAAGAAAGCGTTGAAAGAAATCGAGAAAGTCAACATGACCGAACACCTGAACGTGACCAAAGAACGACTTGCGCAGATACAATCGTGCACAGCCAAAGATCTCCAACTCCAGACTCTGACAACACTCATCATGACAGGATGGCCTGACGTGAAAGAAGATGTTCCCGTATGTATACGTGAATACTGGAATGTGAGAGATGAACTCAGCCTACAGAACGGTGCGCTATTCAAAGGAAGCAAGATTATAATACCTAAAAGCATGAGAAAGGAAATGTTAGTAAGAATTCATGCTAGCCACCTTGGTGCTGAGGCCTGCCTGAGAAAAGCAAGAGACGTGTTGTACTGGCCACTGATGTCTGCAGAAATCAAAGAAGCCATCAGTAATTGCAATGCTTGCAGCGAGTTCGCAGACAAACACCAGAAAGAACCATTGCAAACTCAGAAGACTCCAAATTTACCGTGGTCCCGAGTATCGATGGACGTATTCTTTCTACACCAGAAGAAGTATCTTGTAACCGTTGATCACTATTCGGACTTTTGGGAACTTGATGAACTACAAGATTCAACAGCCGAATCACTCATAGCGATAACAAAGAAGAACTTTAGTCGACACGGCATTCCAGATGTACTAGTGACAGACAACGACACACCCTTTGTCAGCAGAAACTTCATGGAATTTGCGAAGACATGGGAATTTACACATTGTACGTCGTCTCCTCGACATAGCCAGTCCAACGGTAAAGCCGAGGCAACTGTCAAAATTGCCAAGACACTGCTAAAGAAAGCTTTGAAGTCGAACACTGATCCATGGCAAGCCATTCTCGATTGGAGAAATACCCCATCGGAATTAGCCAGATCCAGTCCAGTTCAGAAGTTAATGTCAAGAAGAACCAGAACACTCCTACCCGTCACAACCGAGCTTCTCAGCCCAAGAGTAGTCGATGGAGTAGTAGAAAGCATCAACTTAAAGAAAATCAAGATGAAGAGTGCGTATGACAAGAATTCGAAAGAACTACCTGAGCTTCAGATAGGACAGGACGTAAGAGTGCAACCACAACCGGAAGACCGCAACAAAGTATGGAAACATGGCGTTATCACTGAGAAACTAGCACCTAGATCATACGTGATTCAGGCCGATGGACAGACGTATCGCAGAAATCGGAAGTTCATCCGAGAGGATAAGACAAGCAGACGAAACACAGAAGTAGCAATACTACCGTCAGACACTCCACTTGCCGTCTCTACCACTGGTGACCCTACTGTCAACCCAGTCGAACGACCACCAGAGACTCCGGTGACTCCACCCGAAGAGCAAGAAGTGATGCCGTCAACGTCAGCCGCTAGTCCCAGACAAGCAAGATCCAAATGCGGACGTGAAGTTAAAGTGCCGAAGAGATACTTGGACTAATATTAATCATGTTTCTTACTATTGCTTATTATCCATTTATGTAGCTAATTTGCTTATTATTGCTTAAATCATGTCATAGGACGTTGAAGGATAGGATCAATTAATATGTCAGACAACAAGAATTTAGATCATTCAAATAGTGCATTTATTTAGCAAATTTCAATATTCTTTATAAAAGGGGGAGGATGTTGTAGAGATCAAGTTGATATCTATGTTCATAACCTGTATCTGTATTACCTACTGAATGAATCAAATAAACTACTTCCGCTTCAAGTCTTTTGTACATCCAACAGCGGTCAAGATTGATCGAAAAGTTCCAAAATCACAAAATGTATGAAGTGTAGGTAGGTAAATTGGAAAGTTTCAATGAAAATCAGAAATAAATTGAGTGAGGGACTCTTTTTTACTCTTTTGACACATCTTCTTTTTTGTCTATTACCTGGGGATATACCAAAAGGTCACACCGTTTCACCGATCGATCTGAAATTTTGCACACGTAAGAACCAACTATGCAGTTTGAATCTACCCAATTTTTTTAATATCCATTCATTGGCAGAAATGTACAGAAATGTAGGGACATTTTATGTTCCATGACAGAAATGTTTGTTAATCTGAGGGGCATGCTCCTTCATCTACAGGTGTACCTAGGAAGGCATGAAACGTGTAGGTGAGTTCCGAGTAAATTCCGTTCCACGCAGTCTACGAGTCCAAGTTAGCATGGCCAAGTATACGTACGACTACCTACCCATGTTAGAGAGGACTCTGGAAGGACTCTAATAACTCAGTTGCAGGTAGGTACCTACCTAGGTGGTATCTTCGGTGAAATGAAGTGTAGGTACAGAAAGGTGTAACCAAGCTAAGTAGTAGGTAGTACCTTAGGTAGTACGGTAGTACCTACCTACCTTAGAGGAATAAGGCACCACTTATTCCTCTAAGGTATAACTAGGTAGCACCTAGGTAGGTAGTAGGTGCAACTGTTAATAACTCTTTAATACTTACACAGGAGTAGCAAGGGCTCTTTTTTTAAAGAGCTCACGCTCCCTCAATAACGCTGGGTCCATTTAATTAGAATTACACTTTGTACTACGGCTGTAATTACAGTTGATTGATTGATTGATTGATACACTCTGTCTGAAGTTGACAGGTAGGTTGTTAAGGTTATGTTGTTTTAGCCTTTAGGAGAACTTAGAGGGCTGTGGTGAATATGGTGTAGTTTTGCTGTGACACCAATCTGACGTCATACGATCTGATACTAGTTGCTTATTAGTCGCTTTATATACAGTGACATCATTATAAAGTCAGAGTCAAGGCTCCAGACTTTCGGATTTGATTTCTATTTTCTCCCTCATCTTATCCACACGGCCCAACGAGGCCCAACCTAGCAGTGCCTCCTGCCTTGAGTTGAGTGATTGTGTATCACTGATAAATTGTAGTTTTAGGTTAAGTACATCCTTTTTTAACCAAATTCAAGCCAAGGTTGCAGTTTATCGTTATCTCTTCTATTTTTTTTACTAGTAATTAACTATTTTTAATTAACTGACTATCTACTGAACAGTGGACAACGAGGTACAAATCAGATTATAACTTCATGGCTATGACTTATCATTTATTTGATTAGGTACCTAGGTACCTAGCAACAGGTGTTATGTGTGGGTGAGGTTAACGAGGAATAAGGACTTAGCTCTAACATTTGCTCTAACTCTACGTACCTACCTAGTAGGTACCACTCCTAGTACCTACCTACCTCGTAACAAAGGCATCATGACAGATCAGACCTCAAATTTTGCAAGAGGACCTTTGGATGTGTACAGAAAGCAAGCATCTTTTGATTGGAAGAAACTCAAAGCCTTCATTGAAGATGAAGAAATTACAAAATACAAGGTAGGTAATGTTTTTTTATTTACAAACTAGGTACTGATAAACACAAACTATTATAAAACTACTTTCTCACATGGTCGGTGTAAGGCTGAGTTGATACCGCTTCAGCATGGACTAGTCTGTCCCTCGCCACGCTAAAAGATACTAGGTACTCCCTACCTTAGCCTGACTTAGCCTGCCACCGACTTTAGGTTTACCTGGCGGACCATGTACCTATCAAGATACTGTCTACTCTCGTGAAAAAGGCTGGCCAAATTCAAGATGTAAGACTCGCAGAGTAACAAGTGTTTCATTAAAATATTGCTGGTAGGGGAGGCCGGTACATAGTGGGACGGATTTCTTATTATTGCTCTAGTTTGTTTATTATTTTAAAATTTTGAAATGTTGAATAGCCAATAGTTGCGCACCATAAATTAGAATGCATGTGCTATTTTTATGAAATTTTAATATCTACAGATAAGAAATTAATTGCGTTGTCCCACTATGTACCGTTGTCCCACTATATACCGCTTTCCGGTACATACTGGGACACTGCTGGTACATACTGGGACAATGCTATTTTTCAAGGGAAATACTATGGAATAATTTTTGAAACAAGTGACATGTGATTTATTATCTGATGTATTTACTTATAGGTACCTTAGGTAATTAGTCCGTTTTAATCCCGTCATTAATCCACCGCCTTCGAGGAATTTTCGGCATCTTTTTTCGGGGAAAAAAATATATGTTAAAAGATTAATTTAGGTCCATTAAAAAATTTGGTATAATTTAAAACAATTAACGACTTGTATCAACAAATAATTTAAGACCCACACAAAAGTTATGAACAGAAATATAGCCCAGTGGTACATAGTGGGACATGTCCCACTATGTACCGTTCTGACTGTCCCAGTATGCACCGTTTAACAATATTTTTAGTTTTATTTTTTCAAATATGAAGGCAGGTGGAGAAAACATTCATCAATAAACCTACTTCATGCCAATTGAATACACATCATAACCATACTTTTAAACTAGCCATAAGTAAGAGAAAATGTTATCAAAAACATTGTAAACACAAAATTTCTACATTTTGCAAAACTGATATTACAAGTGGAGTATCTCAATTATTTCAAATACAAACATATCTTGAAAATATGTCCAGGAGATGTGATTTATTGTGCTGACATCAATTAGGCATCTTCACTATTTTTTTTCTTGACCACAAGGCGAGAAATTCAATTGTCCCACTATGTACCGTGTCCCACTATATACCGGCCTCCCCTACCTACCTACCAATGGGCATGCAAAATTTGGTGATGATCGGTCAACCGATTCCAGTTTTATTGCACACAGAGTTGAGTTTCACATTGCCAAGCTAAGTAGGTCTGTACAAACTTCAAATCAAGATTACGATGAAATTAATAGACCGATTTTCCTGGAAATCATTAGCCTTCTGCATTAGCCTTCTGCATTTGATAGTAGGTACCTACCTAATTAATCATTTGTGAAAAAATTGTCCAGATCCGTTACTTCGTTTAAAATTTAATGCAAAAAACACAATACGTACACACAAAAAATTACAGACATTCGAGCCATAAGTTTTAAGTAGAGTCGCTCGCTCCGCTCGCTTAATTACCCAAATGCCCAAGTATTGCCCAAGTGCAAAATTATCAAATGTATAAATTATTTTATTTTGTCTTTCTACTATCACAAATCAAATAATAATGGTGAACAATGGTACCTAGGTACCCAGTGATAAGTGTCAGGTAATGAACAGAAAAAAATGGTTGCTGAGTTCGCAGGTCCATTCATGAAAACTATCTCTGGGCTGGGGTATCTGTCGGATGGACTATGCATGTCATCTGTTGGTCTCAACTGGAGCATTCATTTTGGGGAAATATTTAATTTCTGCAATTTATTTGATATTTATTTGAACTAAATTTTAAATGTTATTTTCACCGTGTACAACAAACATGTCCTTGAGGATGGTTTGAAATAGTTTCTTATCAGTTGGCTGCCTTGGTTTATTGTTAAATATACCTAATTGTTTTATAAAGAGTCCATTTCAGTGATAACAACTTTTCAATCTAAGTGACAAAATTGTAACGATTTTAAATGGTTGGCTTTTGCCCTTGACACGTTTGTACACAAGAACCAGTGGCGTGCTGAACGTCCAAAACAATCGGCGCATTTTGGTCTAAATGGGCCCAACCACCCCTCCCAGGCACTAGGCTTGAACCTGTCAAGCGATTTCATGTTAGTCTGACTGTGATCCTACAAACCACCTTTAGCACCACACCCAGGTCAGGTACCCACCCACCCACCCCAAAAAATACTGGCGCATTTGCGCCAAATTTACATAGGTCAGCACGCCACTGACAAGAACCGAATGTCAAAAACTGTTCTAGTTTGCATAAGTTTACCTGTACATAGAAGTAAACAGTCCTTTAACACCAGACAACGGCATTTTAATAGGTAGCAAATTTAAAATGTTATACATCTAACATTGTTAAAAATAAGTAAGTAGGTAGGTACTTACATACCTGTGAGGTACTACCTTGAAAGGGCTAAATTGACTTATTTGCATTTGGTATGCAATTTTTCCATTAACAAGAAAATAAATGTGATGCTCTATGTGAATGTCCCTTAATGTTCTTCAAGGACATTTTCACAAGGTCCAGCCATCTTATGCCCAATCTACACTAGAAACTTTGGTTGAGCTGGTACATGTGCAGAGTTCCTAACATTATCACCACAATAAACGGGTAGAATGAAAGGCAAAAGTGTAGCATGAAAAAGTTGCTATTCATGACCCCACGAACTTAGGTACAATGCTCATATCGGTGAGTGAAGTGTTGTTTCTTATTTATTTCAGAATCACATTTGGTCAACTTTTGAAGCCGACCCACTGTTCGATCATGCCCCTGAACCGCTTACACACGATGAATTCCGGAGAATTACTACTCTTCGTTATCATCGAGTCAAGGACTATAAACTTATGACGGATGAAATCTCAATGTCGCACCCTTTCAAGGTTAGTAAACAGTACTAGTTCAGCACCTAGGTACCTACATCATGGATTCCTGCGGCAGGAATTTCTGAAAGGAAGCATGAAATCTGACACATTATTTCAGAAAAATGAGCCCAATAATCTGTTTTTGTAATCGATAAAAGCTCAAAGCTGTAGCTCTAACCCACTTTGTGTTCCTCTGCAGTTTATGGCATTCATGATCGCAATGAACGAGTATGACGCTAATCTCGTACTCAAGTACGCCGTGCCGTATGGTTTCTTCACTTCGGGTGTCCGCAACCTTGGCTCGGAGATTCACAAGCCGATCCTGCAAGCAGCGGAGAACGGTGACATCTCTGGATGTTTCTGTCTCACTGAAGTGTCCCACGGATCCAACTCCAGCCAGATGCGTACCGTAGCTACGTTTGACCCATCTACTGACGAATTTGTTCTACATACGCCAGATTTTGAAGCTGCCAAGTGCTGGGTGGGATCATTGGGTAAGATATTATAATATAGTACCTAGATTTTTATAATTCAGTGCAATTGTCTTTAAGTTAAATATGGGAGCATCTCCTTTTGACACGTTTGTCCCTCATCTTAGATTTGAGTTTTTGCTCTTATATTGGCATGTAATATTGGTGAAAACACTGCAATTTTGCAATGTTATATTGAGACCATCTTTAACACTTGAGAGACCAACCAGCCAAGAATGTAAAGAAAGAGTGACTAGCATTTAATGTGATTTTTATTATGTTCTTTTTTTCTTTATTATTAGCAATCAAGTTATAAACCAACATAGGTACCTATAAGAACAATAAAAAGTCAAGTTTACAAGGAATAAAATCCAGAAAATAGAATTGCCCTAATTATAAAAAAACAGTAGATATTAAAATCATTCTAGAATAAAAAGTTCTCTAACTTCATCCAAAACCATGTTTTTTATCTAATGAAAAATGCACCATGATAATTAGGTACTAGGAGATTACTCAAAAGGCACTGTTCAATGTTCATTGTATCAGTTTTTCTTGGTTTCATTCAGTCATGAAGCAAATACTGGGAAGGTCCAATAAGCCTTGACTACCTCCTTTCCAATTCTTCTTCATCATCATCATCCTCGTCATAATCATCATCATCATTCCGTCGCCATTAGCCTCGCTGCAGAACAGTGCGACGTTAAGCCCCAGACAAAAAAAAATCATCATCATCATCATCTACCCAGCACCATTAGTTTGTTTGCAGATTTATACGATGTTAGACACTACTAAGTACCTACTAGGTACATCCTGCAAATCATAAACGGTATTTGAACGAAAGGGATTGGCTGCTGGTCAGGTTCCTTGACAATCAATCATTTGTTATTATCAATGAAGAGCTCAATTGCTAGAGGTAGATAGATGACGAGTTCTCATTGACGTCATCAGATGTCATCACATTTTTTCAGCCAATCCATTTCTTTCAGAGACTGTTTTATCATTTGTTGAGTAGCAAGTTTATTTCTCTTTGAAAATTGCACAATAATTGATGGTGCGTAGCGAGCGTCACCACGGTACTCTTATGGCACATTCTCTGTGTGTTTGTTTGTATTTTTTTTGTCTGCCAACCAATCGATCTGAAATTTTGCACACATACTAACATAATCTTTGCGGTCCCTAGGATCGATTTTGAACGGGATCCTGTGAATGGTTCGAATTTAAAAAAGTTATCTTTCGATTGGTTGTTCCGATTAATTTGAAGACAAGTCATTACGACATCATTGTACACAATCTTACAAAGTTTCACAGCCAAATCCTCCCATTGGTTAAAATTTAAAACCATCCTTCCAGTGATTTTTGAAATTTAAACTAGAACCGTTTGACTTTTTACAGACATTTTGCGTGTTGGATGTCAAATTTCTCGAAAATGATAATCACGGCAACTTCGACTCTTCAGTTACAAGCTCCAAGATTGTTAGAGTAGAAACTTTCTTGAATGAATATGAAACTAATAATGACCGTTCAACGATCAATCTGATATTTTGTACACACACTAATATTATATGAGTGGTCCCAGGTAGGTATATTTTTAATGAGATCCTGTGATTTTTGAAAATTAACAAGGAACAGTTCAATCATAAAGATCAACTTAAAACTTTGCATGGTTATTGGTGCTAATATTTTAGGAACTTTTGGAGACTTTTATACAAGTAAAGTAATGTGACGAAATTCACAGGAAATAAGGAAGAGGAAATCATCTTAGAGATGGAGACGCGCAACATTGACATATGCGGCCTGAGCGAAACAAAACGGAAGGGTTGTAGATCCACGATGAGGAACAACTACATGTTTGTGTACAGCGGAGTTCCTAGAACAAGTAGGGCACATGCTGGTACAGGAATGCTTATCCATAAGAAATTCGTTAATAACATACTGGACATCAAATATGTTAGCGAAAGAATACTTCTTGTTTCATTATCGTGCAATGACGTCAAGTTGAATATCATTTCGGTATATGCACCAGACACTAGTAAGTCAAGAGCTGAAAGGGAAGGCTTTTACGATAGTCTGCAAAATGTGTTAAATTCTTTACCAACCCAAGATAAAGTTATGCTAATAGGAGATTTTAATGCCCGAATTGGAAACATGCCTCTTAGGGGTGTTAAGCAGAGTTTCAACGAACCTGTATTCAATGAGAGTGGGGAGGAACTTGTAGAGTTTTGTGCTCTTAATGAACTCAGAGTTAACAACACCTTTTTTGACCATCCACCACAGCAGAAGAGAACATGGACCAACACAAGAGGGCAGCATTCAATGATCGACTTTATTATAACTAATAGAGAGATATGTACATCCTAGCCAAGTTCTAGACGTGCGTACACTCTCGTCAGCCAACATAGGCTCCGATCATGGTTTAGTTTTATGCAAGATGAATCTCAAAATTAGATTAAAGAAAGTTACACCAGTATGCAGAGAGATGTTCAAGACAAGATTAGAAGAAAAGTTAATCGCTAATCGAATTACACAGGGATGTTCAGCGGATGAAACATGGACGAAAATGAAATTGAGCTTACAGTCAGCAGCGAACGAGGCACTGGGAACTAGGATAACATCTAGTAATACAGGGAACCGAAAGACCCCTTGGTATGATGAAAGCGTTAAGATTCTAGCAGAAGAGAAGAAGGCATTCTTGGCATACAAGTCCAACCCAATTCCTAATGAGTACCATAAGTATACACTAGTGAGGAACAGAGTTAGTAGGGAAATTAGGAAATTAAAGGAACAATATTGGGAAAAATATACTAAGGACTTAGAATATGATATGTATGGAATACAAAGAAGTATCTGGAAAATGCTTAGGAAACAAAAAAAGGAAATAAACGAGTATGTTGTTATAAATAATATAGATGCCAGTCAGTGGTATGAAAGTTTTACATCACTGTACTCCACTCTTACTGCATCTGAAATTCAGCAACTCGGACAAAAAATGGAAATAATGACGACTATAGCATTAATGAAGATATTGTATTCTCGCCAAACAAGATAACGAATGCAATCTCAAGAATGAGTAACCGGAAAGCTGCAGGTCCAGATGGTATCTACAATGAAATGATTAGGTACGGTGGAGGCTCATTACAGAATCATGTGCAAGACCTTTTCAATAAAGTAATGAGTGAAAGAAAAGTCCCGGACGACTGGAAATGCAGCTTGACAATACCTATACACAAAAAAGGGGACAAAAACAACCCAGAAAATTATCGCGGTATCACGTTAATGAATTCCGTAGCAAAGTTGTTCACGGCAGTAATAAAAGATGAGCTCCAAGAAAGAATAAGCATTGCAGAGGAACAACAAGGGTTCAGGAAGAACAGAAGCACAATTGACGCGATTTTCATGTTACGGCAATTAGTAGAAAAGGCCATAAGGTGGATTCACACGGCCGTTCCAAACTTCGAGTTTGAAACTCAAGTTTGTCAAAGTTCCGAATCGCCGTTCCAAAAACTCCCGTGTGAACTATGAAAAGATTCGAACTGTGAGGATTGAGTTTCAAACTTTCATAGTTCACACGAAGGTTTTTGGAACGGTGATTTGGAACTTCGGCAAACTTGAGTTTCAAACTCGAAGTTTGGAACGGCCGTGTGAATCCACCTATAGAGTATGATCACCCATTGTTTCTCTGCTTTGTAGATTTTAAAAAAGCCTTTGATAGGGTGCAGAAATATGATGTCCTAAATATATTAAAAGAACACGGCATACCGCGCGCTATTATTGATGTAATCGATGATATTAATACGGGTAGCACCACCAGGGTGATAACATCCAATGGCAGAACTGAGCCTATATTAATAAGAAAAGGCATTAGGCAGGGTGACTCCCTCAGCCCCTTTCTCTTTAATTTGGTGATGAACAAACTAATAGAGGCGGTTAAATGCAAAGATGGCTACAAGTTGGGCAATAGCAATGTAAACATTATATGTTTTGCTGACGATGCAGTTTTGCTGGCTAATAGTGAAGACAATCTGCAGCGATTACTTCATCAATTTAATATAACTGGAAAAACATATAACATGGAAATATCTGTTGAAAAGACCAAAACAATGGTAATAAGCAAGACGCCAGTTAGGTGTAAATTGGAAATTGATGGGAGTATAGTCGAGCAAGTTATGTCTTTCAAATATCTAGGTGTAGATATAACAAGCAGCAGAGACTTACTTCGTGAAGTAGCAATCAATGAAAGCGGCGCAGGTAGCGGGATATCTGAGAAGCACTATTTGGAGGAATAAGTACATGCGTAGAGAATGCAAGAGCAGAATTTATAAAGTGATGGTGCGTCCGGTCTTGACATACGCAGCCGAAACCAGAGCGGAGACAGCAAAAACAAAGCAAAAGGCTAGGACTGTCGAGATGAGAGTTCTAAGATCCATAGCAGGAGTCACGCTTCTGGACTGTCAAAGAAGTGATGATATTAGGGAGCAATGTGGCGTTCAAGACGTGGTGGAATGGTACAAACCGCATTTGTAAACAGGGACGACCTTCGGGGAGAAGACTACCAGGACGACCGCTCAAGAGATGGGCAGATAGCTGGCAATCCTAGTCCTAGAGGAGAAAAGAAGAAGAGGCCGAGCAACAGGAGGAATCTCCTAGCTAACAGAAGAAGAAGAAGAAGAAGACGAAATTCAAGAATTATTTCCTGTTAATGACATTTTCCATAGACAAAATTTCGGTTCGATGTGTTGCGAGTATCCGTGCTCGCTCACTAACGCGTTACACAGAGCGTTTTTCTAGCTATATCCTTGGGAGGTAAAATGTTTCATTGTTATTTGTTAGTAATTAATATGCATGAATTATCACATAGAACCTATTCAATTGCCTTATTTGCATTTAATGAGCTAATTAGGATCAGGTAATTACAATCACATATTGAGTAGCAACTAGCAAACCTTTGCATTGTGAGTTGTGAATGCATTACTACCTATCCTTCTATATCATTTATCTCTCTTTAATAATGTAAAAGACCTTGATGCTACTATTCGTTGGTTTCCATCCCAAACAAATATACATTGGAACTCGCTTTGTGATAAAGAGAGTTATGTATGACTTACCTATTTTACCTTATACATTCCGTTAATAATATATAATAAAGATTATTAAGCGAGCGAAGCAAGCTACTCATTTTCGCTCTTTTGCCACCGACCTCTGTTTCTTTTTTGTTTTTTTCTCTGTGTCGGAATACAGATTGCACCGTGTCTCTGATCATGCTGAAATTTTACACACATAATACTATCTCTGAGGTTTGCCAATCCAAATTGTTTTGAAATCTGTGGATTGCTTCAAATTTAAAAGAATATATCTTCTGATTGGTTGCTCCATTCAATTTGAAATTTTGCAATGTCTGAACGACACATTGAAGGTTGGCTTGAGAGAATCCATGGAATGGAGTGTAATGCTCTCATGCCCCTGTAAATAGTGCAACTTTGTGATTTTGTTTTGTTAAATCTCTTCATGGATGCTCTTTGTTATTAGAGAACTTCAATCAGTCAGTCAATCATTGTTGATATATGTTTCCATTCCCTCTGTTCATGAGTATTTGCTGTGCGCTGACAGTGTGTTGTATGTCCGCAGGCCAGTCGGCCACGCACGGTGTGATCTATGCCCAGCTGCACACGCCGGACGGAGTGAACCAGGGCCTGCACGGCTTCGTCGTGGGGCTGCGCGATCCCAACACGATGCGCACGCATCCCGGCGTCATCATCGGCGACATGGGACACAAGTGCGGCCTCAACGCTGTCGACAATGGGTACGTTTAACTATCTCTATGTCACATACCAAATTAAAAAATTCCTCATAACTCATGCTTAAATTTGCATGGTTATTTTTATTTACTCTTTAAATAAATTTTAGAGTAGTGGTTGACAGCGAGGTCATTTTGCGCACATTAAGATTTTTTAAAACTTTGTTGAATATTAAGAGAGGTTTTTGGGATGGGTTGACTTAAGGGGCCCAGCCCGGGGGAGTCAAGCATGGGTTGGAATGTCAGTCCAGAATGGGGACGGACTGAGGGGCGGGAGGGTTTGGGCTGGTGGGACCCGATTTGGGGGAAATCCATCTCGAGGGGGGATGCTGGCCCGAGGGGGCCGTAAATTCGAGATAGGGCTTGGGTAGGTCGACCCTGGCTGATCTTTGTCTGGGCCTCACCACTGACCTGTCCAGCATGGGTAGTCCTTACACATGAGCATATGCTCGCCGGCTTAGCTGCAGTGGGTCATTGGCCAACGCAAACCCCACCACAGCGCTCAGGTGGCAGTCGTTCGTTGGGGGACTCTTTAAATACTTGCCAATAATTTCTTTCCTACAGTAATTTTATGTCCGGTTCTAAAATTAAATTACGTGATGAAATGATGTTTTAATAATTCATTCATTACAAAAAATATTATTCCTTCTGCTAAAATCAATAAACAGTATTACCGCCGTCGGTAACCTACGAACTTACTTTGCTCCATCGTCATCCTAATGCATTGAAAATGGAATGTACATTGAGTGTGTACAGTGCGCTCAATATTTTCTTTATATTTTGTCAGGTTTGCCATCTTCAACGAGTATCGTGTTCCTCGGTCGAGTTTGCTGAACAAGACAGGAAGTGTGACAGCGGATGGGAAATACAATACACCAATCAAGGACCCAAGGAAGAGAGTCGGTAGGAAAAGAAATGGTTTTGTTACAAAATAAATTATCAATTTAGTAAATTTGTCGGAAGACAGCTGAAAAAGACCCGGGATGAAATGAGGAAAAAGTACAGTGTAAACAAATTAAAGGACAATGAAACATGGTATACGAAGAAATCATGCTTGGAATGAAGTAAATAGACACATACAAATTAAAAATACCCTTAAAATGTTAAATGGTTCTGGTAAAGTATGAAAAATTATCCATGAACCTAAAGGCCCTCCATCCCCTCCCTTGCCAGTGGCCACTATGTGACAGTTTGTTAATTTATTTTACCTAGTTTTGTTGTCTGAACTTAAGACATGCACTTGGAGTTCATAACATTCCCAATTCTGCATATGTAACACGTGTTCTAATGCAGGGGCGTCGCTGGGCGTGCTCGTCATCGGCCGCATCGTGATCGTCAACTTGTCGGCGTCGAACCTGGCGATGGCATCGGTCATCGCCATCAGATACTCGGCTGCGAGGAAGCAGTTCGGTCAGGGTCCGCAAGGAGAGATGCCGGTCTTGGAGTACCCGCTGCAGGTAAGCCCAGTTGGCTATCAAATAGAAAACACTCCGTGTAACGAGTTGATAAGCTAGCCTTCGTATTGCATCCATATTGAAATGTGTGTGAAAGTTGCTGCTCTGCAGACCTTAAAAAAGCTGGGAAGACAACTTAATCAAATATGGCAATGAAGCAGAGAAAATTACTTTGAAATTTATTTGAAATATTTGACAAATATTGGCATTTAATGTCAGTAAAATGTCAATAAATCTTTAAAATGTTGATCAATTTGTCTTAAAATTTTCAAAAACTCCGAAAATGTTGGCCCCAATATTTGAAGTTGATCGGTCAAACAGTTCTAGAATTGCTAGTTTGTCTGCCTTCATCCAATCTTGGGTACATTTGTAATGTACATTTGTGACCAGATGTTTTGGAACCAAATACTTTAATATATACAATTGTATTCGTGGACTTTAGTCAATTTGCAATTGCTTTGCCTTACATGATTATTGATTCCAAATGTGTGCAACTAAAAATAGATAAAATGGACTTCCACCTTTCTGCTTCTTGGGTAGTAATACAATTTTTTGATTATCATTGTTTGATATTCACCATCTTTCGAACAATCAAAAAGGTTAGAAAAAATTATCAATAAAGAATGTTCAGATCACTGATTATAAGTGCTGTGTTATGTTATCACTGGTATCGGGTGCTGTCTAGATAATCAACTGCAATACATAGGTCAACTACACAAGGTCATTTTGCACAAAATGGGATGTGATTTGTCACTACCTCACAGATTGCATCTGCACATATGGTAGGTAGTTCATTGAAATGCTGTCTCAAGAACTTTTTTAGGTTTGCCCATTAGTGATTGATCGTCAATACCTACAGGGGCGGTCTGGGATGAAAAGCACCGGGATGCGATGAGGCAAAGGGCCCGGATAAACATGTGACAGGGCCCGTAAAACAAAGTAAAGATAGAAAAAACGTATGTAAAATGAGTAAAAATGCTGGTTAAATATGAAAAACGAGAGTAAAATGTATTTAGGGGCCCGTAATATGGGAAAAAGGGCCCTTAAACGACAGGGGCCCGGGATGCAATCGCATCCCGGCATCCCGGGCCAGACCGCCACTGAATACCTACCATTAGTCCAGCGGTTATTTGGGGGCTGACGAAGGAGAGTCGCTTCATTTTTTTCCACTTAAAACTTGGCCTAAAATTGTGTACAAATCACATTGAAAGGCACCAGATTTTTACCAGAAAATCAAAAGTTTTCAACTGACATTTCTCCAAATAAATATGTAATCCTAGTCATCTACCAAACTTAAAAGATTTATTACGCAAAATTTGTGATTTTTTTGGTTGTTTTTGAAACAAGAATTCTAAACTGTATGGTGTCATTCATATTTGTAGTATTTTACGATCAAGTGGGTTTCCTACCTATTGTACAGGGCTGATTAAAAAACTGGGAAAATTATTATCTGACTGAGGTTATGACATCTAACTTAGGAAATTTTTGTCCAGAAAAAATAAGTATCATCAAAATAATAATTTACATGTGTTCTCTTAATTTTCAGCTGTAATTTATGTTTCATTCTATTTAAAAAATAAAATGTAGGTAACCATAACTACTTGCAATAGTATTTGTTGAAATATAGTAAACTTGCTTTCAACCTCTTCAATCTTCTTGATAAATGTCACTGTAATCCAGCCGTCTCACAATACGTGACCTGCGAATGCCTTCCTACAGCAATTCCGTCTGCTGCCGCTGCTGGCCGCGTCGTTTGCGTTGAAGATACTTGGCGAGTCGACTGCCGAGGCTTTCGTCTCGCTGGCCTTGGCTCTGAAGCTCGGCGACGCTGAAGCTGCGCACAACCTGGGGGTGGAGCTTCACGCGGTCTCGTCGGCCGTCAAGCCGCTGGCCAGTTGGACGGCTCAGGCGGGCATCCAGGAGTGCAGGGAGGCGTGCGGCGGTCATGGATATCTTACAAGTAAGACGGATTCAAAGAAATACACAATATGCTTGTTAATGTTTATTGGAAGGAAGGTTTATTGACAGCTTCTTTGAATATGAACTTTATTATTGTTGAGAGACTGAGTTTTATGGAAAATTTCCATTGAAGTCTCAGATTGGATAGGAAGCAGTGGTTGAATTGGGGGGGATGCAGGGGGATGGCATCCCCCCATGGCTAATTTGTCCACTTTACCATCCCCCCATGAGATTAAAAAACAGCACTTAGGCCGGGTAGGACCAACTTTCGATTAAGAATTAATTATCGGTGGTTGGTGGAATTTAGTGAATCCTATTGGCTGTGGAATTCGCGCCAACTGAATTCATTGGTTAACCATCAACTTAATCCAGAGTTGGTCCTACCCGGCCTAAGTATTGTAATTTACTTCAAAATAATACCATTTTCAGAGAATTTGCCTATTTAGCCTTATAGACGCCATTTGTCGAGATGAAAATAGGCTTAAAATAACGTCAAAATCGCGTAGAAACGCACCAAATTAATTTCTGAAATTAACTTTTTTTATAACTGTGCACCCCGGACCAGCATGGGCCTGCATGGGCCCTTAACGCGTGGCCAGTTTTGTTCCTTCACTTGCCCCCCTTGGCAGAAATCCTGCCAAAACACCATCCCCCTTCGGACTGACGTCCAATTCGACCACTGATGGAAGGGATGTGTAAAGTGAAAAACCGGGGCTCCAACCAGGACCTCTTAAGCCGCGTTTACAACAACTTAACGTTCGAAAATTAACGTTGTAAAATTAACGCAATTCCACTTTCGTTCACAACCACTTAGGAAAAATAACACACACGTAAAACAATATGGCGCCGACCCGCGCGAACAGCTGTGAGTAAGATGTGAGAGAAGTGTCCGTGCGCATGCGCCACTTAACGCACTTAACGTTCGACTTGAAAGTTGAAAGTGAGTCTACTTTGAGGTGAAATTGGCGTACGTTAATTTACAAAATTTTGTTGTGAACGAATCCATAAGTTAACATGGGCTTGAAAATTGAAATTGAGTTAATTTTCTTAATTTTCGAACGTTAATTTTGTTGTAAACGCGGCTTTACTCTTACAGTTCTGTATCTTTCCATGACTTAGAAACGCGTGACTTCGGTCAAGATATTTGTTTGTCATACTCTCATAACTTAAAGTCACTTACATAACTAATCAAATTCATCAATCATCACATTCCACATGGCAAATAAATCAATTATTAAGAATTTTTGGGTTTTGGGAGACTTTGTTGACTTAGGAGCCATCAATATGTGTCGGATCAAATTAAAAATTGGTACAAATAATGGGTACTGAAATATGGATAGAGAATGTGCATTCAATTGACATTCGTTTTTTTAAGAAGTAAAGTTGCAATAGGGAAGGTGAATGCCGAACTGGTTTCATAGCAAGTTTAGTTTTATTAATGAATTCAAAATGAAGACATTTGGAATGTTTGGCAATGGAAACATCAGTGTTGGGCTAATTACTTTTGAAAAGTAGTGTCACTACTTTACTTACTACGTACTCAACTTCAAAAGTAGTAAAACTACTTTACTTACTACTGTTCCCCAAAAGTAGTGACACTACTTTATTTTTTGGTGAAAAAAGTAGTGAGATTACTTTCGCGTTACTTTGAACAATTAATAGTTATTTCATTGAATGGACGGAAGGGAAGGAATGAAAGATATTTTTGAAGGAATGTTACAAGGATTAGATTATGTACTCGAACACAGAATTCAATTCGTTTTATATATAGAAATAATAAGTCACTGCAGTGCCTTTTTATTTTATGTTGCCAAATGTTTGCTCTGAAATAATAATCGCTTTGTGACCTACTTATTGAACGTCAAAAGTAACGTCAAAAGTAGCGCGTTACTTCAAACGAACTTACTTCCAAAAAGTAGTAAAATTACTTTACAAATTACTTTATTTCAAAAGTAACGTCGTTACCGGCGACGTTACTGAAAAAGTAATTTCGTTACAGTAACGAGTTACTATCTTTACTTTACTGCCCAACACTGGGAAACATGTATGAAAGTACCATTTAGATATCTACACCTACCTACCTACCTACCTACCTACCTACCTACCTACCTTATCAAGACAATTTCCATTATATTCGACTACAATATTATTTATGTAGTATTTGGTATTGCTAACCAAGTATGATTGATTGCTCAATGAAATATCTCCCCTCCTGCTCTCCGCTTATCTGACCTGTTGCCATGTCAGGTGCCGGGTTCTCTCGTCTGCGCGGCGACAACGATGCCAACTGCACGTACGAAGGAGAGAACAACGTGCTGATCCAGCAGACTAGCAACTGGCTGCTCTCTCTGTGGGGAAACCGCACCAAGAAGGCCGCTATGCCGCTTAACTCCGCACATTTCATCTACAAGACTCCCAAGGAGCGGTGCTCGGCGACTTCCGTGCAGCAGATGATGCATCCAGAGGGTGAGTGGACAATATGTTTCATTTTAGTCGCTGTTCTGATCTAGACTACCGAACGGATTAATTATTATAATGTTAGTGACTGATAATGAAAAATACTTAATAGGTAGGATGGGCAGTGGGAAGGTGTTAGTCGTGGGCTTTTAGTAGGGCCACCTACCCCTGGTTTTGACTGGACAGATCTGACTGTAAACAGAATTAATAATATGACAGAGTAATAAGCCAGAATGTGGTACCAAAAAGTTCTACCATCAACGTCGACGAATCATTGCAGGACTAAACTGAGTGTCAGCTCTCTTCTCTCTCTTTCTCTTAGACTCTAACTCAGTCCACCTTCCAACTCTCCAACTTTGATCCTCTCATTCTCTTTGATCACTCCAATCCACCGTCCCACTCTCCGTGCTCCCACTGCTATCATCTCAAATACCCGACTTTGCACTCTCCCCGTTCCCATCCTCTTCATGTGGCCGAACCATCTCAGTATCTCTCTTTAAACTTTCAAACCGAAATCACATATTGCATTTTATTTCGTTTTTACAGATGTAATATTCTTGTTGCAGAGATCTTGCAGGCGTACGAGTGGCTCCTCCAGCACCTGTTGAAACTTACGAGCGCCGAGTTTGCCTCTCAGTTGGAGAGTAAAGACACCTTCACTGCCAGGAACAACTCTCAAGTGTACCGAGCGCGATCATTGACGATAGCTTACGGACAGGTTAGCAGAATCTTTACATACGGTCGGTGTCAACTAATCGTGATACCTGCTTATGGCCAGGGATAGGCTGGCCCATGCTAAGCAGGTATCACGATTAGTTGACACGGACTCTAGCAGAATCTTGTAATCATATTCATATCTATGTTGGATGAAGTATAATTATACTGATTCCTACATTTATTCTTTATATCACAGTATTCACAAGTCATTCTTTTATTAAATGGTATGCAGTATTTATTACATTTGAAGCTCTCCATATTACAAAGAAACCGACAGGAACTTTGGATTTACAATAATAATATAGATTATTATAGGTGCCTCCGGATTGGCGGAGGGGTGAGGGGGGTTGAATGGAGAATGTCTTGATTTTTTATGTTTTCAGCTAAATGTTTAATTAATTTGCTGTATTTGTTTCTTATTAGGTATTCCTGATTGTAACACAATTTGAATTGTTTTCTACAAATAAAAAAAAATGAAACCCCCCCCCCAACGCCAAATACTCGCCATCTCTGTTTACCTCGAGTATCAAGTTTTAAAAAAAGGTCTAGGAATTTCACAAGCAATTCATGATTTCTTTTAATTATCAGTTATCACTATTAAATAAGGAAACTTATTAAAGAATGATTAATATTTTAGTTCAACACTCTGCGTGGCTTCTGGGAGAAATGCTGTTCCGATCCGCTTGAAGACGAACTTCGCAACGTACTGACCAAGCTGTGCTCATTGTACGGTCTGTGGTGCCTGGAGCCTCAGCTGGCCACTCTGTATCAAGGTAGGATACTTTCATCTCTTCACTTTCATCCTAGTCAGTACTGAGTAAAGTGTTAATCTTCGTGTACAGTGAAACATTGCGGCTTTGGCTTTTAACTTTAATATTGTTTATCTCTTGCACTGTAACGCAACACTCAAACCTTTGGTTTCATTTGCCAGCAGCAGAGGTCACCGACCCCAACATCTAATGACAATCATAACCTCGAACAGTAATTGAGCCACTACATGGCAAATTTTTACATGCACAATATATTTGAAGCATGTAATTTAAAATATTTAGTTCGACTTTTTACTAGAAACTAGAAAGACAGTTAAAAAATTTCCGTCTTAAATTTTACTGGATCTTTTGATCATTTTTTCTGTTTTTTTAAACTAGACGTTAGGAAATAAGTAAACGAATGTTCAATATCGTCATACGTACTTCAAATGAAATGGTCGTGCCAACAATACTGTAAAAAGGCAAATAAATGGTGATGTGCTGAATCAACAGAGTTATACTATGACCATTTAATGAATAATTTAAATTTAAATCTCTATTAAATGTTTGCCTTATAACAAATAATCAGTGGAAAAGTAACAGTACTGATGATTCGGAATGATTCACCTGAATGATTCGGAGAATTTATCCGAAAATATTGGATTAATCTACATTTTTCCAGAAATTTAGCATCTCTACATCATCTCTAATTCCATGTGAAACTAATAGTTACGTAATGACTTAGGTGGCTACGCTGGCTCGGTCGATATGGCTCACCTGGTGCGCCAGGGTGTGATCGACTTGTGCAGCTCCTTGAAAGGCGATGCCGTGGCGCTGACCGACGTTCTGGCGCCTCCCGACTTCATCCTCAACTCCACGCTCGGCAAGTCTGACGGAAACGTGTACAAGAACCTGCAAGCGTCGTTCCTCGCAACGCCCAAGGTCACCACGCGGCCGGATTGGTGGCGCGAGATGGTAGGCCGGCTCAGATCAAGGCTGTGAGCCTTATGACTCGTTAACGTTAGTGAAGATGTTTTCAGTCTGTCTACTTTCCATTGGGTTTCATTTTGAATTTACGATATACCTGTGTTATATTATTATTATTGCCATATTACTTTTTTACCCTGAAACTTATTAGTGAATTCTGCAGATTTACTCACATTAATTATCATTGTTATTCATGTTCTTCTAAGTCATAGTTCTTATGAGTCAAAAACTCTATTTAAAGTACTTAGTACTGCTTTACTGCTGCAGCTGTGGGATCAATAATAATAATAATCTTCTTCTGGTTCCGACAATGTTGTCAGGTCAGACAGTGGGAGCTCCCACTGGGTCTAGGACCTCGGATCTCTTCCAAACCGGCTGGCCAGGCCTGACGTTTCATCCTCCTCCTCTTCTTCATCCTCCTCACCTTCCTCCAACTTCTCCACCAGCTCCCTCCAGATCCTCCTGTCCTCCCACCACTTATCTGCTTCCACTTCCTGCCTGCCTTTACTTTGCTGACCACCACTCCACTTCTCTCTTGGTCTCCCCACTCTTCTTCTTCCCACCACTGTTTCTTCAAACTCCTGTCTTGGGATTCTCTTGAGATCCATTCTTTTCATGTGTCCAAACCAACGCAATCTCTCTCTACCCATCTTGAACCCCATCTTTACCTATCTGCCCCGTCTTCTCCAAGCCCGCCAGGTCGACCAGGTTGAGCTGCGACACTTGGATGGCGCCGTCGGAGTCGCTACCCTGCGCAGTGCTCTCGATGATCAGCCTAAAGATGGTGTGAGAGCGAGAATTCTTGTCGTTCATTGCGGTCTCGCCAATGCGCCGGTTCACCTCCCAGCGGTCCATCAGGTCCATGATCTTGGGACTGGAGCTGGCGATCTCCTCGGTGATGCCCTTGACTACCACCTGACCCTCCTCCTCTCCAAGCCGCAGGTTGATGTTGCTCGGGTGGAGCAGGTCGTTCACCTTCTCGTTGTAGATCTCGATGTAGGACGCACGGAGTAAGAACTGTCGATCCATCTGGTTCATCATAACGGTGAATATATGATTGACAGCGAGTTCGATGATTCCCACGTCGTCAGTGCCGCCTTTCATCGTGAAGGTCTTGCAGGAGGCTGTCTGTCCGTAAGCAAACACCGTCCCATTGAATCCGCACACAGCCTTCTCGACAATAGGCTTGATGACGACGTGGAACACATCATCGTTCGTACAGGTGTCTTTAAAAACGTGGTCAAATCTGTGAGCACTCCGCGAATTCTTGGGGTGCCCAGCTTTGGATCTGGTATTTGGACAATTTGGTCGGAGTCCCGTACAGAAGGCGCGCCTTCTGCTCTTTCGCGGTCCAATAAGGGCCGAAACTTGACACAAATGTTAATTTTATCCGACATATTTAATTCAATCTCAATCACAACTTTACCAAATTAGAAAATCACGCGTAGATAATTACTAATTAGGTGCAAAGGTGCTCCAGTACTACATATTATATTCCCTACAATATTCCTGCTTTTACTTGCTTGCTTCGTGCTTCCTCCTCCAGGCTCAAATTTAAATTAAAATGACAATAGTTTAAAAAACTTTGATTGATCATGCAAACTGTTAAAACACTCTTCTTGTGAATGAAGAGTGAATCGGGGCAATGTATGTTTTTTCCCCACAATTAGTAAATCTGCCCTAATACTTCAGTTCCGTGTAGCCAATTCATGCTACTTGTAAAGGGTGCTATTGGAAGTAATATTCAGCCGTCCAAGCCTTCATCGGCTGTAGTGTTAATCTGATACCTGAACTATGCAGTTTTATATTTTCAATGAAGTTATTGAGTCAAATCATGAGTTGTAACTTTGAACTGGGTAATTCAGGCTTCGAACTATAATGATGTGATTTTAATAAGAAAGGGACCAGTGTAATCCAATATATTTGGGGGCTATGGAATTTGACATAATGTTTTAAGTTTATGGGTGTTTTTATCTATCCAAATAAATTATTTTGTTTACATGTTACAATATTTTTCATTAAAAAAATCCCATTACCTGATGGTCCTATCATCAGTATCACATTGCTTTTAAATGTACACAATGAAGGAAGTAAAGATAATTTGAAGGGATGTGTGTTGTGAAATATATCCGACCAAACGGGGGCTCAAACCCGGGACGTCTCACTTGCCGGGCGAGAGCTCTACCAACTGAGCTACCCGGTCGGACGGACGGACATGAGACGCAACACACTGTTGAGGGTTAGAGATCTCCGAGGAGAATGAAATGAAGGTAGAGAATGCTCACTACGAACTGTCATACCACCGGTGACGATACTGACGATTTTTTTTTTCACAACACACATCCCTTTATATCATCCTATCCCTACTCCATAGTCCATGGAAGTTTTCCACAGAAACCTACTTTCCGAAGTAAAGATGGGTACAATCTTTGTCATCGCAGGTAACACTTTTCTGAAGAGCTCATGCAGGAGTGGATCATTCATACACCACCAAGTCTTCCTTGACAACTTGCATGTCAAGCCGAGTGACCTTGGCATAGAGGATTTTTGTCCGTGTTAGAATTTTTTCAAGCTTCACTGAAAGCCCCACACAACTTTGTATGTTATCCAGGCTTGTCAAGTATAAACGTGTAATGGAAGATTGACTGCGCATGGGCCACTTATGAATTGAAATTGAAATTGTTAAAAAGATTAAACATCAAATTTGTTTGACTGAAATCATCAATGTAACTTTATTTCTGATAGAATGGAATAATTGTGATCCAGTGTCATTTTTCTACTGTCAATCCCTGAAAACAAATTATTTTTTGTCAGACAACATTTTCTTTCCAATGAAATGGGTTACAGAAATATTGCCCTGTATTGAAGATGACGCAGCTAGCTTAAGATGTACTCCGCCATCTTCTTAGTTAGAATGTAATCGTCCTTCATCAGTTCCTCCACGAGTTCGAAGTGATCGACTTGAGGGACAGTAAATACTTCAACCTGTTTGTTCAGCAGACTCAGCTTCTGAAAACACAAATACAAACCACGTGGCTGAAAACACAAATACAAACCACGTGACTTCCGGAGACTGACTGCCTAGTTTAATCAAACTACCTACTTAGTTAATAGCTTGAAGAAATTCTCATCGTAAACTAGAGGAGTATCTATTGGTTCGTGTTTTTAGTACGCTATTCTAAAATGATCTGAAGTGAATTTGTGTGATAGATGATATTGTGGAAAAGAGAAGAATCCTGTACTTTGTAACATTATAAATGGGCTTCCATTGCTTGAACCCCTGACCCCCCAATCTCTTATCACACGTGTAGCATACAGCAGGGTACGGATTATGCTCATTCAGTGACCAGATGGGATCCTTCTATATTTTAAATTTGCAACGACAGTCAAAGAGCGATTTTTGGAATTATCCACTTAAACCAGAAATTGCAAGTGTGTGGAGACTTGAGAATTTGTTATACACTTTTTTTGAGTGGTTCTGAATCATTCTGAATACATGTCAACGTAGACCAAGAGCTAAGAGGTTGTGTATTTTATTTTGTGTAACGTACAGGTAGTTGATGCACATGTGCCCAATGGCCTGGTGTTTTGTCGTGTAGCAACGTAACTCACTTTAGCATAGTCGATGGACTGCCGCTTGTATTCCGGTGTGTCGTATTCAGCGATGATAGCAAGGACCTTAATGTCGGTGACTTCCTCTCTTTCGTAGAACATCGGGCTTGCTTTGTACGCATCTTCACTGAAGAAGACAAACAATTACACATGTTAGCTGGGGTAGTCTTCCACATCTAATTGATTGTATGATTTTTTGTCGAAACGGTAACCGATGCAGAACACAGCCCCATTTCGTCATCATGCGATGATGAAATGTATCTTCAGTCATGTTTCATGCAGGTTTTTTCTGCTCATTACTCATTGCTCAATGTCAATAAATTATGAATTTTAAAAGATTAGGAGTTGTCGCAATTGTCATTTATCGTTACTCGTTAGTCATTAATCGTTACTCGTTAGTCATTACTCATTAGTTATGTAGGTACTCTTCATTAGAACTCAGGAAAATACACTGTTGTGATAATTTATAATATTTTGATAATTATCTGGATTTCAAAACATTTACTTCCAAAAAATAATGAATTTTAATGCAATTTGATAAATATTAAAATTTTATTGCAGATGTAAGAAAGAGGCAAACAAGAGAGTGAAATCTTGGAATGTTTCAAGGTTTAAAAGTGTAGCGTTTACTCTACATGGCGAGTACCTGTTGAGTTTGAGTGGATCATTGACGTGAGTGCCGAGGAGCAGTGTCAAGTCGTAAACGCCGCTGATGAGCAGAGAGCACTTGATGAGTCGTCGCTGCGCGTCGGTCAGCGTCTGGATGACCTTGGAATTGAACAGAGCCGCCACGATCTGACCGCCCGCAGAGTGACCGGAGAAGGAGATGGATCTGCGATGAAGAGAGCATGACATCGTGTTTCTAGCTTGGCGCATTTAAATAACTACATTTTATAATACCAGCTTTTTATAAAATCAAATAAAAAGGAATACATTCAGAGGAGAAATATGTGAAGAAGTCGAGATGGGGAAATGGTGGGAAGATGGAGAGAAGTGGAGACAGATGCTGGAGAGAAAGGAGAAGATTGAAGAAATATGATGCGTCGAGTCTGGCAAACAGGCGCTGATTAAAATGCCCTAGTAAGGTTAACAACAGTAATTTTTCAAATAGTTTGTTTCTGACAATCGTACCCGACATTGTTGGAAAGGATTGACTAAATAAAATATATTTTTTCTAAATTCTACTGAAGAATTCACAGAATAGCAGGTTAAATAGGTAGGTATTTGAGGAATAAAGATATAAATAAAGTTTGTGATAAACTTTAAAGAAAGATGGATTTTTTTATCTTGATTTCAGACATATGAAAAGCCATGAGCACGAAAACATTCGGCAGCGTTTATATGGGTCAGGGACGAATTGCGCCAGGACAATTTAAATTTTTTAAGATTATAAGGGTTTCTAAATATTTTTGAAATTATTTTACTTCTCAAATTTTGATTGAAATGACAGCAACAATGTTCAACCAAAGGTTCAACTTTATTTATTTTAAGCTCATTTCATAATTCCTTGAAGGAGCTATACTTATTAGTCCTATGGGGAAGAGAGGGGGGGGGGGGGGGGGGGGGGGGATCGTCACGCATGGAATTAAAACT
This sequence comes from Leuctra nigra, assembly GCA_934045905.1. Lineage (NCBI taxonomy): Eukaryota > Metazoa > Arthropoda > Insecta > Plecoptera > Leuctridae > Leuctra > Leuctra nigra. The sequence goes on along the minus strand of OW203764.1, from coordinate 34,651,315 downwards.
GAACAATGTTTGTGTCTTACTTTGCTCCAATTTTGGTGGCGTACTTGAAGATATACGCCGCTGCAGTTTCTACTTGACCATTGATCTGAGCCACTGTCACTGTAACACCAGAGATCCGTCAGGTGCTGCGTGGAGGTGCGTGGACATAAGGTGGTGCAAGCGCTCGGCCGTTTTAGCAAATTGAGAAAGAAAACTGTTTCATAAGTGGGTGTAACTTTGATAGGATGTTCACATGGTCAATCTGATTGTATATTAGTAACACTTTTTCATTTTTGCTCCGTGCCTTGTTAATTAGGCGCCGTTCATTAAAAAAAAAAAACGGTAAAAACTATGAAATTTCCGATACGATTGGAGACCTGGGGTGCGATCACATAAAATGATAACTTTCTTGTCACGGTGACAAGCAAGACCCTAGAAGGTCGTGAATAACATTGAGATGAGAAGCTTGTCACCGTGACAAAAAGTTATCATTTTATGTAATCCCACCCCAGACCCGTGAACCAATTGATCTCAAATTTTAATCATGATTAGATAAAAGACAAACTTAGGGTTATCACATGGCACATTTTTTAAATTAAATTTCATACGGCACTCAGGGGGACAAGAAAATACAATATACCATTTTTCACCAAAAATCAACTAAATACCTACCTATTACTATTATTACTACCAAGGATAACCGTCCCTAAGTTTGTATTTTATATAATCATGATTAAAATTTCAAATCATTTCGTCAACCCATTTTGTCCCCAATCGTATCCAAAAAAGTGCATGCAACTCGCTCGCGCTTGCACCCCCATAAGAGGCCCTCACTTGATTACCTGTTGGACAGAGATCATATCCGACGACTATGACTCGGATGCCTCGTCTGAAGAGAGGCGGGACGATGTAGCTGGCCATGTCCCTGCCCAGCGCTTGCCAGTATCCGCCGTGGAAGTGCACGAGGATGGGGGCGTCTAGAGAAGGGATCGTCACTCGCATCCATTGCGGAACACAATACAGACAGTATTTTGAATTTTTAAAGTTTTTCGTGATTCTAATTCCAACTACGATATTTTTTTACAGAATTTTTAGATCCAAAAAATCGCATAATATGAAGCGTGTAGGGAGGGGGGAAAATCCCCACCCCCTCTGATTAAATTTTCCTCCATGTGTTTTGATAAATTTATATGTCAAGCTAAAAATATCAATAAAAAAGTTAAAATCGCGGAGACATGCCTTAAAATCCCTTTAAAAAATCCGGGGCTGCGGGCCTGGACCCGCATATCCCGGGGGGCCTAACCACCAGGCCCCCATTCTCTTCATAGCCAATAGTATCTCCAGTTAAAATTCGTTTGCAATATTATCCCCCCCCCCCCTCCTTGAAAATTTGTACGTAATTTTATCTCATCCATGCAAGTAATACAATACAATGGCGTATTTACTAATTGATTGATATTATAATCAAAAGCTCGGTTATAAATATGGTGTTGATGCTTATTCAAGAACATTTTGGCTACTTTTTGTGGTGCAATTCCAGTCCCTCAATTCCCTCAATTCCCTCAATGCCTTGCCCCTCGCTCCCTCACCCCCTAAATCAAAATGCACTGTCCTATATATGAATTCATACAATATACAATATACTCAGCTATACCAGTCCCCTTTCAGCCGCCCAACAATATTTTTTTCTGGCGCCACCACTGCAATTCTGAAGAATCTTACTATAGTAATGCTCGTTACTACATTAGAATGTGACTTAAAGCGTTCTTTCCCTGTACCTTTCTTATGGAATCTGCAACCAAGATAATTAACTTCATATTTTTTTTAAAATTATAGTTTGTTGTTGAAAATAAGACAATGTATCCAAAAAGTTGTTTAATTATTGAAATGAAAGATTGCCTAATCCTCCAGGTATGGTAATGGTGAAATCCTGTGTTACCATTGGGCAGTACGTCTCCTCCGAAGATGTCAAGTCGCTCGTTGTCGCTCGTCCCGTACTGGATCCCAGCCTCATGCGGAACCACTTCCTTCGCTGCGTTACTTCCTAGAAGAAGAGTGCAGCTCAGAATACCGAAACATGGTTCAAATTTAAATAATAATTATTCCGATTGGTCGAAAATCAAAATGCTCCAATTAAGTTCAAATTTGGGGAGATCAAGACCATTATCTCATATTTTACACATTTTCATCCCAATCGAATCGGTCAAGAAGATTAGATAAGTATGGTTTAATCATAGAGATTCATATGGTTTAATGGTGCGTCGACAACTAAGTCATTTTACGCACATTAAAATGTATATTTAATTTTGTTGATCGTAAATGGAGGTCTTAGGGAGGGGTCGACCTAAAGTGCCCGGCCCGGGGGAGTCCAGCACTGGTGGGAATGCCAGGCCAGAATGGGGACGGACTGGGGGGTGGGAGGGTTCGGGTCGGTGGGACCAGATTCGGGGGATGTCCGTCTCGAGGGGGGAGGCCGGCCCGAGGGGACCGTAAAATCGAGGGAGGGCATGGGTAGGTCGACCCTGGCTGTTTTTTGACTGGGCCCCACCACTGACCTGTCCGGCATGGGTAGCCCTTACACATGAGCATATGCTCTTCGGCTTAGCTGCAGTGGATCATTGGCCAACGCAAACCCCACAACCGCGCTAAGGTGACAGCCGTCGGGGGGGGGGGGGGGGGGGGGGGGGGCAGGTGAAGAATGTACAATTTGTTGCATTATAGTAATTTAGAAAGAGTTGTCAAAGGGGCTGTGCATAAAGGACGTCACCATTCAGGGGGGAGGGGGTCTGCACCAATATGTGACACAGTGTGACAGGGGGGAAGGGGGGGCCTGGATCCTTTGGGATGTCACGTTTTGATCTAGACAATTTAAAGAATTTTTAACTTCAGTTGATATGTCAGGGCCTCAAATTTCGCTAAAACGGACTCTAAATTGATAAATTTCGCTGTCAGACAAATTCAATTTTGGGGGAGGGGGGGGAGGGGTTGAGATGATTTTGTGACGTCCTTTTAGGGGGGAGTGTTTGGAAAAGTGTGACACAGTGGGACAAGGGGGAGGGGGGGGAGTCAAAATAATCAATTTTTAGCGTGACGTCCTTTATGCACAGCCCCAAAGGAGATTTTTGGAAAAAGAACGTCCATGTACCTATAATATTGAAAGTGATGGAGGTGGAGTCAATTTCTCTCTCTCTTCCTGTGACTCCGATCTGTCCATTGTTCTTGACCTCTGACCTACCTGCTGTGGTCACGTCTACGTGATGCTGCACCACTGCTGCCGGGCTGCCGGTGAACAACTTGGACCAGCGACTAGGAGAGTACTGCAGGTCGACTTCCTGGAAGAGTTCAATATATTAGTCATAAATGTAAACTATGAATCAATTTTTCGGTGAAACATAGAGACTGATCTTGCTAGAAATCATTACATAACGAACAGGATAGAACTTATTACCCAATGAATATTACGTGAAAAATCGTTTACAACTTCGATTTAGTATTTCGTTTGACCTATGAGGAAAAATACATCCAAAAATATTATATTTGAGCAATTCTATCCAGCTCACATAAATTGCTTGCAAAATTCTAATTCCTTATTCAATAACTTGACATCCAGACGAAAACACAGAGGTAAATGTAGATTTCGAGTATGGGGTTGTAGGGTTTCCTCATAATCCTCATTATGAGGGTAATTCGAGCTTCAGCAAAGCAGTTTACCGTCAATTTTTCTGACCTCGGCTCGGGTGTACCTATATTTAAGGTGGCGGTATATCACGCGACTTTTCAACCAAAATGCCACAAATTTTCTCTTGGAAGGGTTCAGTTTAGCAAATACTTCCCACTCATCAGATAAGTTAGGACACATCTGTTGGAACTAATCTACGCAGAAAAGAACTGCGAAAATAACCTATTAGATGATTTTACTTCCTTGCACCTAAATATTCTCAAATCAAGACCTGAAGTTGAAGGAAATTCTACGAGTTGCCAAGAACAGCAAACTTTACTCTGATAAAAAGGCACATATGCATCACAAACCTGACACAATGTCTAATTTATAACATGCGCTCTTTCTTCCTCTTTCAAACGAAATGTTGAGATATTAATTATATCCACTATTATGAATGTAATGTTTAAACGAACAGCACTTGGTTTTGCAGTCTTCACACGCGTACGTATACACGAGATATTAGTTGTTTTTATTATTAAATCACTGCAAAATTAAATAATATTGACATGCTCCAGTATGCAGTGAATTTCCTTCATAAATCACCTTGGATTACTCAACATGAACGATGTAAGGTATGTACTCATAGGTAACTATTTCTTTTGATCGGGTGTAGAGAAATAAAGTCACGTGATATACAATGGCCTTAAGTAATAAATGATGGTTTTACTTACTTCGGGTGTCATATCTTTGACATCCCTGATCCTGAAGAATTCACTCTCGTCCGGACGCATCTTGACTGCGAGTGAGAGAAGACCGGCTGCTGTGATCTCTACACTGTCTGGACCATCAGAACTCGGGTCATAGGATATCGCGGGGGTCAAATATCATCTCTGTGATATCTATCGGGCGAGTGTCTGTCATCTGCTCGGTGAAAATCAGGTTGTTCGATAATCTGGTGAAACCTGAAGCTAAATTAATCACTGAGGTGAACAAAGGCTATGTTATACGTAACAAGCTACAACTCGCACCGTTTCGTGCAGTCCATTTTCAAGTTCATGACCAGATTTTCACCTCAGTTTAGTCACGCCTCTCCTTTCAAAGTCACAGAATAATTATAAACAATCGTTTAATTAATAATTAAAGTGTTATTAAAGTAGATTATTTTATTAAAAATACCGGGTGGCGCAAAAAAAAATCACCCTGTTTGAGAGGTCACTATATCGAAACTATTATAGATAGAATTCTGAAATTTGTAAAAATATTAGAAAACATACCAAAATTAACTATGTGCAAGTTTCAAAAACATTACTATTGTAGGAAAAAAATTACAGCTATTCAAATTTGGTTGTCAAAAAATTGATTAAACAGTGCTCAAATAGCGCGCGTCCAGAAAACTTCCAATGGCCGGGACGCTGTTTCTTCAAAACTACGTAAGATATCAAGCTGAAAATTTCAAATTATAATGAAAATAGATTAAGATCGATTGTGTAAAAATTTCAATCAATTTGAACTAATGGAACGAAATGTATGGAATCTTGAAGTTGAGCGTGAAAACAGAATAGTGAGAAAAAATGCACTTTTATAACGTGTGTAATAAAAGTTTAGAAATAATCTACTTATTCTGATTTTACGCTCATCTTCAAGATTCCATAAATTTCGTTCCATTAGCTCAAATCGATTGAAATTTTTACACAATCGATCTTAATCTATTTTCATTATAATTTGAAATTTTCAGCTTGATATTGTACGTAGTTTTGAAGAAACAGCGTCCCGGTCATTGGAAGTTTTCTGGACGCACGCTATTTGAGCTCTGTTTTATCAATTTTTTGGCAACCAAATTTGAATAGCTGTAACTTTTTTCCTAAAAGAGTAATGTTTTTGAAACTTGCACATATTAAATTTTGGTATGTTTTCTAATATTTGTACAAATGTCAGAATCCTAACTATAATAGTTTCGATATAGTGACCTCTCAAACAGGGTGATTTTTTTTTGCGCCACCCGGTATGTAAATACTATGGGGGCCAAAGGTTGGCAATTCTCAGAGGCTATATGGATTGTCAACGTCTGCATAGCAATAAAACCATAAAACTCTAGGAGCGTACCTACGTAAAATAATCCTGCAAATTGTGATAAGAAGATGCCACTTGGCACACATGTTCATTGGTCCATTAGAAGTCATTTAAGAATTGGAGGCAATCTGCAAAAGCGTGCAGAGACCTGTGGCGGCCATTTTCCAAGATGGCATATTTTCATATTTTTTGTCGAATTTTGGTGAACTGAATATGTTTTTGAAATGGAGCTCATAAGCTCCATATATAAGCTCACATAACTATATTGGAGTCAATAAGCACAAAGTTTCAAACAAAAAAATTTTGTCAGAGCAATACTTTGGATGTAAAAGAATAAATTTGGGAATTATTTTACATTTGGAGCGATTATTTACAAGTCCTGACGAAATGAAACTATTTTGGATTTTGGTAGAAAAACACAATATTTTTACTACGTAGGAGATGCCTAAACAATCGTTTTCAGACCGGGCGGCACATCGTATATATCACCTAGGTCACCCATGGCGGTCATTTTTACTTATCGTGGATATTTGAAGTATGATGTATGCACCTACAAAATATGTCAACAATATGGCATGCAACACCATCTTTCACACTAAATCGACCACGAGGAACTCTAATATGCCATACAAATTCTCGATGTGCACAACAATCACTTGAGGCCACTTGATTTAGACACCAATCACTTGATCTAGAATTTGTAAATAATCGATCAAACCACATAAAAATTGCCGTTCAGAGAAAATCGAGAATTTTGATGTCATATTCAACGACGTCTTCGCAGGTCGTTTGTCATATTCGAGTTCCTCACTGTCGATTTAGTGTAAATGATGGAATCGCATGCCATATTGTTATTTGTTTACATTGTTTTGTACATCATACGCCAAATATGCAAGATAGGTAAAAATGGCCGCCATCGGGTGACCTAGGTTAGATACGATGTGGTCTGAATATGATTGTTTAGGCATCTAGTACTAGTACATGAGGTAAAAAAATTGTGTTTATATACCAATATGCAAAATTTTTGCAATCTCGCCAGGACTTGTATAGGTAATTTGCTCCAAAATGCAAAATTTTCTCCGATATTATTTATTTACAGCCAAAGTATTGCTCTGCTGACAACATTTTTTTGTTTGAAACTTTGCCGGGAAGTGTGCCGGGACGAAGAGAATGGAGATAAATGTAAGTACAGTCTGTTTTTTTACTGTATGAACTCTCAACAGAATGCGCTGATTGGCAGCTTTTCTGCTAGGCCGAGAAAGACTTCATGGCGCGCTCACCTTGCAATGTTGTCTTTCTCGGCCTTACAGAACAACTGACGGTGTCACGGTCTGTAGAGAGTTCAAACATAGGAAAAACGAACTGTACCCACTTGGTATTTAAGATCTCGAGAAGGCATACGACAGCGTCAGAGGCTGTCGCAGAGGCAGCTCTTCTGATGGATTTCCCGGAATGTTTAAACCATCTAAAACAGTGGGATGCATGCTATCTCTGATTTGGTTTGTTCTTTTCATATCAGTTACAACACTCCTTCGAACTTTCGAACTTCGAGCAATTGGAGTTCATTCCGTTAAGGAAATTAACAATTTCCAATTTAAACGACTTATCTTCTGCTGTTTTATTGCAAATATTGAAGAATGAAGAATAAGTGAGGGTCAAGGTTTTGACATGCCGATAAGAATAACCGCGAAAGCACAACACAAATAATAGTTTCATCATCTTTACCAATGATTTTAAAGCTAATTATGTCATTGATCTTTACCAAATAAAAAGTGTAAAAAGTTAAAAGTGTGAAGAATCACACTTTAAACGAAACTTATGAATGGCGACAAAAAAAACAATTATGTACTCCCTTTCCCAATTGGAAAATGGTCTTAGGTGTCATAATAATGGAAGATACGTGACAACATTAATAAAAGATATTAGTCTAACTCTATTTCATATTAAAATAGATTTGAATACAAGTAGGCTGTATTTTCAGGGCCGGTATTACCAAAGTTAATCTGAGCCGGATTAACTAAATATTGGACTAAATTGGCGGCACAGCCAATCAGATACCTCAAAATGATTGAAACAGCTGAATTTAATCCAAAAGTTAGTTAATCCAGCAATTAACTTTGGTAATACTGGGCCTCATGAAATTATAAAGAAATGAAGTGTACAGGGAAAGAACGCTATGAGTCAACCGGATGAAACTGAGATAAGCGAGGTTTTATGTTGAAACTTGTATCTATCTTCCATACAAATCGATATTTCAATTGCGTTTTTCAAGACTTCGTGGCAATATATTCAAAAAACCGAGGGTATATTCTGAAAGCTCATAAAAATCACTGCAAGATTACATCTTAAACAAATTTTTTCTAAAAATGGACTCATAGCGTTCTTTCCCTGTACCCTTCAAATATAAAAACAATCATTAAGTGGCCCAACAACAGGGGCAACAGAAATACTAGTAAAAGGGCAACAAAACTTACTGAATTCGTATTTTTTCTTTAATAATTATACTGAGTGAACAATAACAACAATGAAAACAACTTTTTACTACAAGCAGTTACAAACAATGAAGTTAAAGTAAATCGCGTTACAAACTGTCTATATGAAACTGTGTAGATGTAGTCCAAAGAAAGAAAGTTAGTTTTGAGAATTGTAATCAAGTTTAAAAAATATTTCTGACGAAATCCTCAAGGTTCAGGTCAAAGATCGCAAATAACTAGACGGAACTGAACTGAACATTATGCTAAGTTAGCCATTAAGATAGCGCCCTGATTGGTTATTTTCACTTGGTTGCCCCAGGGCCAAGTGCAGGTATTTAAACTTAGCGTAGAGCTTCTTGCAGTTACTTCAACTTAGAGTAGAGCTTGTGCTGAGTAGACGGTTGTGAAGCGGTGATCAGCATTCTGCGCTGAAGAGGAGCGTAGAGCTTCTCCAGGTGAGTTCGATCAGAGACATGACAGATCCTTCCATTCACCTAGGAGATCTCAACTCCACACGCTCCGTTTTGTACACCGTTTTACCTGGATTGAAGAGAAGTAAAACAACGTACAAGACGGACCAGGCTATAGCTCAGTTGGTAGAGCTCTCGCCCGGCAGTTGAGAGTTCCGCGGATTCGATTGGGCTGGATATTTGTTATATCGTATTCATTCATGTGAAGTTATCAAGTTGAATGTCAATGTGGTCATCAATCAAATCATTTTTACGTAAATATACAATTTTTTATATTTTTCTTATCAACACTATAAGTTCAATTCTCGTAATATTCAGAACTTGTTATTGCGTAATTGTTAAATTTTATAATCTAAATATCGATTCGAGAAAAAACATGTTTAATTTAAAGGAGATTTCGTTTGCCAACACGTGTGAGTGTGACAGAGCACCTACAGAAACTTACTTCTCCAATTACAATTTTGGATAACTTTTGATAATGTTGCCTTCATTTTCTGAATGTGACGGAGCAGGCCCATTGCGCCGAATCCCCGAGCGCCGAAACCTTTTTTATTCCCATTGCGTTGCGCCTAAGCTTTATCCCCAAGCGCCGAAGTTCGAAATGCTAAGTTGCCAAGTAGCTTTGTGGGTCATAGAGCGGGTTACATTCTTAAGAATAATTCAATATAATTACGTGGCCGTAGGTAAACCAAAACCATTTTCAATTTTCATGTTGCATCACAATTTGTACGATTGACTTCTAAATTTGGAGAGCTTGCCCAAGTGTATAGATGGCTATTCTCATTTCAATAAAAAAAACATACTATTCTTCATGATTGTGTGGATTACATTGCAATTCATAAGGGATGTATATTATGTAGGGTATACCAATAAAGGTATTATATCATTTTTTTAATATGAATCGTGTTTCACAGTTATGTTAGAAGCAACATTTCGACTAGATACATCTCATATTTACACATTTCCAGCCCAATCGGTCAAGAATTTACAGACTTATTGCTATTTTAAGTGTCTTGAATATCTGTTCACAGAGATTGATGGAGAGAGAAGTATCAAATTCATGGTATATTGATCTGTTATTAAATTTTTTCAGAACGTTTATGGAAAGTTGCGATGAAAATCAGTAATGATGTATAGTTAGTTATCTTTTATTGAATGAACCGTTATCGATGGCGATGTTGCGCGTGTCGGTGCTCGCTCATCAACGCGTTACACAGAGCGTTTTCCTAGTATATACAATAAAGGACGTCTTATTGTCATGATTGTCTAATATTGAAGTGATTTTAATCTCTGAAAAGAACATCTTGTAAAGAGACATCACCAATACCACGTATATCTGTGAATACACTTTTTATAAAATAGTCTCAGTGGGATCAGGGTTTTGCCGCTTCTTTCCGCACAAACATCTTAAAACTTTTTTATATAAAATATAGAGATTAATTTCATTCAGATGTATGCACAAAAATCAAATAAATTATACAAAGGTCCGTAAACTCTGAAGACAAAGTTGAAGACAGTAATAATTCACAGTTAGAGACTAAGTAGTACCATGTAGTACCTAATGAGTTTTGACAACCCACTGTCAAAGTCAAGGTCATAGCATGGAGTTAGTACTATTTATAACTCCGTGGTCATAGAAACAATAAATATGATAAGTATTCAAGAGCTGCGTAAGCAATGAGCTGTCTCGTATATCAGTGTTGTTTTCTTACTTCCGAGCTGATAATGCCATGTATGTCCTAACTTTCTGTTGCGCTGTTAGGAGACTGCTTTAAACAAATTACATCTGTGTCAAATTTGCCTAACAACATTCGAATATCGCCTCAAGGCTTTTTTATTTTCAACTATGGGATGTAGTTTTTTTAATAACATTTTTCTTGGATTACTATAAAAAAAACGTATGAAAAATACGAGGAAAGAAATATCTATATAAAGTAGAATATCTGTCTGTCTGTCTGTCTGTCTGTGTGTCTGTCTGTCTGTCTGTCTGTCTGCCTGTCTGTCTGTATGTTCTTCATACATTCCTACACCCTTTGACCGATCTCAACCAAATTTGGTATGGTGATTCCAACTGATCCTGCGCACATCGTACGGTACTTACCCCCACCCCCAAACCACCCCTAATTGAAAAAACCACCCCAATTGAAAAAATTTAATTTACCTTTCGGCCGTATACACCTACACCATTGACCGACCTCAATAAATTTTTGCACACGTGTACTTCGTCAACCTGCCTACATTTCAGGCTACTCACCCTCTCCCCCAAACCACCCCTAATTGAATAAATGAAAATAATATTGTATTCACGTTGGGCTACATTCCTATTCCTACACCCTTTGACCGAACTCAACAAGCAAAGGTTTACTTTGGGAGCCCTCGCATATAGTAGGCTACATACCCCTGCCCCAAACCACCCCTAATTGAAAAAACTTAAAACATAAAATAGTATTTTCGGAAATATACTCCCACGTCCCTTGATCAAATGTCTGCCACATTTGTTAGACATTCTATGGAACCAGCCCACATTATAGGGTAGTTATCACCCTTTCCCCCAAACCACCTCTAATTTAAAAAATTCAAAACATAAAATATACACGTTTTCTACGCGCATGAGCATGACCATATGCAGCACGGGAAGCAGCCCACATTATAGCGTAGTACTCACCCCCTCCCCTAAACCACCCCTACGTGGTAAACATTTGATGACCTTGACTAATTCTTGGGTCAAGAAACATGACTTCCGCATAAGGCTACAACTTCCGGCGCCAATATTGCGTAACCTCATTGCGCTGAATTTCAATTCTGAATAGAACACGAGTGTTTTATTGTTTTCGGCTCCACGCGAGTCTAGGACAAATTCTGGAAGCATGTAGTAACAAATAGAACATAGAACCGAGCTTATATAACTGCGTCAGCTACATGGACGGTCAGTTTGAATTGCGAGAGCACCGTCAGCATATTGTCAAGTGTGAAACTATCTCCCGGGTTTTCTGCTTTATGCAGAACCCACCCCACTCCTACACTTCACTCCACACCAGCACGAGCAACGCCAGGCAGGTCAGCTAGTTATTCATAAAATTTCATGAAATATGAAAAAATACACTTTTTTCTTGATTTGACGTCTGTTTCTACAGCGCTCCCCCGGACTCTTGCCAAGTTTACCTCAGTGCCGTCAATATTCATGGATCGCAGCTTAGTTCACACTTAGGGTTCCAAATTTTCCGAACCGAGAATTCTTGAGGAAAAAAACCGGTTTCTTTCGTTTTTTTCCTAAAAAAACGGGCATTTTGGGAAAAATTGATTTTAACTCATATTTCGTAATTTTTTTTGTTTAGTACCGCGACGAATAAATTTTCCGATACTGCACAGAAGAAAGTCTTTCACCAAAATTTGGATTGTTACACGTACTTTTCGGTACTAAAATAATATGCAATTACTAAGTAATTTCTTAACTTAGCCGTTGAGTTGATGTTTTAAAAATCTCCCGCCTTTTGCAAAGCAGAGCTCTTACAACTTCTATGCCCTTCTGACAGGAGCTGTAGCCATATCATGTTACCATTTCGAAATTTACAATATGATCTCATTCATATGGTAATATTATTATCAGTTTTTTATTTCAAAAATCTCAATAAATGTATCATTTACAATGTATTATGAATGCATTTCCTTATTGACTGTATATTACATTCTAAATTCTCCACTCCTCTAAGTCATGTTCATGCCAAAATATAGTTTAAATCCTCCAATATATAATTTGAACATAAAAAGTAGGTATTAAGAAACAATAAAATAATAATTTTAAATTTTTCCCAAAAAACCTATTTTTCCCACCTCCAGGAAAAAAAACAAAAAAGCTCGGGTTTTTTCCGAAAAAAGCCGGGTTTTTTTCCACACTCAAAATCCCTATTCACACTAGTAAGACACGGTTCGCTCACTTGACCAATGAAAGTGAAGCCTTTCCAGGTACCCAGCAATTTTCGTCACTCGGAATGGACTAGAGCTTATATCAGCTACTGGTGGTAAAAATATGAACTTACACTGCATATGCATATACACTGCAAGTAGTTCACTATGCAGATAATAGATGGAGCTGCGCCATCTGAGAAACGAATTTAGTAGAAAATCAGGTCTGTTAAGGCTTCACTTCAGTCAATGTTAATGGTATAGGAGTAAACAAACCTTGCCTTATTTGTATAAATGTAGTAATGATGTCCATAAATCTTGGTGCCGTGTTCATAAGAACACATTTCATAATACCATTGAAAATAGGGAGTTCCAGCGCTTAGGTGCCTGTCAATTGATTTCACTGACAATTGGGGAAATCCTAATTTAAATATATTTGTGTGGGAGTAGTCGAGTATATTATAGGTAGGTTAGGTTTTGTAGGAATATTGATTGAAATTGTTAAATTTGAATTACGCAGTGTATGCAGGTTTAAGATAGTTTGTAGTAAGTTATGATTGAGTGAGCGAAGCGAGCGACTCCTTTTGACTCTTTTGATACGGACCTCTGTTTTTTATTTTTTATTTTTGGCTGTTAACTGGAGCAATAGAAGTTGCACCGTTTCACCGATCGATCTGAAATTTTGCACACATGTAGAGACAACCTTTTCTGTTTGCAGACCCCTAATTTTTTTAAATCCATTCATTGGTTAAAATATAAATACCTAAATATCTCCTGATAAGTTGTAATCCCACAAAAAACACTTCGTGTAAAAAAGGCAGCCAAGTCTCTACTTTAAAAAAAATCAACACCGAAAAGGAGTGATATCAAAAAAGGAGCCAAGTCAATGACATTTCCAAATATTTAATCTATCTTGAAATAAAAGTATAAACACCGAGAAATACTTTACAAAAGGACTTGGCGCATCGTTTTTTTAAAGACATTTTCTATCCTAAAAGCGGAAAGAATTTACAAGTACATTTTCCTCTTTCTTATTAGAGCCAGTATCTCTGAAGCAAGCTACTTTTGGTAACGGGTATTTTATAATTTTGTCAATGGCGATCACGGTGGATGGCGATAGAAGAGAGATGTCTTGTTGTAATAAAGGGTGGAAGAATTAAATAACAAGGAAGTGGGCTCATTCTTATAGCACTGTTAATGTGTTAAGAAGGGTAACTTTTCATAATTTGATCTTGGAGGGAAATCATGAAATGTAGTCAAATAATTACTAACTATCTATGGAACACTATTATATATTTTTGAAGTGTCAAGTGTTGTTATAAAATGTGGAATAATAGAAATTTATTTCATGATGAGAAGGTATAACGCATGAGACTTAATTATGTTGACCACGAAACAAAATTACGAAGATTACTATTGTGTATTTATTGCATACATAGGCAACAAGTTTGATCGCGTACTTATTTAAATATAAAATATTTTACATTATATTTAATATGTAATTGAAAGTTGTGTCCCTATTATTCTAAACATTCTAAATTACGGTAGTATATAAATGTCATGCTTATGAATAGAAAAATGTCTTTAAAAAAACGATGCGCCAAGTCCTTTTGTAAAGTATTTCTCGGTGTTTATACTTTTATTTCAAGATAGATTAAATATTTGGAAATGTCATTGACTTGGCTCCTTTTTTGATATCACTCCTTTTTCGGTGTTGATTTTTTTTAAAGTAAAGAGACTTGGCTGCCTTTTTTACACGAAGTGTTTTTTCTGGGATATCACTTCTTTTGTTAGTTTATTCATACATCTTGTAACACATGTCGAAGCAAGAAGGACTAATTACTTTAAAAAAATACGCCTGAACCGATTTGGTTACTAAGGAAAGTTGCGTTTGGTATTTATACGCTTAAAATGATTACCCATGAAGAATAGCTTAAGTTAAGTTACAATCGGTCAAGCCGTTTTCGATGTATGACGTCACTTCCGGTTTTGAAATGGCGGCCGAAAATAAAGTCGTCTTTAATTCATATTTATAAGTCCTACATAATTGCATAATTTGGTTGCAATTGGTACAGCTTTTTCCGATATATGACGTCACTTCCGGTTTTGAAATGACAGCCGAAAATAATGTCAACTTGAATTCATAATTATAAGCGCTATATAATTACAAAATTTAGTTGCAATCGGTACATTCGTTTTTTATGACGTCACTTCCGGTTATAAAAATGGCGGCCATAAAAAATGTCGTCTTGAGTTCATAATTATAAGTCCTACGTAAATAACATAATTTGGTTGCAATCGGTACAGCTGCACTCTATATATGACGTCACTTCCGGTTTTGAAATGGCGGCCGAAAATAATGTCGTATTGAATTCAAATTTGTAAGTGCTACATAATTACACAATTTAGTTGCAATCGGTACAGCCGTTTTCGAAATATGACGTCACTTCCGGTTTTAACAATGGCGGCCGAAAATAATAACGTCTTGAATTCATATTTATTAGTCCTACATAATTCCAAAATTTGGTTGCAATCGGTACAGCCGTTTTCGATATGACGTCACTTCCGGTTTTAAAAAAGCGGCCGAGAACACTGCAACCTTGAATTTATAATTAATTACAAGGTACGTTTACTAAATATCTATTTAAAAGTATAAAGTGGTGAATTTAGTGTTATTTTGATTTATGACGTCATTTAGCATATTTATGACGTCATTTCCGGTATAGGTAATATGAAAACAATCTAGATTTATCTAGTTGATACTTCATGAACGACCTTCTGAATTCATTAGCACTAATTTCCGTCAAATCTGTCATGCCGTTTTCAATGTATGACGTCACTTCCGGTTTCATTTAGTGGTTCCTGCCGCCATTTCCGGTACCATTAATTTGTATATTCATTTATCACAATTGATTTTTCAAATAGATTGCAGAATGAATACACAGGAGCTAGTTCAGTTGCAATCGGTCCAGGCATTTTCGATATATGACGTCACTTCCGGTTTCAGGAATGGCGGCCGAGAACACTGCATATTAAAATTATAATTTGTATTGTCTATGTTACAATGTAAGTTAATGTATATGTATTTAAAATATAATTTGATGAAATAAGTTAAATATTACGTATTTATGACGTCACTTCCGGTTTAGAAATTAAGAAAATTATATTTTTTATTGATATACTTCATATAGATGACCATCTAATTCGATTGGCGCTAATTTCGTTCTGATCGGTCCAGCCGTTTTTGATATATGACGTCACTTCCGGTTTAAAAATGGCGGCACAAAAAAATCATAAGGGCAAGGTATCATCAGACGCCAAAAGTGCATATGTGGTAAAAATTTCAGGTCGATCGGTTTAGCCGTTTAGGCTGTGGCGGTGACAGCAACTTTTTCGGGAATCATCATCATCTGAAGAAGAAGAAGAAGAAGAAGAAGAAGAAGAAGAAGAAGAAGAAAGCGGTGTAATTTCACGATTTTCACGGTCCTCTAGGTAGTAAACGGCATGACCGATTGTTGTCGCGTGATGTATATGTTGTCAGGTGGACCATAGCTCAAAATTAAGACATTTCACAACAATGTGAGATTTTCCATTGTTGAGATCCAGTAGGCCGAAAATGCTATGTTGTTGCTTACAGTAAAAGTGTTTGGTCTGCTCCTCAGTTTATATAGGCATTTACGGTATGTTGAGTGACTGTCAGTGTACGGTACGACTTGGCTGTGTGGAGCGACCGCTCCACTAGATTAAAATGGTCTTCGATAAATCTGATCAAACTCATACTTTGCATGGTCATTAAGACCAACACTGTCTCTTATTTTAAAAATTTTCATCATAATCAGTTAAGAACGTTTGAACTTATTGACATTTTTAATAGCTGTCAGAAATGAAGTATCGAAATGAATGTTTTTCAATGCCAATTGAATTGAATCTGATTTGCTATATGTACCAGGGTGCATAGATGCTATTTTCAAATTTGATGAAAAGCATATACTTTCATGTTGATTGAGTGGATCATATTTTAATTCAATATGGATGTATATGTTTTCTGTGCGTTGTGTACGCATTTCCGGTTCGAGAATTTACACGTACCCGTGCTTGCTCATCAACGCGTTACACTGAGCGTTTTCCTAGTGTATTGTTTATGGGGGGGGGGGGGGGGAGCACCCAATCTGAATGCGCCACTGTTTCTTGACATCTTTCACTGTTTTTCCTCCTTTAGTGTCCTCAAGATGGAGGACTCGAGAAATTCGTTGAATGTGTCGTTCGAGACAATTGAGGTGGACCAAACGAGTCGCTCTACCTCGAGTTCCTCACTCCCTTCAACAATCACTGTGTCACCGTTTAACGATCAGGTACGTTCTACTTGCTCGTAACATTCTTAAAACCCATCTCTAGAGAAAGAAAAATCGGTATTCATATTTAGTTTTAATCAGAAATGAAAAAAAAATATTAATTTTCCACCGAGGACGGACGTTATGTTTGCTTGTTGAAAGGTAAGATTTAACTTATAAATGGATGTAAAACGGTATATTTTTTGTGAAGTGAGTGATTCCTCTTTGAATTTAATATTTATACGAAGCCTAATTGCCCTAACAGTTAAAACTATCAAATATCGCCAACAAAGCACATAGTCACAGCTACGAGGGCTGTTCAAAAAATACGCGGACTGATTTAATTGCGCGGCAATGGAGCGTAGGATAGCAGTGCGGTTGGCAGCATTGTTTAGCATGACTCTTCCTGAGCACAACTGTTTTTTTAGATTTTCGATAACCTTCTTTATTGTAAAGTTACAGCTGTTATGGTGAAACAAGATTTTTGTGTTCGTCCAATTTGTGATAATTTGTGAAATTTATCAAAAAGAAGGTCTCTTCAGAGGGTTTTTTAGTTTTGGAGGTTTTGGGGACGTCTCGTCTCCGGTAATGACACGTTCCAAAAAGTTTTCATTGTAATTTTGCCATTTCAAGAAGTTGCTGACAAACCAAAGCTCGGTGTTTTCTTTTCTCGGTCAAAAGTCTCGGAACAAACTTTTCAGCCACTCGTCTCATCTGCAACTTCCAGTTAAAATTTGTTGACATGGTAATTCGGAACTTCTTCAAGTGGCAAATGACGAGGAAAACTTTTTGAAACGTGTCATGACCGGCGAAGAGACGTCCCTTAAACTCCAAAAACTGAAGAGACCCTCTGAAGAGACCTTCTTTTTGATAAATTTCACAAATTATCACAAATTGGACGAACACAAAAATCTTGTTTCACCATAACAGCTGTAACTTTACAATAAAGAAGGTTATCGAAAATCTGAAAAAAACAGTTGTGCTCAGGAAGAGTCATGCTAAACAATGCTGCCAACCGCACTGCTCTCCTACGCTCCATTGCCGCGCAATTAAATCAGTCCGCGTATTTTTTGAACAGCCCTCGTATTCTAAAGCCGGTTTCTCATAAAGCGCGTTTCGCGTTTTGAGTTTTGCGTCTTTTTTACACATCCAATCACAAGTCTCCCTTGAGCGGCTGCTAGACTTCTGATTGGTCGGTAAGAAAAAACGTGAAACGCAAAACGCGAAACACGCTTTATGTGAAACCGGCTTAAGGTGGTAGAAGCGCGAGCGATTTTGCCGCGTTTTGCAGGCACTTTTTTGGATACGATTGGAGACAAAGTGGGTAGACGAAATGATTTGAAATTTTAACCATGATAAGATACAAAAGACAAACTTAGGGTTATCCCTTGGTACATTTTTAATTTTTCGCTTCGTTAATTAGTAATAATTTGTTGATTTTTGTTGAAAAATTGTATATTTTCTCGTCTCACTGGGTGCCGTAAGAAATTTAAATTTAAAAATGTGCCAGTGATAACCCTAAGTGTCTTTTATCTAATTATGATTAAAATTTGAGATCAATTGGTTCACGGGTACGGTCTCCAATCGTATAGGAAATTTCATAGTTTTGAGCGGTTTTGTTAAATAACCGGCGCCTAATTAACAATGCAAGAAGCAAAAATTGAAAATTGCTACTAATATACAATCAGACTGATCATGTGGACATCCTATCAAAGTTACACCCACTTATGAAATCATTTTTCTCTCTCAATTTTCTAAAACGGCCGAGCGCTTGTATGGTGCTATCAAGATGGTGGCAATAATGTGGAATTTCTCATGCAACTTACGCTCCATCATGGGCCTAGTCCAGTAATTCTAGTGAAAAAATCAGCATAACCTAACACTAATTGCAACAGAAGCGTTTTTGGTACCGTTCGATTCAGAAAAGTGTCCTCTACAACATATCCAAAATCGACCAAAATCGCTGTACGGAAAAAGGGTTTTAATGACTTTTTAAGTTAATTTCCCATGTTAATTCTATCTTGCAAAAAAAACTTTTTTTCATGTAACTCCGATTTTGACGAAACTTGGCAGTATTGTTCACCATCCTAAATGAACACAAATAGCTCTCTTAGCGTTTTCCTCTAAACCTCATCGTTTGGGAAATATGGACCTCGCAAAACGTCAAATTACACTCAAAGTGACTTAAATCTTCAAACATATGACTTTTCAAATATGTTGTAGAGGACATTTTTCTGAATCGATTCATGTATTGAAACCTTCTGTTGCAATTAGCGGTGGGTATAATCACACAATTACTGGACTAGCCGGCCTATACCTGGCAATGTTAAACTGGGTTCATCTTTGCCTGTCCCCAACCTTATGATTACTTATTTATCTATTGAACTCAATGAAATTTAATAAATAGGTACTCACTGTGGGAAACACAGTAAAACACGAAATTAAAGTAGATTCGTACAACCAAATGATATTTTGTTATTTTGCTAATAAATGTTGGTCTCTGATTGTAGAAAGGCGATGCATTTCAGCAGCACTTGTACAACAACCGTGCCGTTAGCGTGGATAGTGTGACGTCAATGGCTACAACTGGAAGTTCCGGGATGGACCCTCCTCCTTCGACGCAGGAGGAAAAGATGCGACTGTTCAGGTAGACAAAACGTTCAAATTGTACTTTTCTAATGCACTAAAAATGTCTATGATCTCCTTCTATGGAAATTTGAGAGAAATGTCTAGGTCACTAAGAGTACACAAGTTATTTCAAAAGCTATATTTTGCCAAGCTAAAGTAAGTAACGATTAAAATTAATCACATTTGGAATAAAGGTACCTAAGTGGATAACGGGTGTATGTAATGTCAAGGCATAAAGGAGCAAAATCGTTGTTAACTACACTTCATTGAAAACTTCGTATCTGAATAAACTAATTTGGAATTGCTTTAATTGCATTATATTTGTGAATATCTTGGATATTAAGAACTTTTAAACGGCCAAACGGCCATATGTGTACCAATTGTGAATGGCATCACCCAAAAGTGCCTAAATAACTGAATCGCAGTTCTTAGGAACACGTTGTTATTCTTATCTCTTTTTCCAGGTCCTACATCACTCTGGTGTCCAGCTGCATCTACGGAGTTTTCGTTGTCACTTTCGGAACGATCATTTTCATCCAGAGTTTGATCACTTCGAAACCTACGTGGATCACTGATGTATGATAATCCGCCAATATTAAATGCTTATTAATGCTAAAAACAGATGTTAAATTGATTATTTTCTTTACAGGCTTTTGCGATTTACTTGGTAACTGTTGGACTTGCATTTTTTATATTTTTGAAATTTGAAGTCAAACGGTACGTAGTTAAAATGAAATCAAGAAGAGAAGCCATGCTACCAAAATTTGGTTAGTATACATATATAATTAATTATACCTATTTAAATTTAAATTGTCTCTGATCATACTATACATTTATTTTCATTAATTATAATAATATGCTTATTAATAGGTTCGGCCAGCCGGTTTCTTATCAATATATAAAAACCATAGGTTTTGACATATTCTTCTTTCAGATGGCATTAAAACTATATTTTATATGTGTACCTTCTATTATTTTATTTGCTACTCTGTGTTTTTGGGCAATACGTATAATCGAAGCACTTTTCCTCAGCTCTGCCGGAAAATCAGCCAGTGAAAGACTTGGTGAACGACTGTGAGCAGGAGTTGGACAAGGATTTGGGCGAACGACTTGAGATAGAGACCATCACCACGGATTCGACGGAGAAGAGGATTGTGGAAGATGGAAGCAGTATTCATCACGACTTCTGCTTTACTATGGGCAGACATTCGGGAAGCTTTTACCTGAAGAGCGGAGCGGCAGGTAACGTAGTCATCACATGCAAAATCATTTCATGTATGAAGTTAATAAAATAATCATGCGTTCAGTTAATATGTTGAAATTATATTAAATACGATATGAATTGAAAAGGATTTAAATTGTATTATGAGAACAACTTCTATGAAACAAAATGAAAAATGGTTATAGAGTGCTGAAAAATGGATAGAATAATATTAGCTAAAATTATACAAAATTTCAAAACACTTGCGAACCCTAATAAAGGACTGCTTGACCTACAATTTCCAATTGCAGAAATATGAATTTGATTGTAACAGGAAAATGGACCATCTATAGTTACTCATTGATTCATTGATTTCATTTGAATGTATGTTGTCCAAGGGCGTATCCAGGATGAAATTTCGGGGGGGGGGGGCCGAACATTACTAATATTTTGAAAATCACAGTGAAAAACAGGGGGTTCGGGGGCGCAGCCCCCGAGAAAATGTTGGATCAAGGTCATTCATTTAGGTGCAATTTTGAATCGCAGTGTATAGCTATTTTGGGGAATTATAAATTACAAAATATCCAAAAATTGGTCTAAGAGGTTTAAGAATAGGTAAATTTATTGAACTCAACAGGATATGCAAGTCCGGGGCGCATAGGCTCGGAAATTTTTTGGAATTTTAACTCAATTCGAACCATTTTGGAACGTTTTTGACATGATCTGTCTATTTTTAAGTGTTTTTTTCCACACATTGTTTTAAATGTACTTATTTTCTTAGATGAAATTCTGATTTCGGGGGGGGGGCCATGGCCCCCCCGCCCCCCCCCCCCCCCCTGAATACGCCCTTGATGTTGTCTTTTAACATTTCTACTGACGCAATTTGATTATTTTCTGTAGTGTTTTGCTTCGGACTGCTGATACACAGCGGATGTATAATCTGCTATCAGGTTGTGAATCTGCATCAAGGAAGTGGCTGCGGATCCGTCCTCAAAGTCGCGCGCGAAATACTGCACTCTTTGTACGCGCTCTTCCAGCTCTACTTCATCTTCAAACACTCGAATGTAAGTAGAGGATACAACATGGCCGTCATCTCTTCGCTGGTTTACAAGACAGGACATCTCGTAGATAAAAAAAAAGAAAAAGAATGTTGATGGTAATGAGCTGAGAGTTTTTTTTTTTAAATTAAATTTAGGTACTCATTCACTGTAATTTCTAAAATAAGGATTTTGGATTATTAAAAATGTCTATTAAAAAGAGCACTTAATCTTATGCTTATTTATTTGAGTCAGTATAAATGTTGTTTGTGTAGTAAACGAAGCTATTGCTAATCATTTTGAAAAGTACATAGATCTGTACCTCAGAGGTGGAAAGGCAGGAGTCCATTCAATGATTCTTGGGGTGAGCTCATAAACAAGTAATTCTGCCTTCATCCAATGTAACGAGTCACGACGCATTGTGTAAGAGAATATTTCAATATAACTGCATTTGTTGACATCAGTCAAATGGCAATTGATAGAGCTTGATACGCCCTCGTTCGTTCGTTTCCGTGTCCAGATCAGACATTTTGCTTCCAATTTTGCTTTCATTTTGCTTTTGACTTCAAAAAGATCAACCATAGTACAGGGCTCAGGAAGTAGTGGACATATTAACAGATGTGCCGGGTCTTGCAATGCTCCACAGTCGCACATCGTGTTGTCGTCATCCATCATCCCCCACTTGAGTAGGTTCGTCTTACATCATGGCAGCCTATTGAGTGACCTTCAAACGCACGCCCTTCTACCTCCTGTATGTGCTAGGTGATCATCAACCGCTGCAAAGGGCTGGCTCGGTTCGCTCTGATGCACTGTATCGCTACCAGCATATGCTTCTGGATCTGGACCATCCTGGAAGAAACTGTACATTCCATCAACACACATGGATCACATGGATCGGATCACGCGGAAAACAGCTCGAACACGACGACTCCGGATCACAACGTGCATACCACTCAAGCATCAGGTGAGTACATCATCCCCAGCTCCTACCTCCAGGATTCAAATATATGGCCATTTGTATCGAGTTCACCCTGGGAGTAATTGAGAAAAACAAACATGCTGATTCTCTTTTAAGTGGGTATTACACTATACAATTGAAATTGGACAATTTGAATCTTCAAGACTGAAATTGTGCAATTTGGCTAGTGTGATAGACAAGAAAAATCCAAATCTTGACTATTCTTGGTTTAGAACCGGTTCTATTTTCCCAACTGCAATTGGACAATTTGAGATGAATAGACACTAGAATTGGAGCAAATATGGAAACAGACAACATAACTTCGTAATATTTAATCATTATTATGCATAATGATCAAATATTAACAGAACAATTGAATGCTAATTGCTGTTTAGGTCGATTGTTATGAAAAAAACATCTAGTGGAGCGGTCGCTCCACCCAGCCAAGTCGTACTGTACACTCACACTCACTCAACATACCGTAAATGCCTAATAAACTGAGGAGCAGACCAAACACTTTTACTGTAAGCAACAACATGGCATTTTCGGCCTACTGGATCTTAAAATTGGAAAATCTCACATTGTTGCGAAATATCTTAATTTCGAGCTATGTCCCACCCCACTACTTATACCAAATTCGAGAACAACAGGTTATGCCATTTGCGAGCTAGATGGCCGTGAAATACGTAAAATTACACCACTTTCTGATTCTGATGATGATGATGATGATGATGATGATTACATCAGGAAACGTTGCTATCACCGCCACAGCCTAAACGGCTGAGCCGATCAACCTAAAATTTTTACCACATGTGCACTTTTGGCGTCTGATGATACCTTGCCCTTACAAATTTTTTGTGCCGCCATTTTGAAACCGGAAGTGACGCCATATCTCAAAAATGGCTTAATCTATCGGGACGAAACTAGCGCCAAACGATTCAGACGGACTTCTTTATAAAATATCAATAGTCGAAATAGAAATGTACTATTACCAAAACCGGAAATGACGTCATAAAAATGCAAAATCTAACAAAAATCATCTCTTAGAACAATAACTACATAATCAGAAGGCTTATAATGTTACATAACATTTATAGATACAAATTTTAGGTGACAGTGATGTCAGCCGCCATTTTGAAAACCGGAAGTGATGCCATAGCTCGAGAAGGGCTGGACCAATTGGAACGAAACTTTCGCTATACTTCATAGCATATTATTTACAGCATATACTTAGTAACAAGCACAATTTTTCTTAACAATCAAATCACAAAGGCATATTTTTTAAAGGAATTATAGTCTTTGGTGACACAATATATGTTACAAGTTGTAAGAATAAACTGAAAAAAGGAGTGATATCCCCGTAAAAAAAACAGTTCGTGTAAAAATACCAGCTAAGTCTCTTCAACTAAAAAAAAATTGAAGAAATCTAAAAATTCAGCACTGAAAAGTAGTGATATGAAAAATTGCCAAGTCAAAACTTTCAAAAAATACTTGGCGCATCGTTTTTTAGGGGATTATAGATATATTTTATGTATATATGAGTATATTTGATTTCCGGCCTACTTCTATACTATTTATATGCACGATGCGCCAAGTATTTTTTGAAAGTTTTGACTTGGCCATTTTTCATATCACTACTTTTCAGTGCTGAATTTTTAGATTTCTTCAATTTTTTTTTAGTTGAAGAGACTTGGCTGGTATTTTTACACGAAGTATTTTTTTATGGGGATAAAACTTACCTAACCTCAAACCATGAAAGTGAGACACAAAAACAAGATTTGAATTGGTACAATTTGAATCTGGAAGATTTGAGTTGCCCAACTTGAATTGTATAGTCTTCACCCACTTTATGAGTGAAAACAGACGTAACGATGCTTCACGGAAAAAAACACAATGAAGGTTATTTCCCTGGTTTCCCTCAATTCAAGGCAAGGTTCTTCTCTAATTCCTACTATAATAGCCAATAGGCCACGACCGGCGCCTTCCCATCTTCCATTCCTATTTTTCATCACCAGATCCGTATCTTCTTCAAAATCATACGTCGTCGATTAGCCTAATTGCAGTGCAGTGCAATGTAAGGTAAGGAAGTATAGAAGTGAATATTGGAAATGGCAGTTTTATTCTGCTAGACGAAGCGTGTTTTCTAAATGTGGTACGTGTTACAATATCTGTTCATCTTTACCCAGAAAAAACACTCCGTGTAAAAAAGGCAGCCAAGTCTCTTTACTTTAAAAAAATTCAACACCGAAAAGGAGTGATATCAAAAAAGGAGCCAAGTCAATGACATTTCCAAATATTTAATCGTATCTTTGAAATAAAAGTATAAACACCGAGAAATACTTTACAAAAGGACTTGGCGCATCGTTTTTTTAAAGACATCTGCATTCTATCCTAAAAGTGGAAATTTACAAGTACCTGGCTATAGGTACATTTTCCTCTGTCTATTAGTTCCAGTATCTATGAATCAAGCTACTTTTAGTAATGGCTATTTTATAGTTTTGTCAATGGCGATAGAAGAAAGATTTCATGTTGTAATAGATAAGTAATATGGTGGAAGAATTAAATAACAAGGAAGTGGGCTCATATATATTCTTATATAGCACTGTTAACATGGTGATATTAGAGGGGTATCTTTTCATAATTTGATCTTGACTGAGGGAAATCTTGAAACGTTGTCAAATAATTACTAACTATCTATGGTACAGTATTATATATTTTTGAAGTGTTAAGTGTAAAAAGTTGAACATTTTAAAGAAATTCAATGTGCCGTCACTGTGTACTTTGTGGAATGTATTGTTATAAAATGCGGATTAATAGAAATTTATTTCATGATGAGAAGATATAACGCATAAGACTTAATTAATATGTTGACCACGAAAGAATTACGAAGATATACTATTGTGTATTTATTACAAACATAGGCAACAAGTTTCATCGTGTACATATTCAAATAGAAAATATTTTGCAGTAGGTATATATAATATGCAATTGAAAGATGTGTCCCTATTATTCTAAAAATTCTAAATGACGGTTGTACCTATATAAATGGCATATGCTTATGAATATAAAAATGTCTTTAAAAAACGATGCGCCAAGTCCTTTTGTAAAGTATTTCTCGGTGTTTATACTTTTATTTCAAAGATACGATTAAATATTTGGAAATGTCATTGACTTGGCTCCTTTTTTGATATCACTCCTTTTCGGTGTTGAATTTTTTTTTATGTAAAGAGACTTGGCTGCCTTTTTTACACGGAGTGTTTTTTCTGGGATATCACTTATGTTGTTAGTTTATTCATAAATCTTGTAACACATGTCGGAGGAAGAAGGACTAATTACTTAAAAAAAAATACGCCTAGACCGATTTGATTACTAAGAAAAGTTGCGTTTGGTATAAGCTTAAATGATTATCCAAGAAGAATAGCCTAAGTTTCGTTACAATCGGACCGGCCGTTTTCGATATCTGACGTCACTTCCGGTTTAAATAATGGCGTCCGATAATACTACCGCCTTGAATTCATAATTATATGTGCAACATAATTGCATAATTAAGCTGCAATCTGTGCAGCCGTTTTCGATACATGACGTCACTTCCGGTTTTGAAATACCGGCCAAAAATAATGTCATCTTGAATTCATAATTATAAGTCCTACATAATTGCATAATTTGGTTGCAATCGGTACAGCCGTTTTCGATATATGACGTCACTTCCGGTTTTAACAATGGCGGTCGAGAACACTGCAACCTTGAATTTATAATTATTTACAATGTATGTTTACTAAATATCTATTTAAAAGTATAAAGTGGTGAATTTAGTGTCATTTAGCATATTAATGACGTCATTTAGCATATTTATGACGTCATTTCCGGTATAGGTTATAAGAAAACAATCTAGTTTTATCTAGTTGATACTTCATGAATGACCTTCTGAATTCATTAGCGCTAATTTCCGTCAAATCGGTCATGCCGTTTTCAATATATGACGTCACTTCCGGTTTCATTTAGTGGTTCCTGCCGCCATTTCCGGTACCGTCAATTTGTATATTCATTTATCCCAATTGATTTTTCAAATAGATTGCAGAATGAATAGGCAGTAGCTAGTTCAGTGGCAATCGGTACAGGCGTTTTCGATATATGACGTCACTTCCGGTTTCAGGAATGGCGGCCGAGAACACTGTGTATTGAAATTACAATTTTGTATTGTCTATGTTACAATGTAAGTTAATTATATGTGCATTTAAAGTATAATTTGATGAAATAGGCTAAATATTTCGAATTTATGATGTCACTTCCGGTTCAGAAAATAAGAAAATTATATTTTTTAGTAACATACTTCATATAGATGACCATCTAAATCGAATGGCGCTAATTACGTTCTAATCGGTCCAGCCGTTTTTGATATATGACGTCACTTCCGGTTTAAAAATGGCGGCACAAAAAATTTATAAGAACAAAGGTATCATCAGACGCCAAAAGTGCATATGTGGTAAAAATTTCATGTTGATCGGTTCAGCCGTTTAAGCTGTGGCGATGATAGCAACTTTTCCGGGAATCAGAATCATCAGAATCAGAATCATCAGAATCTGAAGAAGAAAGCGGTGCATTTTTACGAATTTCACGGCTCTCTAGTTCGAAAACGGTATGACTGATTATTGCCGCGTTATGTATGTGTTGTCAGATGGGCCATAGCTCAAAATTAAGACATGTCACAACAATTTGAGATTTTCCATTGTTGAGATCCAGTAGGCCGAAAATGCTATGTTGTTGCTTACAGTAAAAGTGTTTGGTCTGCTCCTCAGTTTATATAGGCATTTACGGTATGCTGAGTGACTGTGAGTGTACGGTACGACTTGGCTGTGTGGAGCGACCGCTCTACTAGATTCTGTCCACTCTCATGAAATCTCACGAATGTGATGAATGCATGAAAATGAAAGTTTGGTTTCAGTTGACCACGAGGTAGCAACAAGTGAGCACGCGGCTAATGAGTCTTGCCAGTCGTCCAGCGGCATGGCTCTAACCTTCAACAATTTCGCTCCCTTCATGTATCCGTTCACCATCGAGTACAGCATTCTCATTGGTGAGTAATAATTGAGCGAGTGTCACTCTTATGACACTTTCACTTTGTCTTTTGTCAAGTGCCCATGTCAAACCGTTCGTCCAATCGATCTAAAATTGATAAGGGACCTGTATAGTTTTTTGATTTTTGGAAAATTAAAATTAGATTTGGAACCGTTAGACCGATCAACTGCAAATTTTGCATGGTCATCGGGACCAACATTTTAGGCGTTAATTTGTCCATTTCTGACTAATCTATCGTTAACTTCAAAATTTTACGGACATTTTATGCGTGTTTGGATATATTTGTCAAATTATACGACGGATATGTTAGATATTTTGTCCCTGGTTCTTTGACGCATTTCGTTTCGGATCTTCCCAAGGTCTGTATAGAGCAGATGACTTGCAAACGCATAATATCAAATCTCATGCAATACGAAGGGTCGCTCATCAACGCGTTGCACAGAGCGTTCCTTAGTGCACTCACTCGAAGTGAGTTTTATTTAGCCTCGACCTTGTTCCAGCCGGCATTCTGTTCATCATCTGGCAGAACGTGGGCAATTGCAGCGACGACCTCAGCGATCCGGAGGACGGGTGCAACTTCGACGTCGAAGAATACAATGACAAGAGCAATTTGATGATGCACGCGGACTGTCATTCGTCGAACAAGGGGCTTTTCGGCGGCCTCATTGTGTTGGCGGCGTCCATCATCAGCATCATCATCTTCAGCATCGTCGCCGCCGACAAGTACGTAGCCGGTCAAATGTAGGACAAGTACGTAGCCGGTCGAATGTAGGACAAGTACGTAGCCGGTCAAATGTAGGACAAGTACGTAGCTGGTCAAATGTAGGACAAGTACGTAGCCGGTCAAATGTAGGACAAGTACGTAGCCGGTCTAATGTAGGACAAGTACGTAGCCGGTCTAATGTAAGACAAGTACGTAGCCGGTCAAATGTAGACGCTCCCTGCAGGACAAGTACGTAACCGGTCAAATGTAGGACAAGTACGTAGCCGGTCAAGTGTAGATCCACCCTGCAGGACAAGTATGTAGCCGGTCAAATGTAGATGCACCCCGTAGGACAAGTACGTAGTCGGTCAAATGTAGGACAAGTACGTAGCCGGTCAAATGTAGGATAGTACGTAGCCGGTCAAATGCAGACGCTCCCTGCAGGACAAATACGTAACCGGTCAAATGTAGGACAAGTAGTTAGCCAGTCAAGTGTATAGATGCACCCTGCAGGACAAGTACGTAGCCGGTCAAAAGTAGGACAAGTAGTCAATTACGTAGCCGGTCAAATGTAGGCAGGCGCGTAGGAACTTCATTTTGAGTGGGGGGGTCAACATTATCGGGATCAATGAATGTGAGGAAAAGTAGTCGCCGTTACAAGGGTGTCTGGGGGCCCGCACCCCAAATTGCCCCGCAGGGCTTTTTTTGAATTTTTGATACAAAAGAATCGAATTTGAAGCAATTTTCGCATACTTTTCAAAGAAATGTACAATGTGTGAAATGCAATATTCTGTGGAAACTTTAGACAAATGTAATATAATTTGTAGCTATTTGTTTTAGAGAATACCCATTGGCCCCGCAGGGAATTATTTGGGTTTTTTATATAAAATAATCGAGTTTAAAGCTATTTTGGCATACTTTTCAAAGAAATTTAAAATTTATGAAATGCAATATCCTTTGGAAACGACAAATGAAATATAATCTGTAAGTAACTATTTGTTTTTATAGAATCCCCATTGGCCCCGCAGGGAATTTTTTCAGTTTTTGATACAAAAGAATAGAATTTGAAGCTATTTTGGCATCCTTTTCAAAGAAATTTAAAATGTATGATATGCAATATTCTTGGGAAACTTTAGACAAAATGCATAACAATCTGTACATTTTGTTATTCAATTAAATCCCTAATGGCCCCGCAGGGAATTTTTTGAATATCTAGTAAAAGAGAATCGTTATGAATCGATTTTGGAATTCCTTTGAAAACGGTTGCAATAACCAATAAGCAATAAGAAAAATCTGTATATGTTTTGGTATCATACGATGATAGGATGATCCTCAATCATGAGGATAATCATGTTGGACAAGAACTCATTTGTAAATGATTTATTGTCTCATTGCATAATACCTCTGTTCAATTAGTTTTGCAAAACTTGGGAAAATTTTGAGAATTCAACCTCATAATGGAGCAAATCTGTGCATTTTTGGATCTCTTTATCAACATTTTTGTATATGTGGGGGTGATATCTGGGGGTGTCAAGATGAAAAGTGGGGGGGTCATTGACCACCACTCCCCCCCCCCTTCCTACGCGCCTGAATGTAGGGCAATTACGTAGCCGGTCAAATGTAGACGCTCCATGCAGGAAATTGGCAAAGGTCTCGATCATCACAATGCACTTCAACATTTACTGCAAATTTGAACTGCCTCCTCAGAGCAGTGGGCCGGCAATCCAAAGACTTGGGTTCTTATCCTATAGGGGGAAATCATGTTTAAATTTGAAGTTGATGTTTCTTTGCCTCAGAGGTGGCCGAATGATTCTTGATGTCAGCTCAAAATCAATCATTCTGCCTTTATCCAAATCTTAAAGGAGAAAGAAGTGACTGCGCTTTCTTTGTAAGAGAATGCTTCAGTATAATTGTTGTCTTCAGTCGAGTTACAATTGATGGAGCTTGGTTACATCATTCTAAAAGTGATACAACGCAAAATCGAGAATATAGATTTCGGACTTTCTATAAAAGAATTTCCCAATGCTGGTGTTGAAAAGAGGTGTATGTTGTCAGGGAGAACCTGGACGTCGGTATCGAAGTGAACGATATCACGGACATCACAATTGTGGTGTTGATGATACTGGCAGCTGCCGTCGCCTACCGCCAGATCGTGCGCCTGGACGTGAGCTCGCATCCCACCAGCCAGCTGGACGACCTCCTGCTCTTCTTCTGCATCCCCGCCTACTTCATGTACGCCATCTTCAGCTTGGCTGTAGAGAATGTTCCCGCGCTCGAGGTCACCAAGATCGTGCTGCAGGTTTGATGAATTCTCGTTGAAACAGTCTTTGTCATTTCTCCGTACCTAGAATATAATCCAAGTTTTGGTACAGGAGAGTTGATAAATCATAAAATGGCCGGGCTAAATTCAATTTCATTCATACATTTTAAAAATTAAAAAAAAATCGCATTGTATTTTGAGACATCGAAGTGAGGCAAATGTATAATCAGGCGAATTACGTAGATATGTGGTAAAAATATCAGCTAAATCTATTAAGTAGGTCGAAACATTGACATTCAAGTTAGAGGGGTATTGTAACGCATGTCGGGGTATCAGCTGTAGGTCTGCTATGTCTCACTACAACTGGTGTCAGCTGTAGGTCTGCTATGTCACATTACTACTGGGGTAAGCTGAAGGTCTGCTACGTCTCATTACAACTGCTGTCAGCTGTAGGTCTGCTATGTCACATTAATTCAATTCAATTCAATTATCTTTATTTGCATGAAATACAAAATGGCGAACATTCAACAGGAAATACACTATTGTGTCTGTTGATCTTCCATGTAACCAACTAGTATCTAAATCTTAGCTTAATCTAAATATTATAAAGGATAGATAGAAAATTACTAATACATAATAAAAGCATAATATTTAAAGTCGTAGGTGTACTTGTATTTCTTCTGTGGTGGCTATTTTGATGTTATTAATTATCTTGAAGTAGAAAATTCTTTAGGTTGTGTTTAAACGATGGCAAATTAAGTTCTCGGAATTTTTCTGATATTTTATTGTACTACGTTGAAGCGGCAGAGTAAGTAAAAGATGATTTAAATTTCTGACTGTGATGAGCGTAGATGTTGAGCTGATTCAAATTTCTTATTGTCCGTGTATGGCAGTCCTTCCGTTGGATGAGTTTCTTCTTGAGGTATTCTGGCTGTCCAGTGGAGAGAATTTTGTGCGTAACGCAACTTAAATGCAATAATCGTCGGGATTTCATATCAAGCCAGTTTAGCTTTCTCAGAAATGGGGTAATACGTTGTCTCAACTGTACATTTAAAGCAAATCTGACACAGGCATTCTGCACTTTTTGTACTTTATTACTATCTTGGTTGGATATACAAGAACCATATATAACATCCCCATAGTTCAGCTGAGATAGGACGAGTGCATCTGCCAATCTGGATTTAGTCCCACTCGGCAAAATCTGCTTTACTCTCTGGAGTGTTTTCAACTTGCCATAAGCTTTCCCACACATTCTGTTCACATGGTCAGAAAAGTTCAAGTGGCTGTCTAATGTGAGTCCAAGGTTTTTTGCTGAGTTCGACATTGGTATAATACAACCATTGATGGTCAATTGAAATGTACTATTGATAACTTTTGTTCTCTGTTGATTGGTACCTAAAATCATTGCAACAGACTTATGAGGATTAAGCATCAAGCCTCTACTATTGCACCACGATGCAATGCTATTTAGATCCTCATTAATTTTTTCCTGTGCATCGTCGAAGTCCTTAGGGTAAAAGGTGTACAAAAGCTGAGTATCGTCAGCATAACTATGTATTCTGCAATTTTTAATGCAGTCTCCGATGTCCGCAGTATAAATGATGAAGAGTATCGGTGCAATGCTTGAGCCTTGGGGTACACCGGTTTGTATTTGAAGTGGACAAGAAATATTTTAGGTAAATTAGGTAACATTTTAGGTAATATTTTAGAACCAATTAGGTAACTTCTAAACCATTTTAATGAGTTTTCACTAATTCCGAGATAAGATAGCTTAGCCAAAAGAAGTTCATGATTGACTGTGTCGAAAGCCTTAGAGAAATCCAACAGGACTAAACTAGTCACCTGTTTATTGTCAATTCCTCTGATAGCATCATCTGTGATGTCAAGTAAAGCTGATTCAGTGCCTCTATTCTTCCTGAATCCGGATTGCGTTTGAGGAAGTAAATGTAATTGTTCTATGTAAGTGGTCAGTTGTTTGCAGACTACTTTTTCAAGCACTTTAGACAACACAGGGAGAATTGTAATGGGCCGAAGATCTTTGAACTCTGTAGGCGACACACATTTAGCTATTGGAGTTATTAAACCTTCTTTCCATATCAGTGGAAATATGCCAGTAGATAGAGACTGGTTGATGATTTTTAGTATCACACTACCACATTGTGGTGAAGAACTGAGCATGATAGTGTTTACACTTATTTCATCATTACCCATCGCTTTTGTTTTAATTCTTCTCAAATTGTCTATTAATATGTTTTCATCTATTGGTGTTAACTGAAACATATTATCTTCTGCTACAGCTGGATGAGTGTTGTTCATATAGTATTCAATTATAGAATTGTCAATTGGAAGGTTAGCAACTGAGTTTATATAATACTCGTTCAGCTGGTTGGCATGTGCTGACTCTTCTGGTAATTGTGATTTAAGCATTTTCGGATTATAGGTAATTCCCCATTTATGAAGATTTGACCAGAAAACCTTAGGATTACCTTCAATTGCTTTCAATTCTTTTTCCATAAAATCCCTTTTTTCCCTTTTAACTAGCAATGTTATATGGTTTCTGAGTTGACAATAGAATTGCCACTTTTCTGCAGAGGGTAACTTCGAAAAACTGTTGTGAGCTTTTAACTTCAGTTTAGACATACCCTTTAATCTCTCTGAAAACCATTACAACTGGTGTCAGCTGTATGTCTCTTATGTCACATTACAATGGTGTCAGCTGAAGGTCTGCTATGTCTCTTGACAACTGGTGTCAGCTGAAGGTCTGCTGTGTCTCGTTACAACTGGTGTCAGCTGTATGTCTGCTATGTCTCATTACAAAGGTGTCAGCTGAAGGTCTGCTGTGTCTCGTTACAACTGGTGTCAGCTGTACGTCTGCTATGTCACATTACAATGGTGTCAGCTGTACGTCTGCTATGTCACATTACAACTGGTGTCAGCTGTCGGTCTGCTATGTCTCATTACAACTGCTGTCAGCTGTAGGTCTGCTATGTCACATTACAATGGTGTCAGCTGAAGGTCTGCTATGTCTCATTACAACTGGTGTCAGCTGTATGTCTGTTATGTCTCATTACAATTGGTGGCAGCTGTAGGTCTGCTATGTATCATTACAACTGCTGTCAGCTGTATGTCAGTTATGTCACATTACAATGGTGTCAGCTGAAGGTCTGCTATGTCTCTTTACAACTGGTGTCAGCTGAAGGTCTGCTGTGTCTCGTTACAACTGGTGTCAGCTGTATGTCTGCTATGTCTCATTACAACTGCTGTCAGCTGTAGGTCTGTTATGTCACATTACAACTGGTGTCAGCTGTATGTCTGCTATGTCACATTACAATGGTGTCAGCTGAAGGTCTGCTATGTCACATTACAATTGGTGTCAGCTGTAGGTCTGCTATGTCACATTACAACTGGTGTCTGCTGTATGTCTGCTATGTCACATTACAATGGTGTCAGCTGAAGGTCTGCTATGTCTCATTACAATGGTGTCAGCTGTAGGTCAGCTATGTCACATTACAACTGGTGTCAGCTGTACGTCTGCTATGTCACATTACAACTGGTGTCAGCTGTATGTCTGCTATGTCACATTACAATGGTGTCAGCTGAAGGTCTGCTATGTCTCATTACAATGGTGTCAGCTGTAGGTCTGCTATGTCACATTACAACTGGTGTCAGCTGTATGTCTGTTATGTCTCATTACAATTGGTGGCAGCTGTAGGTCTGCTATGTATCATTACAACTGCTGTCAGCTGTAGGTCTGCTATGTCTCATTACAATGGTGTAAGTTGTAGGTCTGCTATGTCTCATTACAATGGTGTCAGCTGTAGGTCTGCTTTGTCACATTACAACTGGTATCAGCTGTCGGTCTGTTATGTCTCATTACAATTGGTGGCAGCTGTAGGTCTGCTATGTCACATTACAACTGGTGTCAGCTAAAGGTCTGCTATGTCTCATTGCAATGGTAGCAGCTGTAGGTCTGCTATGTCTCATTACAACTGGTGTCTGCTGTAGGTCTGCTATGTCTCATTACAATTGGTGGCAGCTGTATGTCTGCTATGTCTCATTGCAACTGGTGTCAGCTGTACGTCTGCTATGTCACATTACAACTGGTGTCAGCTGTATGTCTGCTATGTCTCATTACAACTGTTGTCAGCTGTATGTCTGCTATGTCTCATTGCAATGGTGACAGCTGTAGGTCTGCTATGTCTCATTACAACTGGTGTCTGCTGTAGGTCTGCTATGTCTCTTTACAACTGGTGTCAGCTGAAGGTCTGCTATGTCTCATTACAACTGGTGTCTGCTGTAGGTCTGCTATGTCTCATTACAATGGTGCAGCTAAAGGTCTGCTATGTCACATTACAACTGGTGTCAGCTGTATGTCTGCTATGTCACATTACAATGGTGTCAGCTGTAGGTCTGCTATGTCTCATTACAACTGCTGTCAGCTGAAGGTCTGCTATGTCACATTACAATGGTGTCAGCTGTAGGTCTGCTATGTCACATTACAACTGCTGTCAGCTGTAGGTCTGCTATGTCACATTACAATGGTGTCAGCTGTAGGTCTGCTATGTCTCATTACTACTGGTGTCTGCTGTATGTCAGCTATGTCTCATTACAATAGTGTCAGCAAAAGGTCTGCTATGTCACATTACAACTGGTGTCAGCTGTATGTCTGCTATGTCTCATTACAATGGTGTCAGCTGTAGGTCTGCTATGTCACATTACAACTGGTGTCAGCTAAAGGTCTGCTATGTCTCATTACAATGGTATCAGCTGAAGGTCTGCTATGTCTCATTACTACTGGTGTCTGCTGTATGTCAGCTATGTCTTATTACAATGGTGTCAGCTGTCGGTCTGCTATGTCTCATTACAACTGGTGTCAGCTGTACGTCTGCTATGTCTCATTGCAATGGTGGCAGCTGAAGGTCTGCTATGTCTCATTACAACTGGTGTCAGCTGTATGTCAGCTATGTCTCATTGCAATGGTGGCAGCTGTATGTCTGCTATGTCTCATTACAATGGTATCAGCTGAAGGTCTGCTATGTCTCATTACAATGGTGTCAGCTGAAGGTCTGCTATGTCTCATTGCAATGGTGGCAGCTGTAGATCTGCTATGTCTCATTACAACTGCTGTCAGCTGTAGGTCTGCTATGTCTCATTACAATGGTGTCAGCTGAAGGTCTGCTATGTCTCATTACAATGGTGTCAGCTGTAGGTCTGCTATGTCTCATTACAATGGTGTCAGCTGTAGGTCTGCTATGTCTCATTACAACTGCTGTCAGCTGTAGGTCTGCTATGTCACATTACAATGGTGTCAGCTGAAGGTCTGCTATGATTCAATACAATGGTGTCAGCTGAAGGTCTGCTAAGTCTCATTACAATGGTATCAGCTGAAGGTCTGCTATGTCTCATTACAATGGTGTCAGCTGTAGGTCTGCTATGTCTCATTACAATGGTATCAGCTGAAGGTCTGCTATGTCTCATTACAATGGTGTCAGCTGTAGGTCTGCTATGTCTCATTACAATGGTGTCAGCTGTATGTCTGCTATGTCTCATTACAACTGCTGTCAGCTGTAGGTCTGCTATGTCTCATTACAATGGTGTCAGCTGAAGGTCTACTATGTCTCATTACAACTGGTGTCAGCTGTATGTCTGCTTTGTCTCATTACAACTGCTGTCAGCTGTATGTCTGCTATGTCTCATTACAATGGTGGCAGCTGTATGTCTGCTATGTCTCATTACAACTGGTGTCAGCTGTAGGTCTGCTATGTCTCATTACAATGGTGTCAGCTGAAGGTCTGCTATGTCACATTACAATTGGTGTCAACTGTAGGTCTGCTATGTCTCACTACAACTGGTATCAGCTGTATGTCTGCTATGTCTCATTACAACTGCTGTCAGCTGTAGGTCTGCTATGTCTCATTACAATGGTGTCAGCTGAAGGTCTGCTATGTCTCATTACAATGGTGTCAGCTGAAGGTCTGCTATGTCTCATTGCAATGGTAGCAGCTGTAGGTCTGCTATGTCTCATTACAACTGGTTTCAGCTGTACGTCTGCTATGTCACATTACAATGGTGTCAGCTGTTTGTCAGTTATGTCACATTACAATGGTGTCAGCTAAAGGTCAGCTATGTCACATTACAATGGTTTCAGCTGTAGGTCAGCTATGTCTCATTACAATGGTGTCAGCTGTATGTCTGCTATGTCTCATTACAATGGTGTCAGCTGAAGGTCTGCTATGTCTCATTGCAATGGTAGCAGCTGTAGGTCTGCTATGTCTCATTACAACTGGTGTCAGCTGTACGTCTGCTATGTCACATTACAATGGTGTCAGCTGTTTGTCAGTTATGTCACATTACAATGGTGTCAGCTAAAGGTCAGCTATGTCACATTACAATGGTGTCAGCTGTATGTCTGCTATGTCTCATTACAACTGCTGTCAGCTGTAGGTCTGCTATGTCTTATTACAATGGTATCAGCTGTAGGTCTGCTATGTCTCATTACAACTGGTGTCAGCTGAAGGTCTACTATGTCACATTACAATGGTGTCAGCTGAAGGTCTGCTATGATTCATTACAATGGTGTCAGCTGTAGGCTTTCTATGTCTAATTACAATGGTGTCAGCTGAAGGTCTGCTATGTCTCATTACAACTGCTGTCAGCTGTAGGTCTGCTATGTCACATTACAATGGTATCAGCTGAAGGTCTGCTAAGTCTCATTACAATGGTATCAGCTGAAGGTCTGCTATGTCTCATTACAATGGTGTCAGCTGTAGGTCTGCTATGTCTCATTACAATGGTGTCAGCTGTAGGTCTGCTATGTCTCATTACAACTGCTGTCAGCTGTAGGTCTGCTATGTCTCATTGCAATGTTGTCTGCTGTATGTCTGCTATGTCTCATTACTACTGGTGTCTGCTGTATGTCAGCTATGTCTTATTACAATGGTGTCAGCTGTCGGTCTGCTATGTCTCACTACAACTGGTGTCAGCTGTATGTCTGCTATGTCTCATTACAACTGCTGTCAGCTGTAGGTCTGCTATGTCTCATAACAATGGTATCAGCTGTATGTCTGCTATGTCTCATTACAATGGTGTCAGCTGTAGGTCTGCTATGTCTCATTACAATGGTGTCAGCTGTAGGTCTGCTATGTCTCATTACAATGGTATCAGCTGTATGTCTGCTATGTCACATTACAATGGTGTCAGCTGAAGGTCTGCTATGATTCATTACAATGGTGTCAGCTGTAGGTCTGCTATGTCTCATTACAATGGTATCAGCTGAAGGTCTGCTAAGTCTCATTACAATGGTATCAGCTGAAGGTCTGCTATGTCTCATTACAATGGTGTCAGCTGTAGGTCTGCTATGTCTCATTACAATGGTGTCAGCTGTAGGTCTGCTATGTCTCATTACAACTGCTGTCAGCTGTAGGTCTGCTATGTCTCATTGCAATGTTGACTGCTGTATGTCTGCTATGTCTCATTACTACTGGTGTCTGCTGTATGTCAGCTATGTCTTATTACAATGGTGTCAGCTGTCGGTCTGCTATGTCTCACTACAACTGGTGTCAGCTGTATGTCTGCTATGTCTCATTACAACTGCTGTCAGCTGTAGGTCTGCTATGTCTCATTACAATGGTATCAGCTGTATGTCTGCTATGTCTCATTACAATGGTGTCAGCTGTAGGTCTGCTATGTCTCATTACAATGGTGTCAGCTGTAGGTCTGCTATGTCTCATTACAATGGTATCAGCTGTATGTCTGCTATGTCACATTACAATGGTGTCAGCTGAAGGTCTGCTATGTCTCATTACAACTGGTGGCAGCTGTATGTCTGCTATGTCTCATTACAACTGGTGTCAGCTGTATGTCTGCTATGTTTCATTACAACTGCTGTCAGCTGAAGGTCTGCTATGTCTCACTACAACTGGTGTCAGCTGAAGGTCTGCTATGTCTCATTACAACTGGTGTCAGCTGTATGTCTGCTATGTCTCACTACAACTGGTGTCAGCTGTATGTCTGCTATGTCTCATTACAATGGTATCAGCTGAAGGTCTGCTATGTCTCATTACAATTGGTGTCAACTGTAGGTCTGCTATGTCTCACTACAACTGGTGTCAGCTGTATGTCTGCTATGTCTCATTACAATGGTATCAGCTGAAGGTCTGCTATGTCTCATTACTACTGGTGTCTGCTGTATGTCAGCTTTGTCTTATTACAATGGTGTCAGCTGTAGGTCTGCTATGTCTCATTGCAATGGTGTCAGCTGTATGTCTGCTATGTCACATTACAATTGGTGTCAACTGTAGGTCTGCTATGTCTCACTACAACTGGTGTCAGCTGTATGTCTGCTATGTCTCATTACAACTGCTGTCAGCTGTAGGTCTGCTATGTCTCATTACAATGGTATCAGCTGTATGTCTGTTATGTCTCATTACAACTGTTGTCAGCTGTATGTCTGCTATGTCTCATTGCAATGGTGGCAGCTGTAGGTCTGCTATGTCACAATACAACTGG
Source organism: Leuctra nigra (assembly GCA_934045905.1). Taxonomy (NCBI): domain Eukaryota; kingdom Metazoa; phylum Arthropoda; class Insecta; order Plecoptera; family Leuctridae; genus Leuctra; species Leuctra nigra. The sequence continues at coordinate 34,612,056 of OW203764.1, read as the reverse complement.
TGTCAGCTGTAGGTCTGCTTGTCACAGGTGCTGCAAGTGATCATCCAGACGCCGCTGATCATGGACGGCCTGCGCAGATGCAGCAACTCGCGTCATCTGCGCACGACGCTGCCCGCCAAGGAGCTGGTCACTTTCCTGATCATCTGCAACATTGCCATGTGGGTGACGGAGACGTTCCAGATCAAGGAAACAGGGATCATTGACTACAGGGTCGAAGCGTATGGCACGGTCTTCTGGATCCTCATACAACACATGACGGTGCCGCTGCAGATGTTCTATCGCTTCCACAGCTCGGTCTGTCTAGTAGACATTTGGATGTCGGCTTACAAGAGAGAGTAAAGACCGTGAGAGAGTTTTTAAGGGGAATGTGCTGTGAAATTTCTATCTTTATGAATTAAGGCAATACAATGTTTGAATTTTAAGAGGATATCAGGAGTTGCTTAAAACTAATAAAAAAAAATTACAAAAAAAATAATGTATTTTTTTATTTTTTTATTAATTAATTAGTTATTAAAAGATGTATATCGATAAATCCCTTCTACATTTTTATTCCTTGACCTACATTGTTTATTTTTTTTATTTTTATGTTCATTAACCCAATCATTTGTGAAAAAAAAAAAAAAAAATAAACAATGTAGGTCAAGGAATAAAAATGTAGAAGGGATTTATCGATATACATCTTTTAATAACTAGGAAAACGCTCTGAGTAACGCGTTGATGAGCGAGCACGGATACGCGGAACACCTCGAACCGAAATTCTGTCTATCGAAAATATCATTAAAAGCCAATAATTCTTGAATTTCGTCAGACTTGAATAAAAATCTCTAAATATTCCTAAAATGTTAGTATCAACCTTTATGATTGAACTGTTCCTCAGGATCTCTTTAAAAAAATATACCTGGGACCACTCAAATCATATGATATTAGTGTGTACACAGTATCAGATCAATCTGTTGAACGGTCATTATTTATCCCCATAAAAAACACTCCGTGTAAAAATACCAGCCAAGTCTCGTAAACTAAAAAAATATAAGAAATCTAAAAATTCAGCACTGAAAAGTAGTGATATCAAAAAATTTGCCAAGTCAAAATTTTTCAAAAAATACTTGGCGCATTGTGCATTATAAATAGAATAGAAGTAGGCCGTAAATCAAATATACTCATGCATACAATATATCTTTATTGCGCTAAAAAAACGATGCGCCAAGTATTTTTTGAAAAATTTTGACTTGGCAAATTTTTTGATATCACTACTTTTCAGTGCTGAATTTTTAGATTTCTTATATTTTTTTAGTTTACGAGACTTGGCTGGTATTTTTACACGGAGTGCTTTTTATGGGGATATCACTCCTTTTTTCAGTTTATTCTTACAACTTATAACACCTATTGTGGCACCAAAGTCTATAATTCCTTTAAAAAATAAGCCTCTGTGATTTGGTCGCTAAGAAAAGTAGTGCTTGTTACTATGTATGCTATGCTATGAAGTATAGCGAAAGTTTCGTTCCAATCGGTCCAGCCGTTCTCGAGTTATGGCATCACTTCCGGTTTTCAAAATGGCGGCTGACATCACTGCCACCTAAAAATTGTATCTATAAATGTTATGATACATTATAAGCCTTCTGAATATGTAGATATTGTTATAAGAGAAGATTTCAGTCAGATTTGGCATTTTTATGACGTCATTTCCGGTTTCGGTAATAGTACATTTCTATTTCGACTATTGATATTTTATATAGATGACCGTCCGAATCGTTAGGCGCCAATTTCGTCCCGATCGGTTAAGCCGTTCTTGAGATATGACGTCACTCCCGGTTTCAAAATGGCGGCTTCCGGTTGGTTTTATAAAAAGGCACCTCAGACGCCAAAAGTGCACATGTGGTCAAAATTTCAGATCGATCGGTTCAGCCGTGTAGGCTGTGGCGGTGGCAGCGGTGTTTCCTGATATCTGAATCATCATCATCATCATCATCTAAAGATCAAAGTGATGTAATTTCACTGTTTTCTCGGCCCTCTAGCTCGCAAATGGAATAACATATTGTTCCCAAATTTGGTATATGGGGTGGGGTGGGCCATAGCTCGAAATTAAGATATTTCGCAACAATGTGAGATTTTTCAATTTTGAGATCCAGTAGGCCGAAAATGCCATGTTGTTGCTTACAGTAAAAGTTTTTGGTCTGCTCCTCAGTTTATATAGGCATTTATGGTATGTTGAGTGAGTGTGAGTGTACGGTACGACTTGGCTGGGTGGAGCGACCGCTCCACTACTAGATTAGTTTCATTTCGTTTGAAACTTTCTGCTCTAACTACCTTGCCTTGAACTGAAGATTCGAAGTCGCCGTGAATTTGACAGCCAACACGCAAAATGTCCCTAAAATTACAAAAAATTTTGAAAATAACGACAGATTTGACTGAAAATTGGCAAAAATACCTTAAATGTTGGTACCAATGACCATGCAAAGTTTTTAGTTGGTCGGTCAATCGGTTCTAGTTTAAATTTCAAAAATCACAGGAAAAATGGTTTCAAATTTGAACCAATGAGAGAATTTGGCTGAAATTTATTATGATTGGGTACAATGTTGGTTGCAATGACTTTGCTAAATTTCAAATTGATCAAACCAACCAATCGAAAGATAATTTTTTTTAAATTTGAACCAATCAGGGGATTTCAAAAAAATTAGGGTCTGCAACGCCCGGAAATGGTCAGTACATGTGTGCAAATTTTCAGCTTGATCGAAGAAAAACTGTGACTTGTATATCGTCAGTAACAGAAAAAAAAACAGAAAAAAAAACAGAGGTCCGTGCCAAAAGAGCCAAAAGGAGACGCTCGCTTCGCTCGCTCAACTAATTAATTAATAAAATTACAAAAAAAAAATTATTTTTCTTATTTTTTTTATTAATTAATTAGTTATTAAAAGATGTATATCGATGAATCCCTTCAACATTTTTATTCCTTGACCTACATTGTTTATTTTTTTTATTTTTATGTTCACAAATGATTGGGTTAATGAAGTTGGCATTCTAAATTTACTTTATTTTATTACTTAAGTTTGTAAAAATAAAAAAAATAAAAAAATAAAAATTACACGTTTTGTTGGTAATTAACACTTTACCTAATTATTTTAATTAGATGTATTCATTTTATAAACAATAAAAATGCCAATTTTTGTTCATCACAAATAACTACTCACAAAAAAATCAGCCTTCTAAGTTGAATCATAAAAAAAGTAGGAAATTACAACAATCAATGTGAAGAAAAATAGTTCCGGAGATAACAGCATTCAAACTTAAACTATATTCAAAGCTGTATACTACAAACATGCAAAAATTATTTTTTTGCAACATAAATATAAGGCTACATATTTCCAACTTTTGACTTAATAAAATTAACAGTTTAATCTAAATGATGGTAAAAAAAACAAAAATGTCAAAATTTGCTAATTTTCACAGCACATTCCCCTTAAAGAGAGGTTTTCATCAAAACGGCCACAAAAATTATTGGTCAGTTTTGAGCATTAGCTTATAATTCTTTAGGAATATCATACAACGGTCATTCAAGATGAATTTTTTTTCCCCCACTTCTATTTTTTAAGCTGTTTAATAGAAGTTTTAGCGCATTGCAATGAATGGTTAATCAATCGCCAGCACCGAACGGATCGATCGATTCATTTGACATTTGCTGAATATGTTTCCAATACATGCATTGAACTTGATTGAATGTGCTTGATAATTTATCGATATAAAAATAATTACGCTGAAACAAGTGTGAATTCACAAAAATTGGAAAAAATTATATTTATGTCATAAATATGTCCGCGGTCAGAAGAATAGACGGCTAACGTCTATGGTTGGTTGGTTCTGAATCAAACCCTCCAACCCCATGCTCGCCAATTGGGTTTACCTCTGTGTTGTCGTCTGGATGATCCAGTTTTGAAAAAAGCACTAGAATTCTGCAAGAAACTGATGAGTCCGTGGGTGTATGTGTTCTTGCGTCTAATGCTGCTTGCATCTTAACGATTCTTAAGCGGATTAGGGAGGTGACAGATGAATATGCACAAATATCAATATTTTTTGAATATAATTCAATTCAATTTCAATTTCAATTTTCAATTTTTAAGCATTTTATTCTCCGATTCATATTTATACAGAGTACAATTACAAAAAAAAATGTTTAAATTATATAAAAAGAAGAATAGCCCTCATAGGGTCAAAGAGACCCTGTTTGAGGGCATAGAAAGGTAAAGTAAACTTTTTTAAACAAAATTCAGTTGACAACTAAGGAAATACAGACTGTGAGAAACAGATAAATACAACAATTATAATACACGACACCCAACTAAAAATAATAGCAATTCACATGTGCAGAACACTCATGCAAAATAATAATATATCAACAAATAATAGCAATTCACATGTGCAGAACACTCCTGCAAAATAGTAACATATCAACAAATAATAGCAATTCACATGTGCAAAACACTCCTGCAAAATAATAATATATCAACAAATAATAGCAATTCACATGTGCAGAACACTCATGCAAAATAATAATATATCAACAAATAATAGCAATTCACATGTGCAGAACACTCCTGCAAAATAATAACATATCAACAAATAATAGCAATTCACATGTGCAGAACACTCCTGCAAAATAATAACATATCAACAAATAATAGCAATTCACATGTGCAGAACACTCCTGCAAAATAATAACATATCAACAAATAATAGCAATTCACATGTGCAGAACACTCCTGCAAAATAATAACATATCAACAAATAATAGCAATTCACATGTGCAGAACACTCCTGCAAAATAATAACATATCAACACATTCACATGTACATAATACTCCTGCAAAATTCCCTACCAGAGTCGAACAGCCACAAGGATATCTCGTATTTTAATGTTTCAAAGTTACGTGCATTTCTAATTTTGGTCGGAAGTGAATTAAACATTTTGGGTCCTTAATAGTCTAAATGTTGTTGGCCTCTTTCTTATTCTTTTTTGATGAGATTAGGGTTACACATGTAGATTGTCTCGTGTCATGAAAATGATCCACTTTGCTTCTATGAAATAAGTTAAGATTTTTGAAAATAAAATTAAGTGCCGCCCTAAAATATAGCTGTCTAACATTCATTACATGAGTAATAGAATAGGTTAAAGTAGTAGATTTTTTTTTTTAGAATAACTTTTAAGAACAATCTTATATTCTGTAAGGATTCAATAATCGTGATACCAGCACCACCCCAACCAAGAATACCATATTGCATGATTGACTGAGCAATTGCTTTATACACTTTTATGAGCAAACTTCTACAAATTGCATTCCTAAGTCTGTAATATATGTAAATAATATTTCGTAATTTTACCAGGGTATTTGCGGCATCGGCATTTCACCTTAAATATTATCAATTGTTATTCCTAGGTATTTTACACTTTTAACAGATTTAAGGGGATGGCAATTACACACAATCCAGTGCTTGCTTTTTTCCGGACAACTCAGTTTATGCAATTTAATAGAGAAAAGTGTGGCGTCAGGTTGCGTTTAAAGTAGTACCCTCGTTAGTCCACGTAATTCAAGTCAGTGACTCACAAATTAAATTACAAATCAATGAAATACATGCATTTTGCATTGTTGATGAAAATCATAATATTACTTTGTAGAAATACGATATTTTATAAAGAATTTACAATTATTTTAGTTAATTTCATGCAGTACGAATTAAGTACTTGATTTGATTTTAAGCAGTTTCTAGTAGAAACTGGCTAAATTAGGGTATTATTCTTGATTATCTCTTTATTTAATCCCGTACCCACACATTTTTAAGCGGCTAAAATATTGAAAAAAAATCGGCCTTTAAAATGAAATCAATAATTTTACTTTGTAGTTTATATTACGATTTCTACAGAAGAATTAAGTGTAATTTTTAAGCTTCACCATGTTATCTTATGGGCAATTTCAAGAATTCCTTTTAAGATATCTCTTAAATTAATCCCGTGACACATTTTTTTTCTTTTCGTATTTGCAAATGGTATTGCTTGAGGCATATTTGAGGAAAGTTTGAAGCATTTTTATTTAACACCGACTAATGAGGGTACTACTTTAATTGTTTACTGTGAACGGGACATAGACTGTTTTACTGGAGTTAGGGGTTAGAAGATTTTTATTGAGCCATGACTGAATTGTCCCCATAGTACTATTAGCAATTGAAAATACATTTTGCCAGCTATCATTTTATTTAAATAATTTTAATATAACTCTAATATAAAGACCGGAGAAGGTCGCTGTCACTGATAAACATCTCGGATCTGATAACTCGCTTCAACTTATTCATTCACTTGTATACAAATACCAGCTAAAACAATCTTCAGACACACATTTCCAGTAGAATCACATACAGTCGAGGACAGGCAAAGACGAACCCGCTCTAGCATGGGCCGCCATGGGCCAGCATGGGCCGCCCTTTACTTTCATGTAAATTAATCTAGAAATAAAAATACTTAAAAAAATACCTGGCAATGCTAAAGTGGGTTCATCTTTGCCTGTCACCAACCGTAGTGCCCCCCCTCACCTCACACATTACCTATTCCCCCACCAACTCAATTCGCACCAGGGTAACTGGAAACTATATTATATAATTGCACATTATTGTTCTTCCCTATATACTTAACCATTCCTATAAACAAAATTTCAAGTGAAGTCTGTGCAAGGAAGAATAAAAGATACAAGAATAAAGTGTATTTAAATTTTGTACTTTTCCTTCTTATTCATCCTATCAAACCTTCAATTCTTTGTAGAATAACTTTCCTATCAATACAAAGATAAATGAACAAGATCAAAATTGTTGCGGGAAAGGGCAAAATGGGCACAATTAGTCAAAATGTTAAATACATTTTGATTTGGAAATTGATGTGATAACATAATAATCTCTGACAACCGGAGAAAGATAGGAAAACGGAGCAAGATTGAGCTATCAGTTCGCTAACTCCGTATTTTATCAACGTTCAGCCTGAGCAGGTAAAACGTATGACAAGACAGCGCTTGAGAGATGTGTAAACCATCTCTCAATGTGTTGATTTTCCGAAAACAACACATAAATGACTCTACTTCTACATCTCTTGCAATCTTATAAAGTGCAAGATAATGTATTGATAATAAATACTTTAGTAATTGGTTCAAGGTCAAGACCGAGGTCAAGAGAGATCTACTTGTTAACGTGACACAGCAGATTTTGACGATCTCATCTCTGAGACAAATAAGATTCAGTTGATCCTGGTGCAGTTGTAGATGCACATTGACATTAATTACACATTCAGTCTACTGCAAATATTTCCAACATTTTGGAGCTGTAAGTTGAGCAAACATTTTCTATTGCTATTAAGGAGGGACTATCATATTTCCCCTTCCCTAAGAAATCGTCGAAATTCTGCATATATATAGAAAATTGCATTCTGCACCATAATATGCAAAGATAAAGTAGGCAAGCTGAACTATTTTCCGAGATAATATCACTTCAAAGTTATTGTTTTTCTTTCAATTTAACATTGCAAGGCATGCTGGAAAAGGCATGCTGATATTTTCAAAAGTGTGTTAAGCTGCTTTCCCACCCTAAGATTTCTTTAAAAAACTACTATATCGTGTATCAAGCACAATATTTTATTCTAACAGTTTTAAATGTACACGTTCCTGGATGATTTACTGAGATATGAGGGTTTTACTGCTTTATTTCGACGATTTTCCTAATAAAAAGTGCAGTTTTACTGATAAAATTGTTTTGCCATGGTGAAACGGTCTTCTAGAAATTCGTATTTTTTTTTTGCAAATTAGTGGAAATTTCAAGAAGACCGTGATTATATTGATTGTCCCTCTTTTAATCACAAATAGACCAAAACATAAACTAGTGGCGCCCTCAAAGCGAACTAAAAAAAGGGCGTGTCACTATGTGTGACATGTTCTAAGTGCGCATGTTCCAAGTCACTTAAATGTCAATCTTAATGAGTTCAGTAAAAGTTATAATTACATCACGAAATAACAGAAATTGATTCTTACCTCAGTGTCAACAATCAAATACAATCGGCATATTTCATTTCAGCACATATTCATACACATTCTTGTGAAAACTAGATGTCTATTCACCAAAAACACCATTTGACATATCGCATTTTTTTTATCACGGCTTTCTGAAACTTTTCTGAATGAGCTCATTCAGAAAGGGAACGGTTCAGAAGACCGTGATAAAAAATGCGTTTGTCAAATGGTGATTTTGGTGAATAGACATCTAGTTTTCACAAGAATGTGTATGAATATGTGCTGAAATGAAATATGCCGATTGTATTTGAATGTTGACACTGAGGTAAGCATCAAATTCTGTTATTTCGCGATGTAATTATAACTTTTACTGAACTATCGTTATACGATTGACATATAAGTGCCTTGCCTGAATGTCACACATAGCTGGAAGAGAAAATGGCGGATTGGGCATGCGCGTTTAGTTTATGTTTTGGTCTATTGCACACATATTTATTTGTTGGAAAGACTTCTTAAGGTGGCGGTATATCACGTGACTTTATTTCTCTACATCCGATCAAAAGAAATAGTTACCTTATGAGTACATACCTTACATCGTTCATGTTGAGTAATCCAAGGTGATTTATGAAGGAAATTCACTGCATACTGGAGCTTATCAATATTTGCAGTCAATAATATTTAAATTTGCAGTGGTTTAATAATAAAAACAACACAAATCTCGTGTATACGTACGCGTGTGAAGACTGTCAAAACCAAGTGCTGTTCGTTTAAACATTACATTCATAAAAGTGGATATAATTAATATCTCAACATTTCGTTTGAAAGAGGAAGAAAGAGCGCATGTTATACATTCTGACATTGCGTCAGGTTTGTGATGCATATATGCCTTTTTATCAGAGTAATGTTTGCTGTTCTTGGCAACTCGTAGAATTTCCTTCAACTTCAGGTCTTGATTTGAGAATATTTAGGTGCAAGGAAGTAAAATCATCTAATAGGTTATTTTCGCAGTTCTTTTCTGCGTAGATTAGGTCTAACAGATGTGTCCTAACTTATCTGATGAGTGAGAAGTATTTGCTAAACTGAACCCTTCCAAATGAAAATTTGTGGCATTTTGGTTGAAAAGTCACGTGATATACCGCCACCTTAAAGTATAGGCTCTATTAGTCCACGTAATTCAAGTCAGTGACTTGATGTATGATTAACAAATCAAATAAATAAATATTGGGCAAATATATTTTGCTTCGTTGATATATTTTATTCTAATTTTGTACATAAATACGATATTTTTTCAAGAAATTGATATTTTTTTAAATCAATTCTTGCAGTACGAAATAAGTACTTTGCTAGATTTTCAGCAGTTTCTAATAGAAACAGGCAAAATCAGGCTGTTTTTACAGATTATCTCTTTGTTTAATCCCGTAACACAACATTTAAAAACGGTTAAAATTATCAGAAAAATACTAGCTTTCCAGTGAACTCAAACTTTTTAATGTGTATTTTATATTTCAATTACTGCAGATGATTTAAGTTAAATTTTGACATCCGTCTATGTTACCTTATGGGAAATATCAAGATTATTTTTCAAGATATCTCTTAAAATAATCCCGTAACAAATGTTTTTCTTTCCGTATTTGCATTTGATACTGTTTGAGGTGTATTTCAAGAAAATTTGAAGAATTTCTATTTAACAAGGACTTTTGGTGGAAGTACTTAAAAAATGTTCTACTTGTTTCTTGCTTGAAATTTAACACGTTAATTTAAATTTCAAAAAGTGCTTGGCACATCGTGTACAAAATTATAGTACAAAAGTGCATAGGCCAGAAATAAATCAATTTACAAATTGTAGGTAGCACTAAAACCCCAATGCGCCAAGTATTTTTTGAACTGGTGCCCTCATTCTAATGTTTGAAACAGGAAGTTACGTCAGTTACGTCAAGCTGTTTGACAACATCTTTTGAAGAAGATAGTAGTAGTATAGGTATAAGTAGTATAATTTCACGGTTGTCACTGCTCTCGATCTCCCAAACAGCACAACCTATTGCTCCCTTATTTGTCACTCAGTCGAGTCTCATCTTCTAGAGGAGCTCTTCATCCACCATGGTTCGCGTCAGCATTCTACTCGTCAGCGCGACTCTCCTGCTGACTGCTGACTTGAGCGCGGCGTCTCGACGCAAATGCGAGAAGACGTCTGAGCTGACAAGCGTCGCCCCAACAGAAGCCGTCAGAGTGGCAACAACCATCAAGCACTGCTTACAACAGACACTGCACATCGATGTAAAAACACGACTGATTCAGCTGAAGAACGGCCTACCGGAGTCGGTGAGGAACGCCGTGTTCTTGGAGAAAGTCTGTATTTACAACAAGAAGTTTGCGGAGTACATGTATTCGCCGGTGTCCGGGTATATCTTTGATGGCTCACAACAAAATAGGTAGGCATTCCACACTGTTTTATTTATTTATTGAGAACAGGGTAGTTACAACACACTGGTTGCTATGGTAACATACCTCCATCTTGTTTATTTTGCTGGGGGACAGACAATTTTTCTAGAAATTAATCGTATTTTAAATACAGCTGTGAAAGAAGGATCATAAAAAGAGAGACAGAAAAAGACAGAAAGACAGAAAGACAGAAAAACAGAGCATTTGACAGATTGCAATTCATGCTTTGCACGTGACGTCATCTCATTGTTGCGCGGCCATTTTGGGGATACATGTCAGAACGACTGTCAATCTGTTTTTCAGTACTTTTTGATATTATTTATGGTTTACCTGTGCAATTGTAAGCTGCAGAAGAAGTTCTTATAGGTATAAAACCACTTATTTACCAACTATCTTTGACTATAACCGATAATAATTAGTTTAAATCGAATTGACAGCTATCACCAATATGGCCGAAAATATACTTTTTTACATTGTTGATGTAAAACAAAAGACGCACGTGCAAGGCATGAATTTGTGTTTTCAGAAGGCCGTGAGAAAAAAAATTTGCATCTGTCAAATGGTGATTTTTGGTGAATAGACATCTCGTTTTCACAATAATTTAAATGAATGTGTGCTGTAATGAAATATGCCGATTGTATTTGATTGTTGACACTGAGGTAAGCATCAATTTCTGCTATTTCGCGATGTATTTATAACTTTTTACTGAACTCGTTACGATTGACATCTAAGTGACTTGCCTGCATGCGCCCTGTGCGCATGAGCAGCGAAGTACTCGTGGTTGAGATGTTATGTCGTTTTCGGCTGGCCGCACTGGGGTTGCACCATAGTATATTCATCTACATAGTAGCGTCACTTAGCTAATTTAACATTGGCGCGCTAGTTTCAAATGTCGACGGTGGCGCCCCTAGTAACCACAGTAGTAAACAGCAATTCAACCATCCATTGCCATTTGCACTGCATGTAAACAAAGCCAAGATTGACGTCTTTTTGCATAATTTCACCATTTACTATTAAATAATGCTGCTTGTGACATGTGACACTTAGTACACAATATAAAATGGTATAGTTAGCTTCACGTAAATCAGTTTTTGTTGCAAAATACTGTGAAATTCGAAAGATAGAAGACATCACGGCGCGGCGCAGAGACTGGATGAAGGTTAGTTCACTTATTTTCTCTCCCATAAATTAACTGAGTAAGATGCATACTTTTCGTTTAAGTTAATTAATTATACCTATAATTTATCTTTGAACATAGATTTGGAGAAACAGTCCGGATTCTGATCTCGCCCGACAACTGACAGTTCGTGACGAAAGAAGAATGATACGACAGTCTTGGCAGAGGCGGCCTAGGCTCAGCCTACAAAGTTGAAACTAAGACCAACAAAGAAGACCAACTAACTGTCAAACAGTTTAAATGCAGTTCAGTCAAACCTACGATCACCACACGTCAAACTGGAAGACTTTACACTCCTTCATACCTAGGTATATTGAACAATAAGTTTGACTTTCGCCAATACAAGCTGACAAATTGCAAGAAGAAGATTTCGATGTGAAGTGTTGTTGTTTCGTGTGTTGGATGTCATGTCTGTGGTAGGATAAGTGTCTTCTCTTTGTTTGGCTTGTATCTGTATATTCTACGATCTGTAAGGTAGGCTAACTGAATAAACATTGATCTAAATCATGGCTTGTACATTCAATAAGAAAGTGACTTACCTACCTACCTATTTCTAAGTAGCATAGTTTTACCTCAAAACAATTTGATTCTAGTGAAATACTTTTTGATCACAATGTTGACAGTGAGTATCAAGATGTATATTATGTGTCTATATCTAGGTACCACATAGGTAGTGTAGTATGATATAATATCTAGGCATAATACCTCATAGGTTTGGCACCTCAAATTGAGTTGTAATAGCATCCAAAGGTAACACTAATCTTATGGAGAGTGCATTTGCACATTGGTCTACCTCAAAGTGTTTTGTGCAAAGAGAGCTGTGTTTTATTTGGAATCTGAAATTAACTGTTCAATCATTTCTACTTGTGTTAATAAAGCCATGGAAGACACATAGGCATTGGGAATAATAAAATACCTAATGTATGTATTTTTTGTAATAGACTGACCAATCTAGGACCAACTGACTAAACCTGCTACAGTAACACTTGTCAATTATAATTGCATTTATAGCGTGTAATATCATTGAATGTAATAAATATTAAATAGTTATATCATGAGTTTTCTTTGAATTACAAAAATGATTTAATATCATAAATATTTATCAAATATATTGCGAATTCACTGAGCCATTTGAATTTCTGGCGGCAATTTTTCATCCCTTGAAAATTAGTTGCACTAAGGTGGCTACTTGGGGCGCCACCATCGGCGCTGAAACCAGTTTCATCTCGGAGTGACGCTACTACGTGAAGGAGTGAACGGGCTGATCTTTATACTATGGTTGCACTGAGTTCTTGATCGTGACGTCATGTCGTAACCTGGTTTTGCTCTAGTGCTGCCTAGTGCTGCCCCCAGTGCGGTCTCAGCCGAATACGAATGATATGTTTTGATTTTGTGTTTTGACACTGACAGCTATTTTCAAATGGCAACCGAAGAAATTGAGCTCCCGAGTGTTTTTAAGGAAAACCTCCAGTAACAACATCAATTTTGTTTTTCGCGCCGCCATTTTGTCGGAGTGTGGCGGAGTGGAGGGGGCAACTCTACCAAATATTTCCGAGCAAGAAATAGTGCACTGAGTGCGCACCCAGTGTGCACCACTTCCCAGTCGAATACGAAAACATTGCCCCAGAGCAACTGCACACTGCCAGTCGAACACGCCACTTGCACTCAGTGCAGCTCAGTGCAACCCCAGTGCGGCCAGCCGAAAACGACATTAATTTTTTCCGCTAAGTGGCGTCTTGCAACTTTTAGTGTCGAATAGCTCAGCATGCGATGGACGGTTCGAGAGCTCCGTGCTAAGAAACTGATTGAGTCCATTGCTGAGGCTCTACGGCGTCTCAAATCGACAACTACATCTCGCCCGGAACCATCATCTGAAGATATTTCATCTACGCAATGTCTTTGATCATCCTCGTCACCACAATATCCACAATGCAGAGCCTGATGGTGATATGATATTGCAGCTACAGTGTTGGACGACGTGTTAGTAGTTTCTGATGAAACAGAAGACATCTTTATACAGCGTTCCCTTCAACAGGACGACAAATCAGATCCAATAATTCCCGTCATCCTGAACCCAACAGGTTTAGTTTCAACACACACGTGTGCAGGTACAGATGATGTCTCTGAAGTTCCGGTGCACGACTGCGGTACTTTAACCGCGGTGTGCAACGTTTGCCTAGCTATAAGGCCGATGCACAATTGACGAGGACGGACGACGCGGACGGACGACGGAGACGGATACGATGTTTAGGAATTACATATTCAATCTGGCTGTTCCCAATCGGACGCGGACGGACGACGACTTTAACATTGTATCCGTCTCCGTCGTCCGTCCGCGTCGTCCGTTCGCGTCAATTGTGCATCGGCCTTTACACTTCAAGGGAGAATTACCAACCGGCAAGCGTTTTAACTCATGTTGACACAAGGGGAAAGTAAAACTTGATGACATCCTTACCCAGAATTGTTCCTCGACCTTTTAACTGGAAAATGTCCTGATTCCATGGTCCATGGTCCATCAATAAAATTTTGCCTAAAATTGTAATTTTGCCTTTGGGTTATGTGTTACATGACGGGTCCTTCTAGTTAGGTTATAATATCAAGAAAGATAATGATAACTTATTAGTCATTACTTATTTACTGAAAGCATCTGTCCCCCAGGTAGTTTCTGAGTAAGACATCTGGGAGCTTATTCTCGAAAAAGTTATCACGTCATAACTCCCAAGTTATGATTCATAAGGAGGTTTGTCCTATCTCTCACCATGTTAATATTATGACTTTTTATGATTCATAACTTATGACGTGATAACTTTTTCGAGAATAAGCCCCCTAAGATAGCCATAAGCGCCTATACATACATAAAACAAAAATAACTTTGTTCTCATCACACAATAGACCGAAGCCATTTCCTATAACAACATCTTAATTATGTGTGTCTGAAATCATTCTCCCGCCATAATGATACCATGGATCTGTAATGCTTCCAGGCCGATATGACTTCGTTTCAGTTATAAAATAGGCTTCCGATACCATTACAAAAAATACGCCAGAGTGTCCATATCAGAAATTCAATCACATATTATTGAGCGAGCGTAGCGAGCGTCACCACGGTACTCTTATGGCACTTTCTCTGTGTGTGTTTTTTTTTTTTTTTTTTTTTTTTTTTTGTTTGTTTGTTTGTTTGTTTTTTGTTTTTTTTGCCTGCACTGCCCAGGTCAAACCGCACAACCAATCGATCTGAAATTTTGTACACATACTAACGTAATCTATATGCGATCCCTGGGATCATTTCTGAACGAGATCCTGTGATTGGTTCAAATTTTATAAAAATTATCTTTCGATTGGTTGGTTCGATCAATTTGAAATTTAGAAAAGTCATTGCAACCAACATTGTACCCAATCAAAAAAAAATTCAGCCAAATCCTCCAATTGGTTCAAATTTGAAACCATTTTTCCTGTGATTTTTGAAATTTAAACTGGAACCGATGGACCGACCAACTAAAAACTTCGCATGGTCATTGGTACCAACATTTAAGGTATTTTTGCCAATTTTCACTCTAATCTGTCGTTATTTTCAAAAGTTTTTGTCATTTTAGGGACATTTTGCGTGTTGGCTGTCAAATTCACGGCGACTTCGAATCTACAGTTCAAGGCAAGGTAGTTAGAGCAGAAAGTTTTAAACGATATGAAACTAATAATGACTGTTCAACAGATTGATCTGATATTGTGTACACACACTACATATCATATCATATGGGTGGTCCCAGGTATATTTTTTGAACGAGATCCTGTGATTTTTGAAAATTAACAAAGAACCGTTCAATCATAAAGGTTTAATCGATCAACTTAAAACTTAGCAAGGATTGGCACCAATATTTTTGGAGATTTTGGAGATTTTTATACAAGTCTGTGACGAAACTAAAGAATTGTTGGCTTTTAAGTTTTAATGACATTCGATAGACATAATTTCGGTTCGAGGTGTTGCGTGTATCCGTGCTCGCTCATCAACGCGTTACACAGAGCGTTTTCCTAGTTTTATTATTCTTAGATTAAATAAGTTTGCTATACCAAGAAAGTTTAAGAGAATAATGGCAGATCGTCCGTAACCGTCTTTCCAGTCTGACATATCAATACAAATTCTCTCCCAGAACTTCAACGATTCCCAAACGAGTTCACCTCTCATTTTCTTCCAGACGCGTGTTCACTTTCATCCCCGGCGCCTGGAACCACAACAACCGCGGCGACTGGAAGCTCGTACCGTCGTCCGACCACTTCTTCATCGTCGCCGTCAGCAACGCCGAGCACCTGAGCGTGAACGACGTCGTGGTCGACAAGCGGCGTCGCGTGTTGACGAGCACTCCCGACTTCCACCTGGTCAACGAGAGGGTGGCGCTGTGGGTGCTGGAGCCGACCGGGGACGACGTCTACATCAGGAACGACGAGTTCGGAGAGTACCTCTACGCTGTTGACGGCATGAATTACGATGCCGAGAGGAGAGCCGTGAACACGTGGAGCAGTGATGACAATGGCTGTGCGGGACACGAGCAATGCTTGTGGAAGATCAAGTCCTGCTAGAATACATCAGTGGACATATGTCGGGCCTTTGGCGACAACTTTCATGCAGCATAGATAAGATTTTACGACACCCGAGACATTTAATACATTACATAATAGTAATAAGAAGCATTGTCAAATAAGCTTTATATAGGTATAATAAATGTTTTTAAAGTGTCGATTACATTGGTTTATCATTTATTTACCTGTTGGACAATTTCTATGAAAATAAATAAATATCATCAGGATGAAATATCCCAAGTAACATGATTAAGCTTTATATCTATATTTATTTTGGTCAGCATCTTCTGACCCCTAGGTATTCCTGCAATAAGTGAAAGTGAGTATGAGAAAATAAGTTACTAAATTGTTATCAACCAGTAGTAATCCAGCAAGGCATAGATTCTATTGGCTGATACCGATTTTCTGACTATTTGTCTCATACTCACTCTCACTTATTTATCAAGCATGGGGCTCCAGGGCCGTTCTACACAGCAAAACAAGTGTGTAAAATATTTTTGATAAACTGCTTCAAAGCGGTCTTATTTTTCCAAATTGTGAAATAAGGCCAGTGGCGCTGTCCTGTGTTAACCGTTTCAACTGTCTAGTCAGAATTGATTTTGTTTTCACATTGTGAATGTAGATAGCAGGACGTTCACGTTTTGAACAGATTATTTGAAAATACCTTCAGTAGATCTCAGATCTTGCAAGAGACAAGCCAGGCTACAGTTCAATACCTGATAAGTTAATTCTAACCAGGCAATGGGCTTCCACGCTGCCATTTGCTCTCAACGGAGCGCTAGCTACAATTGTTCCTTTTTCCTTCTACGCATGTCTGTACAAAATTACAGATAGATGAGAGCTCACTTTAAACTTCTTGTATTTGAAATATAATGCGGAACTGTTGTGTTCGGAGTGAAGGTAATTGTTTTAAAATGTAATGTACTACTTAAATGTAGAAATAGTTTCAATTACTTACTTTTTATACTAGAAGATCACTTTATGTTAAACAACTTCTTTTGCATGGCAATGGGGAATAATTGGACCTAGCGCACTCTATTCTAAGCTTGAAGAGTGGAGCCCCATTAGAATAATCATGAAACACCGGGAGTACGAAAGCGGAGCGGCTCTCGACGATCGTCTCCCTTAATGAACATGACGTCACAACTGAAAAGCTTACTTTTTACTAAACGCAACTTGTCCAGTAAAACTTGTTACGTTCTTTATGTGATATTTTAATCTAGAAACTCTAATGTAGCCAAGAAAATATTTACCTAACAATTATAAAAATGAAAAGTTGAATTAAAAAATTACCTAATCTTAGGCCGATTCAGACTAGTGACTTTTGATTGATCAACTTGGTTTTGTGCATGCGTAGAGTCACTATATTCTCACCAAAGTGACTGCGCACTAGCGCACAAGAAAAAGTGCTAGTGAGTATCAGCCTTTATGAACAGAAAGCAATCAAACTGTTAGGTTACCTAACCTCAACCTTTTCCTATTCCACTGACCTATTACACCTCCATGCTCTGATAATGTTGTACTACAGTTCGTTTTCCCTATGTTTGAACTCTCACCAGATGGAGCCACAGTCAGTTGTTCTGCTAGGCCGAGAAAGACTTCATTGCGCGCTCACCTTGCAATGTTGTCTTTCTCGGCCTAACAGAACAACTGACGGTGTATCGGTGTGTAGAGAGTTCAAGCATAGGAAAAACGAACTGTACATAATCAATTTCCTTGTCGCTGTGAATTCATGTCGGTTTCGAGCATTGTGCAATAACATTTCAATGTTTCGGGACGTCAATCCGCAAATTCCAGCCACGAGGGACGAGCTTAGAGCAAGTCCTAGTGCTGACATCTCTTTCCCGTTTCTCAACTCGCAGTTTTCACAGCCATTTAGATTCAAAGAAAGTTATATATTATTTAAGTAACAAAAACAAAATTCTTGTTTAATTCTTGCGACTCATGTAACAACATCGTGTCGAAAAAAACTAAAACTAATGTAATAATGACTTTTTTGGAGAAGAGTAATTAGATTGGAAAATTATGGAATTACTGCGCGACTTTCTGGCTAGGTTTCACAGACGACCCAGCAAGGTCAAAGTTCGAGCTGTCTACTTGGGTTTTCCCACAAGCATTCCTGTGAGCATCAATTAATTGATCTATGCATTTACAATGGAATTTCATATGATTTTACAGTAGCGTGCGTTTTGGTTTTGTGTGTAATGGAATGTGTATTGAACATCAACCCATTTGTTATCTGCGTTGTAGTACTTCGACATAATGTACTTGTGTGTTGAATATGAAGCGTAAAGGCTACCGACATTCATAGCTCAATTCATTTGATGTAATTTCGCCTAAATACGTATCGTAGCATAATGATTTTCTATATTATTTCGAGAAAACAAGGAACACGACTGCACTCTGGATCGCCAATATTTCAGTAGCACCGTGTTACTGTATAGCACGATGGGGCGATGCCAAGCTAGGACGACGGGATCGGCCACTTCGGCGCTAGCGTCGAGGCTGTGCTTTTCAAATCAACGCATTTCTTACTCCACAGTCCGTATTTTCATGTTATATTATAATAATTAATGTTGATATTTGGTTATTTAACGAAATAGTGGATAATTATTAGAAATGGTAGTGTAATAATGATATTTTGATCATATATGGACAGCTCACAGAATTATTTTTGTTTCCAGTGCTCTCTTGAACTGACTCACTGCTTAATGGAATTTTGTAACTTCCAATTAAAACAATTGAGAGGGTGTCGCTTCAGATTGAAATAGAATTTGCTTTATATATTGCACTATCTTCTTATTTTTACACATTTAATTATACTAGAGTAAAAAATCTATGTATCTAAACAGTGAGTACATCTTCTTACGCATGTCAAAATAAAGTTTCGCGAGTTTTAATTTTGAGTGGCACGAACAGCTTACTTCACACTTGTCACAAAACCGATGGCAGCACCCTAGCGGGAGATAGTTTGGCTAGTGCCCTATCGGCTAGTTGCCATGGTGACAATGTTAATTCTTATGGCTAAAACTTTTAAAACAAAAGTTGTGCTCTGCACTAGTACGGCAAAAAAGCAACCCCAGTGGAAAACAAGGATATTTCCAGTGCTTATCCATTGTTGGTCAATTAATCTATCCCTGTTATTTGAAAATTCAAATAGGTTATAAACAGCAACTAATTTTCAAGCGTCCATCTTGGAATATTCTAGTGCAATGGCTTGCACTGAGAATTTTCTCAGTGCTAAAAATGTGCCCTCAGAGCGTGCAACTTTGCCAGTGGAAAACGAAAAAACCACTCCAGTGCACACTGGATTTCCCAGTGGAAAACGACACCCGCTCTCAGTGCAACAATGTGCAGCACCAGTGCGGCCAGTGGAAAACGCTAAAAGAGTTTTGTTCAATTTTAAGGGCGTTTCTTCACTTAATACTCCGGGTCCACTGTTGGTCGGTGGAGAATCGTACTAATCTTCTTGAATGTACAGGTGGTATTAAGAAGAGCTCCAGATTCCAGACTGAAACCATTGAAAAAGAGAATGTTTTTGATCCCGCACGACTTAACGGTTCGTCAGCTCGCCTTCGTCGTTCAAACATCTCTTTCTCTTGATCCAAAAACACATGTCTACCTTTATGTCAATCCAAAAGAACCATTGGAAGAGGAGGGTGTCCTTGTTGAGCCACTCTATAAGGTAAAACTCTTTGGACGTCTTCTTTTTATTGCACGGATGTGTTTTTTAGAATTGATCGAATCATATTTTCATTTTAGATAGAAAATTTAATATTGTGGCAGGTGGAATATCTCTTTTAACCACATTGATTCATATTTGGATATTAGAACCTAATATAATAATAGCGAGCTTTTTACGACTGTCGTCGTCTCCCGCTTCCTTGCCGCCAAGCATCTCTCGGTCCTGCCAGTCGACGTCCTGCATTTGTCTGCCATGCATGGCCTCTTCAATCCCCTTCAACCAAGACGTCGCTGGCCTTCCCCTTCTTCTCCTTTCTGCCGGGGTCCATTCAAAAACTCTCCTTGGCCACCTCTCTTCACCCATTCTTCGCATATGGCCGTACCACGATAACTGTCTCTCCTCCACTCTGTCCACTATTGAGTCCTGTACGTCCATTCTTCTCCTAATTTCTACATTGGGAAAGTGTTCAAGACGAGACACTCTACAACTGCGCCTTAGGAAATCCATCTCCAGAGCTTGCAATCTGCCCTTATTACGGTTGCTTAAGGAGGGATGAGTGATATAATCACGGTCTTCTGGAAATTTCTACAAATTTGCAAAGAATTTCGAATTTCTAGAAGACTGTTTTACCATGGCAACACACTTTTACATGTAAAACTGCACTTTTCAGATGGAAAAACGTAAAAATAAGGCAGTAAAACCCTCATAGCTCGGTAAAACGTCCACGAAGGTATACATTTAAAAATGTTATAACAAAATATTGCATCTGATACACGCTATAGTAGTTTTTCAAAAATTTCTATAGGTGGGAAAATAGCCAAATACGCTTTTAAAATTTCAGCATGACTTTTTCCGTATGGTCGCAATGTTAAAATGAGAAAGAAACTGTAACTTTGAAGCGATATATCTCGAAAATTAGTTCACGTTGACCACTTTTTCTCACCATATTATGATGCAGAACATAAAAATCTATTTATTTGCGAAATTTGAACGATTTCTATACATAAGTGAAATTCGGAGATCCCTCCTTAAGGTGGTTTGAATAGGTCAACCCAATGAATGGAAATATCAACTTTAAACATTTGTTGCTACACATTCAGAAGCCTGATGAACTTACACAATGTGTTATATCCAGCGGAATTTTACTGGCTTTTAAATGGAATAAATTTCAAAATTGTATTACCTCAAATTTTGGAGAAAATGCGTAATAAATCGACACAAATTTGACGATTTTTCAATGAAAACGCATTTTAACAGAATCCTGTGGCTCGAAAGGGCTGATTTTTTTTTTGAAGATGCATTATGATAGTCTACTGGATATAAAAGAGTTTCATATCGATAACACTAGGAAAACGCTCTGTGAAACGCGTTGATGAGCGAGCACGGATACACGCAACACCTCGAACCGAAATTATGTCTATCGAATGTCATTAAAAGCCAACAATTCTTTAGTTTCGTCACAGACTTGTATAAAAATCACCAAAATCTCCAAAAATATTGGTGCCAATCCTTGCTAAGTTTTAAGTTGATCGATTAAACCTTTATGATTGAACGATTCCTTGTTAATTTTCGAAAACCACAGGATCTCGTTCAAAAAATATACCTGGGACCACCCATATGATATGATATGTAGTGTGTGTACACAATATCAGATCAATCTGTTGAACAGTCATTATTAGTTTCATATCGTTTAAAACTTTCTGCTCTAACTACCTTGCCTTGAACTGTAGATTCGAAGTCGCCGTGAATTTGACAGCCAACACGCAAAATGTCCCTAAAATGACAAAAACTTTTGAAAATAACGACAGATTAGAGTGAAAATTGGCAAAAATACCATAAATGTTGGTACCAATGACCATGCGAAGTTTTTATTTGGTCGGTCAATCGGTTCCAGTTTAAATTTCAAAAATCACTGGAAAAATGGTTTCAAATTTGAACCAATGGGAGGATTTTGCTGAAATTTTTTATGATTAGGTAAAATGTTGGTTGCAATGACTTTGCTGAATTTCAAATTGATCGAACCAACCAATCGAAAGATAATTTTTATAAAATTTGAACCAATCACATGATCCCATTCAGAAAAGATCCCAGGGACCGCATAGATTACGTTAGTATGTTTGCAAAATTTCAGATCGATTGGTTGTGCGGTTTGACCTGGGCAGTGCAGGCAAAAAAAAAACAAAAAAAAACAAACAAACAAAAAAAACAAAAAAACACACAGAGAAAGTGCCATAAGAGTACCGTGGTGACGCTCGCTACGCTCGCTCAATTATTAGATATTAATATAATAATTGATTAGTAAGGTGTAATGCAAGTAGTATCAATTCAGGCGGCCCACTAAACATGCTAAAATCACGTCAGCCGAATTCAGGTATATTTTCGTCGCGTTGAAGGGGACGAGAATGGGGTGAGAATGTCGCTCGGCAATTATACCTGTCAGCCAGTGACAACCTGTTTCTAAGATTACAATCTTGCTTGAGGATGGTATCTTTTCTGAGTTTTAGAAGGTTTTAGATAAGGTAAGTATTCTGTAAATGTTAATTAAATTAAATTTTATTCAAAAATAAATTATTTCGTATTGTCAATAATTTTTTAAATTATCAAATCAGGACTAAGACTATGACTAAGACTTAATTTAATTAATTTCCGTATTTAAACTATTCAAACGTATTTAAACTATAATTCTGACAGTTATAAGATCAATAAAATAAATTGTTTCCAAAGGTATTTTATTGACCAATAATAAATAATAGGTAGAGATCCGATTATGGTTTTAAAAACTTCAACATTTCGTTTTTAGAATTGGAAATTTCGCGTTTTGTGGTTTTAAGAATTGTCAATTTCGTGTTTGTTTTTAAAAAATACAGATAAACTTCAGATTATGGGTATTAGAACTCCTAGGTCCAGTGCTGTATGTGACTGTTCACTTTGGTTTTTCACAATGCAAAATCAGAAATAAAATTATGATAAGCTGTTTCATGATGTTTGTTAATGTATTGCGACTGTAAAAAGACATAATGTCAACTTATTTTCACGTGATAATGCGAGGTCACTGCCACTCACACTCCCCAAGTAGTTTTCTACAAGGTCAGAGCTCTTCTGTCAATTACGCTAAAAGGGGGGGTCACTGACTGATTATAGAAATAAAAAAAGTTGAATATTGGTGATCCTGAGAAAAATTAGAAAAGTAACTGCGAAATTTACAAAATAACAGGAAATAATATATTCAATTTGGTGATATTTCGCGGTATATTTCGCGATTTAGTCAGTTTGGTGGTGTTAAGCTAAGGGTAAATTTCGCGTTTTGTCGCAACTAGATTCCAGAGTTTTTGGGCCAGAAACATGTGGAAACGCATTTATCTTCATTTACAACACGTTGAAAATTTCGCGATCACCACCGGGTGCAGGCGCAAAAAAAATCACCCTGTTTGAGAGGTCACTAGATATATCGAAACTTTTATAGATATGATTCTGAAATTTGTACACATATTAGAAAACATACCAAAATTCCATATGTGCAAGTTTCAAAAACATTACTATTGTAGGAAAAAAGTTACAGCTGTTCAAATTTGGTTGTTAAAAAATTGATCCAGAAAACTTCCAATGTTTCTTCAAAACTATACCTGTACGATATCAATCTGAAAATTTCAAATTATATTGAAAATATATTAAGATCAATTGTGTAAAAATGTCAATCAATTTGAATGAATGGAACGAAATTTATGGAATCTTGAAGTCGAGCGTAAAATCAGAATGTATTTATTTCTAAACTTTTATTACACACGTTATAAAAGTGAATTATTTCCCGTGCACTATTCTGTTTTTAAGATCAACTTCAAGATTCAATAACTTTCGTTCCATATTTTGATATTGATTGAAATATTTACACAATCGACCTTAATCTATTTTCAATATAATTTGAAATTTTCAGCTTGATCATACAGTTTTGAAGAAACAGCGTCCCGGCCATTGGAGTTTTCTGGACGCGCGCTATTTGATCTCCGTATAATCAATTTTTTGACAACCAAATTTGAACAGCTGTAACTTTTTTCCTACAATAGTAATGTTTTTGAAATTTGCACATATGAAATATTGGTATGTTTTCTAATAGGTGTATAAACTTCAGAATCCTATCTATAATAGTCTCGATATAGTGAACTCTCAAACAGGGTGATTTTTTTGGCGCCACCCGGTATAATCGGATCTCTAATAATAGGTCCCTCAAAAGTTGCGCTAAAGAAAAATTAAAAAACGAACATATGTCACAATCGCATTTCTAATTACCAATTCATAAATATTTTTCGCATATTCTGAGAGGCACTTGTGTAACAATAATATCAGAAACTTATGGTCAGCTATTTGACCCATCCCTACCTTTTCAGAGAGAGGGTAGTTGTGGGACTAATCATCCATTGTTTGACTTCCGTCGCTCGCGCTGACAGGTTGAGAGAAGGGGCGACGAGATCTTAATCTCTGATTCTATGCAAAACTTGCATTTACGGGGTTGATTAACTGGTCAGAGCGATGAGAAACATGACCACTCTCTAAGACGGTCTGAGCCGGACTAAATGCAAAACCCGAAATTCACCGTTATTTTCAAAATGGCGGCCTTCAGAGAACCTTAAGTCACAACTCTCCGCTCCATAAGTAGCTATAGGCTCCACAATAGTTCTATAAATATTTTTCTTTGTATTTCTCGTGATCTCATCACTCCACCAAATGGAATTCAGTTTTTGTATAGCAAATCTTCCTTTCCCAATCCTACTTTTATGTCCAGATTACTATTTCCTTCCTTAATAATAGTCACTCCTAAGTAGACATATCTTTCACAGCTTTCTATACTATCTGCCCCAAGATCAAGATTGTGCCCAGCTCCATTCGTGACGAGGTATTTTGTTTTCTCGGTGTTAATTTCCAACCCCCATTCCATATATTCTTCCTGAAGTTTGCGGGCCATATAATGTATGTCGTCTTCATCCCCTGCAACTAAGACTTGGTCATCCGCAAACAGCAGAGTAGACAACTTTAATAAAACCTACTAAACCTACTTACTTAGTAGACCTACTTTAATAATAATAAAAAAAATCCCAAACATTTATTTTCGCAGCAATATGACAAACAGTTCTGAAGAGAAAAGTTATCTGAAAAATACGGTTCTATCGGTATTACTACTCTTAATTTAATATGTTATTAATATTTAAAATATTGTCTTCAAATATGCAGAGCAAAACAATCAATTGAATAAGAAAAATTACCTTCTTTGCGTACAGTAGTTAGGCACTATTGCATGCCATTGTGTACGCATGCCATATTGTGTATATTGTGTACCAATGCCATATTGTGTACTAATGCCATATTGTGTACGCATGCCATATTGTGTACGCATGCCATATTGTGTATATTGTGTACCAATGCCATATTGTGTATCTCTCCACAGCTGCATAAAGACAACGATCAGTTCATCTACATGACTTACAGCGAAGTTGATCCACTTTCTGTAATCGGCGAAGATGAAGATTCAAACTAACCTACTTATTCATCTTCACACATCCTGGTGATATTAATAAGATGCAAATGGAAATAAATTAAGGATTTACACATGTGGATTTAATAAACAATTATATTTTGTATCCATTATCTGTTGTCTTAGATTCTAGAAACATTTATTTCACTATGATGATTAGAAGCGTCGGAAATAAGCACTAAAAACACTTTCTGACGGCCCAAAGACATCAGAAAAATTTCAACTCAATGCGACTTGTATTAATGAAGAAATAAGTTTACAGTAGATAGGTCAACTGCTAAAGATTAGCAGGTATTTTAGCGAAGACAATTGGTAGAACATGAAGGTTATTCTTTGATCAGATTTGATGATATTATTTATCTCTAGACAACTGGGGTACAAACATAATAATATTATTATTTTGGCTGGACGAACGACAATACGTAGTTTATATTTCTTGCTGTATTTCACACTAATAATATTGTTTTTCTTTGTAGAGTCACCGAAACAAGAGCCGCTGTCTTGAAACTCTGAATACATTTATGATAATCGATTTCTTCTCCGTTGGTTCTTTGCATGATTCAAAAGACATGATATCTAAGCGGGTACTATGTTTTATGTTCACACGTTCGCTGCAGCTTGATACTATTCAAATAATAGAAACACAAATCCAACATTTCTAGAACGAATATTTTTCTACAAAATTCCAAAATAATGGAATGAAAAGATGTCAAGCATTTGCAATGAGCTAAATTCTGAAGATAATATTTCAGAAATATCGTTATTCAAATAAATGTTAAAAATAATGGACATTATAATATATTTGTGTCAATCTAAATTAAAACACCAAATTAAAAACACATTTTTTTGGACGTGGTTAAACTCATCGTAGGCATAAAAATAGTGACATCATGCGATTTTAAAATCTTTGCTTGAAATGAGTTTGGTATCAATGTGCTATTGAGAAATTGGTGTTAATATTCATAAGTAAAATAAAGAAATAATTATGTTAATTATTATTTTTTACAAATTTTACCAATTAAAATTTTTACCAATTGAGTAAATACTTTAAATCTTCAAAAGTTAAAACGATTTCGGAAATATTACACCCAAAGTATACCTCGTCCTACTGCCGACTCTCAAGTCTGATTTCTTATGCTTTTCGTCCTCGTATTTTTTAATCTACTAAAGGCACTGCTGTAAAATATCCCGACGAGTGATGAAAGATATGCCAATGTAAATCGCTGTTTCCCATGCAATGACCACGGCTATATGAAAAAACTCTTGGACTTTATCGGGATATAGTAAAACAGCCAAGTGTCTAGCGGAAGATATTCCTGAAATCATCAGTTACATAAACTCACTTATTAGTCTCGATGCACTACTCGAACATTGTGATATCTACATTTCACAATATCCATGGAATGATAAAATGAAGAGGAAGAAGGTTTCGCACTCATCCAATTGAGTTTCAAAAATACGTTAATATATTATACTTTGCATTGACATTAGCGAAGACTTGACCGTATCAAGAAACTCTCTCGTTCACATTGCATGTCCACTTCGAATGTCCACTTTAGCGGCTAATTTCCAGCTTAGTTCGTGTCTCCGCTTCACTTTTATAGCGTATACTTACTTTTTATATAAAAATTAGATATTAGGCCCACTTAGAGCCGAAGCTATAATAGGGGTTGAGGCCAAATGCTTAAAAAATAATCGCTTGAAATCACAACTTGGAAGTCATAAAGGTGTAACGAGTTTTGACTGACCATCAGAAGGAGAAACGAGAGAACATGTTAAATATAATTCCGCTCCAACGAGAGAACCGCTTCACTGAATGTCCACAGAACTGTCTCCGTGTAGAGTGAAGAGATGAACACATAAACATAGAATCACGGTGTCGTTGGGGACAACAGAGAACGTAACATCGATGTGCCGGGAGTTTAGCATGGTCACGCCGCTGGCGACCAGGCGACCAGCCAGAAGACTGCGACCAGAAGCAGGAATGACGGGGTGTGGTGCTGACCAGACTGACCCTGGGAGAGTCCGTCCTGCGTGGCGCCGTTAGGCCGAGATCCGTGACCTCGGGCGGCTTCGGCCAAACCTGAAACAACCAGATGATAGCAAGTTTTAAATGATTGACAATTCATTGGCAGTATTTTCAACCCTTATCGAGGTATTATGCTGGGTCCACATAGACCGTTTTTGCGTTTTGCGTTTTCCGTTTTTTTTTCTCTATAAACCAATAGTCTGCTGTAAGTGTTTTCTGGACTTGTGATTGGCTATAAGAATAAAAACGGAAAACTGAAACCGCAAAAACAGTCTATGTGGACCCAGCTTTACAGTGTCGTTTTCTATATGCCACTTTGTAAGTTAAATTATAAAATTTAAGTAAGTGAGGATGTAGAAGTTTATTTTCTATTGAGTGAATTATTATATTTTGAATTCGTATTTTTTTTTCATCCTTATTGTAGGTAGGTATAGTATAAGTGATACAGTTCATGGTGATACGGTGTTTTTTCGTCAGATCAGGGTGAAACATAACAGATAGTTTTTGTTTCATTTTGTAATATTTACCAATTTTTTCCACCAAATCCTATCAAAAATATAATATGTTATGGTTTTAAATAAAACGGAAAATTAATATTCTGTGAGGGCTGATTACGTCACTAATTTAATTCCTTAAGCCGGGCAACGGCAAGAACGGCGTCCCATTCAGCTGTGTTTACCGATGTTTTGTTAAAACTTTAATAAAAGTCATGTGCCGTGGTCGGACAAAAGACGCACGCAATGTCGGTCTTGTTTCAACATCTCCCGACGGTCCGATGAGGGAACAATGTCAACAGGATCTCGATCATGCGCCATGACGAACACGAGCTATCGTGCGAGCAATCCGCATGGGACGAACACGAGCTATCATGCGTAAATCCGCATGGGGCGGACACGGGACCCGCGGGGGGGGGGGGGGGGGGCAGATTTATAAGTCGGTTCGGGGGGAGTTTGGCGCAAAGATGGATTGATGAATACCGCTTAAGGTATTTTTTAGCTTTGCTTCAAGCAGTAAAATGTTCAAAAAGGGCAATAATTTTTCGACTTTTTCAAACTATTTATTAGATTTTATTATTACAATATTTCGTACAGTATTCGGATCTTCTTCGGGTAATAAAACCAAACAAGACATTTTATTATTACCTGAAGAAGCTCAGTGAATGCTGTGCGAAATATTGTAATCAAATCGAATAAATAGTTTGAGAAAGTCGAAAACTAATTGTGAGAAGGCTGAGTATAAACACTCTATACCCTACATCCGATCAAAAAGATAGTTACCTACCATCGTACATATTTCTTACTTGCTGGTCTAGTGTTACGTTCTGATTTTGCATGTAAATGAATAATAAGTTGCATTATTTTTTTAATTGATCACATAACACAGCCCCCCCCCCCCCCCCCCCCCGCGTCATAACCGAGTGATCAAATGGCTACAAGAGCATCGCAACAGGTCCTATAATCACCGCCCACTGGAAGTTCACAGCGTTTAAACTGATTCGATATGTAAAGTACACAACACGGTACGAGTTGTAATGACCGGATTAGAAGCTGTAATATGCATGGTGATCTGCTGCCCGTGCACCTTGCTCTCACTCTACTTGTCAACATGCCCCCCCCCCCCCCTCACTTCCCAGCGGCTCCAGGAAGATCGTGTATGGACAATATGCATTAAAGTTCATATTAATTTGGAAGCATTGTCCGCCATTTTCCATAGAAAGTGTACTTCATCTCACCTCTGATTTGTTTGGGATGAATTTTGAAATGCGTTGACATTTCTGTACAAGTATGAAATACAGCTGGAATAAAAAAAGTGTAAAAGTTTTTGTTCAGTAGATGAATTACTAGGAAAACGCTCAGTGTAACGCGTTGATGAGCGAGCACAGAACATGCAACATCCCCAGACACGATACACGACACGGCACAAGACTATTTTCTCCGCAACTTTCAAATTTCCATATAAATACTCTGGATGAAGATCAGATCCATTGTATCGTGACTTTCCTACATACTTTTTCCAGCTTTTGACAACCCATACTAAACTCGTAAACTGACAATTATTAATACTTGACTGGTTGGGCTTACAATGTGTAAAATTTTAGATTATGTTGGTCTTGATCACCATGCAAAACATTTTGATTGTCGACCAATCAGAAGATATTATTTAATCAACCAATTGGAGGATTTGGCATTCGTACTGCATCCGATTTGATATGCGCTAGTTTAATTGTAAATTGTGGACTGATTGGCTGCTCTACAGGCTTTGGAGCAGAAGCTTAAAGAAGGCAGGGATGAAAATGTAGTATACATATTACAAATATGTCAAGATTATGGAATAAAATGTCCCTACATGACAGAAACTTTTGAAAATAACGACAGATTAGCATTAAAATTGGCAAAAATACCTTAAATGTTGGTACCAATGACCATGCGAAGTTTTAAGTTGATCGGTCATACGCTTCTAGTTTAAATTTCAAAAAACACAGGAAATATGGGTTTAAATTTTAACCAATTGGAGGATTTGGCTGAAACTTTTTATGATTGGGTATAATGTTGGTCTTAATGACTTCTCAAAATTTCAAATTGATCAAACAAACCAATCGAAAGATAATTTTTTTTAAATTTGAACCTATCACAGGATCCCTTTCAAAAACGATCCCAGAGACCGCATAGATTACGTTAGTACGTGTACAAAATTTCAGATCGATTGATTGTGCGGTTTGACCTGGGCATTGCAGACAAAAAAAAACACACAGAGAAAGTGCCATAAGAGTTCCGTGGTGACGCTCGCTACGCTCGCTCAATCATGTTCAAAACGCACCATATGTAAAAATATGATAAATATGTAGGTTGAGTTTAAATGTATAAAAATTCCTCTCTAGAAGTTACCCCAGGGGCCCGATTCTTTAATTTGATTCCCTATTCTGCTGGAATTCGATTCACGGCCAAATGGATTAACATGACATGGAATCGGATTCAGGAATTTTAAAGTTATAGAATAGGACCTCCGACCCGCATGCTGGAAGGCCTTTCATTGGTTTTCAAAATTCCTCCTGGCAGAATTCCTATGGACAGCAGTGTCCGTACGTAAACACAAATATTCAGATATTGCAGATGATTCAGAATCAGATGGCTCGGTGTGTGACGTAGAATATTCATTTGTCGTATATAGTATATACGACACGTGTAAACACTTTTCTGCACCATTTTATCATACAAACAATATCAGCTCTCTAATACTGTGATCGGATGACATTATTGTCGAGAGTCGATTGACAACTCGATCTTCAGAAGTAGAAGTCCGGACGCTATTTCAATGATTCTTGAGGATGAGCTTATACCAGTATTTCTTGGTTCATAATGTCAGTAAAATGCACTATTACTCTTGAAGATTTTTTTTGTCTGGGGCTTAACGTCGCACTGTTCTGCAGCGAGGCTAATGGCGACGGATGAATGATTATGATGATGATTGGGAGATGATGGTGAAGAGTAGGTAAGGATGGAAGGTGGGAAGGAGGCGGTCGTGGCCTATCAGTGGGGTACCTTCCCAGCATTTGCCTGTCGACTGAGGGAAAACCACGAAAAAAAACCCAATCAGGAAGGACGGCCGCGGGAATCGAACACGGGCCTCCGGAATACAAGTTCAGAGCGTTGACCACTCACCCAACCTGTTCCGTTACTCTTGAAGATCATTACAGAGTTGTCAAAAAAACACTTATAATGCTGGTACCAATGACCATGCAAAATTTGGTAGTGGTCGGTCAAACGATTCCAGTTAATTGGCACACAGATCGAGTTTCTTTCATATTGTAAAAGCTATAAGTACAGACTACAAATCAAGTTTCAGATGAAATTGGAAATCATTAGCACCCTGAATCGGATAGTAATGAATCTTTGGTGAAAAAATTGGCCAGATTCGTTACTTCGTTTAAAATGTAATGCGAAAAATACAACCAAAATAATAGGTAAGAAAAAACAGAGATTCGAGCCGTAAGTTTCAGTCTTTACGAAATATTTATACTGTAAACAAAGCAGAGTTCGCCAAATTGAAGAGAAAATTGTACTAATATTGCTGGATACCACAATGTCAATATATATTTTTAAACAGGAAAATAAGGTACTACGTGAATCAAATCTGTTCGTTATACACTATGTTGTTCCCAAAGTTCTTGATGGGTTTTATTTACACTGAACTTTGTGGGACAAGTGATGAGGGATCTGTTCACTGTGTTTTTCCCTAATACACCACTCAACTCAACTGAAAATCTCTCACTTTATCCTCACACGGTTTTACAGAAGCTACGCAAATCAAGTTCAAACTTTCACATTCTAAATTAAAACCCGTTTGTTAAAAAGTAAACCACTACAAGGACTATATTACGTAACAAAGTTCATTCCTGTGAAGTCTGTAAAAGAACAACACTTCATCGGTATTTTATGTTTCATTTCTTTTCTCTACTCATTCCCGCGAACATGGATTGTGTTAGTTCTGTTCAAACTCACCTCCAACGATAGCGCTGAGGTTTTCAGAAGACCCGTGAGGAATTCCATTGTATATTTTAATTTCTGTAATTGAGACAAGAACAGAATGTTTTATGCTCTAGCGCTAGAGAAAGGTTTTGTTTAATGTGAATTAATATTGTGGTGCGATTGTGCTAACGCTACAGTGTGATACTAGAAGCCCACAATCAGAAGTGGGTGAGGGGGTGAGGGAGGGGGTGTGATGATATTATACATGCCATGTGTTGCTCTCGGGGTGTTTTTTGGAGGCTATGGCGCTAACTTTGTAATGTTTATGGTGATATTACGAAAATACGAAAATGTGAAGGAAAAAAACGCCCTCTAACGATCCAGTGTACGATTTAATGATTCTTCATGACACAGATTACTGCCAAATGGTTATCAGTAATGATTCGAGAAACTGTTCTTAGTTTTCTCTATATATTAAACTATTTTGTGTCACAATATCATTTGGACATTCAAATTCTCCAAATGAAATCCCCCAAATAACTCTCTGAAGGACAGCTCTTATTGGTTTCATTGGTCTTATTCGGCACTTATTCTACTAACAAGCTAATCCTGAATTTCGTATAGCCAGTTATTTTTAAAACTAAAATTAAATTTCAACAGTTAATATTTATGATATTTAATTAAATTATGTACGTACAATTGTATTGTAATAATTATAATTTGTATAGCAGTTTAAAATATATTTTACCATTTCATATATTGAACTCAGTTTGCTTGCTTTGATAGAGTCAACCGTAGGGTATGGTCTCATGGGGTAGCCAGATATATAGTAGGTATACGATACTATTACAGAGAAGAATTATATTGAGAGTGATCCCAGATATTAAGTTGAAAAATGATTAAGACATTTTTACACTACCTTTAATTTTCACTTTTATGTGAAATTCAGCTTAATATATTGTATTATTCTGACACAAAGCTTGTGAGACCTCTGCTAAAGTCCATATCCACCATACAATTCAAATTTGACAATTTCAATCATAAGCCAATTGGATTTCAGAGTTTCATTCAAAACAATATTTCATTGTCAATTGAGAAATCTTGAAATCTTGGTTTGACTGTAAATGAAAATTTAATAATTTTATTTTGGTTTAAAAATGTCTACTTTAACACACAAATAATTATCATTATATTGACTTTCCTTTTCGTTCCATTCCAGCCTTAAATATTAATATACAATTAAATTTAATTGGTTTAGACAATAATTATTTTTGGCTTGTTTTACAATATGAATTAATAACCCTCAGATGAATTGACGTTCATACCGTTTTTGCGGTTGTTTTAATTGAATTTAGATTTCATTTGAAAGTTATTGTATTATGTGGTAAATTAGGTTTGTTTTGTTCGTTTTTCCTTTGATTTTAATAAATAAAGAGTAGGTATATCAAAACATAACTTAACCCATACGGATAAAGCGCGATGAATGTTTTAAACTCATCATGTTCTTTGATTACCTTTCTCTTACAAAAACAGCAAACATTTATAAACAAGTTTAATCGAATTTCCATCTCAACTCTTCTGTGTTTGTTTTGTTTCTCCTTGAATTAATCCTCGGTATAGGTAAATTTGTTATTTGCCCACGGCTTCGTATCTTCGCGAGTCGTCAACAAATTTCAGATCTTCTATTATTAAAAACAACAGCAGTGCTCCGTTCCCATCGCGCATAATTACCTCATTCATGTTCGGCCTTTGTTCATTAATTGTTATTTTTATTTCCACGAGGGCATGTTGCGCCGCAGAACATGTCGAGCTGCATGAACACAACCAGACGGGAAGCTGTGACATTCCAAGGATTTATCTGCCAAGCGAGTTGAACGGATTGGCGAATTATTTCCAGAGTATGGGATCGATATTGCGGCTTGGTTCGAGTCTGAGAATTTGAGACTCATTTTGAACGCAAAGATTCTAAACTGAATTTATTGTGGATATTTCTGGGCAAACCGCTGAAACTTGATACGATGGTTTCAAGTTGATTTTAGTTTTGAATTTATTGTAGAAATTAAACAAGTTTTGTGTTACGACTCTTGATTAAACTACTAGGAAAACGCTCAGTGTACCGCGTTGATGAGCGAGCGCAAATTACGTGTGCAAATTCTCGGACCGGAAATGCTTACACAACGCGCAGGAAACATATTCATCCATATTGAATTGAAATATGATCAACTCAACCAACATAAAAGTATAATATTATGCTTTTCATCGAAACTTGAAAATAGCATCAACTGGTACGCACTGGAAAACATTAATTTCGATACATCAGTTCTGACAGCTATTAAATATGTCAATAAGTTGGGAAGAAAATTTGTAAAATAAGAGACAATGTTGGTCTTACTGACCATGCAAAATATTAGTTTGATCACATTTATTGAATACCATTTACATTTTTCAACCTATCAGGAGATGTTTATTTAAATTTTAACTAATGGATGGATTTCAAAAAAAATGAGTCTGCAAACAGAAAAGGTTGTCTCTACAAGTGTGCAAAATTTCAGATCGATCGGTGCAACGGTGCGACTTCCTAGTGCTCCAGTTAACAGATAAAAACAAAAACAAAACAAAAAACAAAAAAAAACAGGGGTCCTTGCCAAAAGAGCCAAAAGGAGACGCTCGCTCAATTAATGGAAATATACATTATCAAGCTGAACATGAAACATTCTCCATAATGTGGGTTCAATACTAATTACTTTAAAAATTATCACAAGTGTTGTTTGGCTTTAGCATGTGTGTCAATAACGAACAGCGTGATGATGATTTTAATTGACAGTCAGTCAATCAAGTGTTATCAAGTGGCGGCGGCTGTACTTCAATTGAGTACAATTAAATGCAACAAATTCGTGTCGAGTCAGATAACAAGCAAGTGTCAAGTGTTGTGTAAATGTTGAAATTGCGTTCCAGAGTCTTTTGGACGGAGTGTGTAGCTCGGGTCAACAATTCATTTCAAACTGTTTTTTAAATAAGTGCTTTTTTAGTCTGCTAAATCCAGCATAATAATATTTTATGAGCGTCGGCTGGTGGGGTTTTGTCGGGGGCGGATGGGGTGGGTGAGGGGTGAGAGGGGTGAGGGAGCAGCTTAAACAACGTACGCGGCCACTTGTTATAATTATATTCAAACTCGCTCTTGTTATTTATTTGTTTTCAACTCGCGAAGCGAATTTGTGTCAAATTACTCTCAACTGGGCTGCACCGAGTAGCCCGCCGGTTTATTTGGCAACAATGCATCTCGCATTCGCAAGCAAGCTGGTCGCAGAGAGAAAGCAGTGATATTGCACGTCGAGTGCGTCTCAACTTGCCACTTGCTCTCGTTTCACACTCACATCCACTGACACAGAAGATCTACGTGTCCGTTGACCAACTCTTCATTCTTCAACGTTCATTAACGTATCAAGTGTTAGTTGCAATGCTATACGGTTTCTACATTTGAAACCTATCGCTTCAGGCTTATACAAAGAATGCGTTTAAATGTGTCAACCAATGATTGTGAACCCAGGCGTTGATGGAAGAACAATCGACACCCCAGGTTATACTCTCTGCATTTTTTGAATAAATCGAGTTGACTAACGCAAGTTGTCATATCCATAGAACTATTTAAATTTGTTACTTCAACCCTGGGTTTAGTTCTCAGATTGCTTTGTAAACAATTCATATGCACATTTTCTTATTCTATTTTATCATTGATATGGATAAGTGAGTGTAGATGTCTATGGTTAAATCAAGTTAAATCTTGGGGCCTGTAATTTGCAGGATCTCTTCAAGTAGCAAAGTCTTTTTGTAGTATTGCCGTACCTAACTTTCTGCCCAAGTGAGGGGATTAAAACCATGTAACATTCTTTCGTACATCGATATTATGTTAATCTCATATTTAAGATTAATGTCTTAAATGTTATTAGAAAATATGGAATGATCGGAATTTAGTGATATTATTTTAAGTTGCAAATATCAATAACCCTCATTGTTTCATGCCGAATGAAACTCAAAAGGTAACCCAAAAATTAAAAGTGTCCAATAAAATAAGGGACCTGTATAAATTCATTGCACTCAAGTTTCAAGGAACACAACAGAAGGCAGAATATTTGATTTTGTTCAAACATTTCTGACTTATTTGTTGACTTTCCATGTCTTCCACAATATATTTAATGTGTAAAAGTTTGCAATTCCCGTTGTTTCGTTATACATTCTGTTCTCTCGAAATAAGGCTTATGAGGATAAAAACTTTGTTGTCAAACTTACAGGGTGAAATGGAAACAGTTGGAAACTACTTAATTTTATATAGGCATAATGATCAGATTACATAATGGATTTTGAAAGAGTCTAAAAAATATGTTTCAAAGAATCACTTTGAAAGACTGACGAAAGAAAAATGAAAGTTGTAGCTTTGCGATTTCTTTCTCTGGGTCACATTGGATTGTATGTGCGCGTAATATGAGAAACACGCTGTAAACTCTTCTTCTAAAACAAGTAGAAAACTACCTTACTACAATTTTAAGTACAGAGTCGTAAAAAGGATCCACGTTATAATGTAATATGCCATCATGATATGTCAGACGTTAAGTGAGTATCAAATCCAACATCTGCCACCATTTGTAATATTGTTGTCCAAAATTATGTTATTGATTTTTGTAATATGTATTTTTTGTGACAAGTGATCTAAATATTCCAATAATTTGTTCTTTAAACCCGCTGCGAATGTAAATATTATAAATGCCACTATGTAAGTGAATACCAGACAGATAGTGAACGATGGAACTTTGATTCGTTTTCACACATGCAAACCATGCCTCGTCACAGTTCAATGTTTAGAATGATGGTATCATCCTTGATATGAAGCATATTGCCAGTGCAGCTGATCCATTTACAACTATTTGAGCCAACAATGCATAACATTATCGCCATGGAATTCAATACAAATTCATACCAATCTCAACACAAACATACATTTACTCAAGCGTACCTTTTGGTCATGCAGGGGTCTGAATAGACGCTACCACATTGTGATTGCGGAAAGATCCATTGAATGAATACATAAAGCAGGCCTTCAATAATTGGACGATATTTGTCTGATATTTGGAAATTGAATAAAGAAATTTTTCTGACAGCAATAAAATAATTAATATTTTCAAGAAAGTTTCAAAGTCATTCAAATTGACGTCATATTTTAGTTTAGAAATCGACGTTTGCTGAAACTGAAATATGAATGTTGAGTTGGAACAAAACGATGCAAACTAAATGAAAACTAAGACAATAATTTCACAGTGGAGTGAGAGGTAACTTAATTCAAAGCTCACTCGCTTCATGTAAAGAGTAACCTTTGTTAGGAGGTTCGTTCACCTTCGTTCATTAAAACTTTTGCGATCACCAATATGCTTGGTTCAAAGACTGCAATAAAAATAACTTATAATAATTGTTGTAGACAAGTAAACATATAACTTCTGTCGAGTTTTACTGGTCAACATGATTGAATTAGCATTGATAGAAGTCTGTCGTGGCCTAATCGATGGGAACTAACTCAGTAAGTACTTGGCAGTAAAACCTCGGTCATGGACTGGAATCGAACTCGGACCTTGTGGGTTACTCTCTCCATGATTGAGTTGCCTAGACTCAAAACAGGCCATCTCAAATAAAAATCATTTTGAGTTATATTCAGAATTCTCAATTTTCCTCTTTCTGAGTCTTGTAAATTCAAAACAACACTTAAAAGTATTCTCCTATTCAAGACGTGGTTAAAATCACATGCGCCAAGCTATTAGTATAGGAATTGCAACTGGTTTTTCTCTAAACTTTGACAGTAGTTGTTCTTGTAGGTAACTCAAATGAAGGATATAGAATAAAAACCTGCCATCTTCAAAAATATATTAGGAGTGTTGTTATGTAATTAAATAATGTTTTAAATTCTCCATATTCTAAATACAAAATAAAGTAAAATACATCATTTCTTCCCTTTCAAAACGCGGATTGCTGACTGATTCAGAATTCAGAATTTGTATACGAAATAAAACCCGGTAAAATTTCCTTTTAAATCTTTTGTAAAATCTTTTACAGAAATGTACGTGCTTTATATGATAAAACATTTCACACAACCGTTGACAGAACATTTTACCATCAAATTGTTGTGTTACGGTAAAATTTCTCTGAAGAAAAGATTTTATAAATGATTTTATAGGAGACTTTAGCGTGTAAATAGGGTTATAGACTGGATTTATCTCCCCGCTTGCGAAGTGCAGATGGCCCGTGTGCTTGTAGATAATGTTGACAAGTACATCATGCAGCTGCAGTGAGAGTGAGGCTGTACTCACGGTATAGCCGTAGCGTTCCCTCAGCCCTGCCCAGCGAGTTGGTCGACACGCAGTTGTAGGTCCCAATGTCCGCTTGGCTGAAGCTCTTGATCAGCAGCCACATGAAGACTTTGTACGCAGACCGATTCTCCCGGATAGAATACTTCGGACTGAAACACACAATGCACAACAGATTGGTAATCAGCTCCGAGTCCAGGATCAAAGCAGGTCTTTGTCGCAGTTCTTTCACTGATTTCACGAGACATCCGGCTGACTTCTATAACTCTCAGTCTCCCATTCAAGTAGACAGCAAGCGTCAGGAAGATTATCTCAATATTGAGAGTACATTTTCGTTTCTTGTAACCACTTCTCTTCTTCCGTCATTCAAGCAAGGAACTGACGTAATATGACCATTTGGCATGTCTGTATCATAAAAATTATTTTCTTGTTAAAACTTTATACGCAGAAAGGAAAGTTAAATAATACCCCATAAAAAACACTTCGTGTAAAAATACCAGCCAAGTCTCTTCAACTAAAAAAAAATATGAAATCTAAAAATTCTGCACAGAAAAGTAGCGATATCAAAAAATTAGCCAAGTCAAAACTTTATTTGAAAATCAAAAAATACTTGGCGCATCGTGTATATAAATAGCTTAGAAGTATAGGCCAGATATAAAATATACATCAAATATAATAGTAAACCTATAATGCCCTAAAAAAACGATGCGCCA
Organism: Leuctra nigra; assembly: GCA_934045905.1. Taxonomy (NCBI): domain Eukaryota; kingdom Metazoa; phylum Arthropoda; class Insecta; order Plecoptera; family Leuctridae; genus Leuctra; species Leuctra nigra. Next base: position 34,573,071 of record OW203764.1, on the reverse strand, counting down.
AGTATTTTTTGATTTTCAAATAAAGTTTTGACTTGGCTAATTTTTTGATATCACTACTTTTCAGTGCAGAATTTTTAGATTTCATATTTTTTTTTAGTTGAAGAGACTTGGCTGGTATTTTTACACGAAGTGTTTTTATGGGGATATCACTCCTTTTTTTAGTTTATTCTTACAACTTGTGACACATATCGAATGAACAATTACTAAATCCTTTAAAAAAATCACCCTTTACAATTTGGTTAGGTACTACTAATGAAAGACAGCGTATGGTTCTAAATATTTGCTTTAAATGATCTTTTATGAAGAATAGCAAAGGTTTCATTCCAATCGGTCAACCCAGTTCCGAGATATGGCAACACTTCGGTTTTCAAAATGGCTGCTGAACGTACTGCACTGCCACATAGAATTTATATCTATAAATTATGTGTATCATTTTAAGTTTTCTGAATATGTATTTATTGTATAGGAGGGGAATATAATAATTTATAAATTTTATTGACGGCATTTCCGGTCTCATAAATAGGAAAATTCTAGTTTGACTGTTCCTATTCCATAGAGATGGCCTTCCGAATCGTTTGGCGCTAGTTTCATGCCGATCTGTCTACCAGTTTTCGAGATATGACGTTACTTCCGGTTTCAAAATGGCGGCTGAATTCTCTGACCCCTTGAATTATAATTTAAACATGATTACATTTTATTATAAGCTGTCTCAAATAGTATATTTATTGCATCAAAATGTAAATTTGTGAGATTATTAAAATGTGTGACGTCATTTCCGGTTTCGGTATAGGAAACTGCAAATATTATTGATGATAATACATAAAGATGACCGTCTTAATTGTTTAGCGCTGGTATCGTTCAAATCTATTTAACCGTTATTGAGATATGATGTCACTTCCGGTTTCAAAATGGCGGCTTCCGGTTGGTTTTATAACAAGTCACATGAGATGTCAAAAGTACATACGTAACATAAATATCAAAATAATCGGATCAAACTTTGTCGCCGAAATGCCAATCGATGTATTTCAAATTTAATTACGTCATTTCCGGTTTCATTAACATAATTTTTAGTCTTTTGCTACTGATGACCTATATAGTTGCCCGTCTAAATCGTTTGGCGTAAATTTTGTTCAAATCGGTCCAGCCGTTGTTGAGATATGACGTCACTTCCGGTTTCAAAATGGCGGCACAAAAAAAGTCATGGGGGCGAGGGCAAATCAGACGCCAAAAGTGCACACGTGGTAAAAATTTGAGATCAATCGGTTTAGCCGTTTAGGCTGTGGCCTGTTTACCGGATTTGAATTCCAGGAGACTACTACGTTACTAAGATTACTGATTAAAACCGCCCTAAAACACTGTTTTCACGGCTCTCTAGCTCGCAAAGGGCGTAACCTATTGTTCCAAAATTTGGTATATGTTGTAGGGTGGGCCATAGCTCGAAATTAACATATTTCGCAACAATGTGAGATTTTCCAATTTTAAGATCCAGTAGGCCGAAAATGCCACTTTGATATGCTTACAGTAAAAGTGGGTTGCTCAAGCCTTTTTAAATGAGAGTGTGCGCGCGCCGTACGACTTGGCTGGCGTGAAGCGACCGCTCCACTAGATCTTCTCAAACTACCCATGTAATAAGGTCCGTGACCTCAGCACCCCCTGTAATACATTATTGGCTAGTTTTTCTACGTTCTGCTAAATCGATTATCCCCACCTGATGAAAATAGTAGCGTCCAAATTTTAAATATTTGATAATTACTATGCCAACAATCAATAACATTCCTTGAATTACCACTTAAACTTAACTACTGATTTTAGAAGAGCATTGATTATTATTAGTATTGTTTAACATCGCACTGTTCTGCAGCTAGGCTAATGGCGACGGAGAATGATTAATGATGGTGAAGAGTGGAGAAGGATGGAAGTTGGGATGGAGGCGGTCGTGGCCTATTAGTACGGTACCTTCCCAGCATTTGCCTGTCGACTGAGGGAACACCACCAAAAATACTCCATTCAAGAAGGAAGGCCACGGGAATCGAACCCTTGAACCTCCGGAATACAAGTTCAGAGCGTTACCTCTGAGCCAAACATGATCCATTTAATTATTAATAATTTGTACCTATTAATGCCAACACTCTTAAATATCAGGACGTACAAAGAAAACAAATTATGTAGATATACTAGGATATTATGTAGTGCATGTGTATAATTCCTAGACAGATAATGTCTGCTATAACTGCCCGCTGCAATGGCGAGCGTATTATGAGGAATAAACGGATCTCATGTTTCATCACGTCATGCAAACAATACTAATTGCAGACATCTTCAATTAAGCCATGTCATGTGATATTACGTGCATAATCAAGTATTCTATTTGAGGTGAATTCACTGCACACTGAAGTTCCCTCCTGATGTTATTGCAGTCGGCCGCCCACTAGCGCCATGATAGTTAAACCCATTTCTCCGATATTGAAATGAAATTATTACCTAGGTAATGCGGTGATAAACGGAGCCCTCGTAATGCATGCGAATTAATATGAGTGTGAAATGTGCTTTTTTGCAGACCTTGGGGACCTTAAAGAAGATCAAGGTCCACTAAATCTCAGCTTAGTGGACGATTTAGTGGACCTTGGGTGAAGATATCCTAACGTAATGCGTCGAAAGCATGATAAAATATTTGAAATGTTTTATTTCAAAACGAGTATAAAATGTCAATGACTCTTGAATTTCTTGACCAATTTGTCTGAAAGTCTGATGGTTCCGATGATGGGACCTGGTGACGACTTTCTCGTACGCCATGGAGACATTTGCTTGTGCGAATCCTAAATATTGAAGTCCCCGCTCTGACGGTAACGACATTTCGTTATCATTTACTCGCATTCAGTATTTATTTATGCGTAAATAATCACAAACTTGGTGAATATATTATTTTTTCACATTATGCGTCCAAAACAGAATAGGTCATAACGAAAATATTTTTCTTAAATCTCAATTAAAGTGATATTATTTATACCAATTCTATTGTTTAAAATACCGTATAATCTAAATCAAAATTCATTCTAACTAGACAAGTTCATTCAATACCATATTCTACAGTAATTGAATTTCAATCGATGTTGGATAAAACGTATTGCACCAACGCACTCTCTACATTACAGTATGTTGACAGATGTGCTCATGCGCACAAGGCGATCGCCTCCCATTGTATCAGTGAGTGAACTGCTTCGGAAACCGAAGTTGTTGAGGACAAAAGAACGTTTTATCTCGTAGAATACGTAGAAGTATTAAATAATGAAAATAATATTTCTTCACGAAACTTCTCTCTCAGAATCTCTTCCATATAGATTATATCACTCATCACTATAGAACTACGGCAGAAACAAAATCATAGATCTTATCAATACGTATTGTTTCTGGAGCAACTTGTTCGAACTACGCCTATTAGGCTATTGATGAAGCCATGCGTGCTTCTCATATAGTTAAGAGAGTGTAGTTGAAACCACAAGATTTCAGAATAATGAATGTATGGAAATTGAGATACACCAGAACGCGGAGATTATTTTTTATTGTGTGATGCATACAAGAAATCGACTTACAAAGATTTATAGAATTCTCCAAATTCATATTATTTTAAAGCAGTAACAATTGCAACGACGTTATTATAATAAATACCAACTGCAATGTGAAAAGATTTTCCTCGAGTGGGACTCGAACCCACGACCTTCCGATATCCAGTCAGATGCTCTACCAGCTGAGCTATCGAGGCAGTTCACAGTGCAGCGGCTGTGTTCCAATATAAGCTGCGTGAGCAACTTACCGATTTTGAAGATAGGGTCAGAAGACCGTGAATTTCATCCACGTTTGACAACTGACTAACTTCATTCGACTTGGTTTTCTCATAAGCTGATGAGTGCGCATATGTATGAAATATGATTATTACTGAATCCCTCAGTTAGGTGAATGTTAATAAATACCAACTGCAATGTGAAAAGATTTTCCTCGAGTGGGACTCGAACCCACGACCTTCCGATATCCAGTCAGATGCTCTACCAGCTGAGCTATCGAGGCAGTTCACAGTGCAGCGGCTGTGTTCCAATATAAGCTGCGTGAGCAACTTACCGATTTTGAAGATAGGGTCAGAAGACCGTGAATTTCATCCACGTTTGACAACTGACTAACTTCATTCGACTTGGTTTTCTCATAAGCTGATGAGTGCGCATATGTATGAAATATGATTATTACTGAATCCCTCAGTTAGGTGAATGTTAATAAATACCAACTGCAATGTGAAAAGATTTTCCTCGAGTGGGACTCGAACCCACGACCTTCCGATATCCAGTCAGATGCTCTACCAGCTGAGCTATCGAGGCAGTTCACAGTGCAGCGGCTGTGTTCCAATATAAGCTGCGTGAGCAACTTACCGATTTTGAAGATAGGGTCAGAAGACCGTGAATTTCATCCACGTTTGACAACTGACTAACTTCATTCGACTTGGTTTTCTCATAAGCTGATGAGTGCGCATATGTATGAAATATGATTATTACTGAATCCCTCAGTTAGGTGAATGTTAATAAATACCAACTGCAATGTGAAAAGATTTTCCTCGAGTGGGACTCGAACCCACGACCTTCCGATATCCAGTCAGATGCTCTACCAGCTGAGCTATCGAGGCAGTTCACAGTGCAGCGGCTGTGTTCCAATATAAGCTGCGTGAGCAACTTACCAGGAAAATCTTTTCACATTGCAGTTGGTATTTATTAACATTCACCTAACTGAGGGATTCAGTAATAATCATATTTCAGACGTTATTATAAGTTATATTTCTTTGGCAACAAAAAATATTTCTTTGGTATATTTGGTATATTTCTTTGGTAAAGCTCCGCGTAATGGCTGGGATTACGCAATATTGCACAGCCATTAAACACCTTTAAGTGAAAGAGATGACAAGGATTTAAATTAGTCAAAGTTACTCCCATCATGCTACATTTTATAATATAATCAAAATGTATCATTTAAAATATATTGTGAGATACCACACTTTTAATACGAGGCGATGCTTTTTATCCACCCTGTATGCCTGGTCGCTTATCAGAAACTGTATAGCCAATTTCATCAACCATAATACGTATTCAAACAATTCAGCTTTTTGTCGATGAATATTTGAGTTACCTTAACGCGGTCATCCAGAGCTGCCATTTAAATGATTAAAGAGAGTCTATTGGTGCAAAGCCGTGAGTTTCAACCAATGTCGGGAGTAACGGGACTGATACTGTTCCAACACAGAGGAGGGCATAGAATTGTGTGCACAAAGCTAATGTGGCGAATCGTTCGACAAAGTAGCCAAGTAAAGCTCCGCGTAATGGCTGGGATTACGCAATATTGCACAGCCATTAATTACGATTGCCTTGTACACAATTCCATTGAAACACTCGCTGTGGGGTGGAGAAATACATAATAATTCCTATGCTAAGGGATATTTAAAGTTGGATGGGGCGATTGAGGATTAGTGTACAAGTATGCCGTTAAAACATTTCCCCGGTTGGAAATATCACTAATCTAGGTGAAAAGTACAAGTCTAAATCTGGATGCGATAATAATGAGTTTTCCAGAGTGGTTATGTGATTTTGTTATTTTCGATTTTCTATGACATAATGGAAATGCCCTAATGATTTTTTTTAAATGTGTCTCAGTGAACTCATTGAAAAGCGAGACTATGTATGTATTTTCAATTTGAATTTTTATGAAACTTTGCGACAGACTTGGCCAGCCGGCATGTTTATGTGAATAAATATATTATTTGACCTAAAGTGTTGTTGAGCTCTCTAACGTACTCCAATAAAACAATTAAGAAATATAATTTATTTGGGGGGATCTTCTTTCTACAGAAATTCAGAGAAAATGTCATTTATTTTAAAACTATATCAATCTATTTTCCGATGTAAACCAAGAGACCGGTCTTTTTAAAGTGAATCTAATGTGGTGAAATTTGCCTAATCCGTTACTTTGTTTGACCAGAAATGCAAAAAACACAAATATATAGATTCGAAACATATAATTTGAATTTAGACACTCGTTTAGAAACGCAAAGGAATAGTTTGGACTAAAGAGACTAGACCTACACTTCCCCCGCCCCACCACAGGGAAAGAGCGTCAACTTCCAATGCTGCCAATGCTAATCCTTGAAGCACAAAACAGTCATCTGAGTTACTACCGCAAGCGCCATATCTTCCACGTGACAATGGAAGTAAATAAACAGTCGATGGCTCAGTCGATATATTATCGTCATGATTCGTAAGTAAACGCATTAAATACATAAAATGTAATTAAAAGTACATTTGTTTATGCATTAATATATTTATTTATAAGTATATACGTAAATATTCATATAAATATTTACATATTTAGATTAAATACGTAACGAATAGTTCTCTCAGTTCCCACCACCACAGCATTTCAGGAGCGCTACGGTTTGTAACTCAGATTTTAGAATTGCCATTTTCAGACCGCGAAAATCTGGAAGATGACGCTCTTTACGTGTGGTGGGGCGGGGGAAGTTTAGGTCTAATCTCTTTAGTTTGGACTGAGGAAATGGTGACATTTTGTAATCTGAATAAGATGCCTGGAGGCCAATTCTTGAAATTCATTCACGTTTTACAAGCGTTTTACGTTGGCATTGTATAAAACTGCAATAAGTTGAATGCTAAATTCCTAGTACAACTAGTTCAAGTTTCAAACAATGAAACGTGAACGGATTCATAACCTGGAAGTTCAAGAATAGGCCTTTAGGGGAGGTACTAGGGGATGTGTACAGTGGTGGAAAGTAGACCGTGTCATTCTGGCTCTCTCACTCAGAACATAAACATGTTTTTATATGGAGCAGAGAGAGATAACCAGCACAGCTACTTGTTTCCACGCTTGTACTGCGTAACTTCAAAACGCAATGACCGAACAACTTCAAATTGATTTTATCGCAATTTTCTTCCAAAATTTGCATGCAAAATTCCAAAACAACGAAATTCCAAAACAAAAAATCAAATATTACCTACCTTCATTCTGGGTTGAATTAACAATTTCAGTTTGATTCATACACTAATTGCTCCTCATTGTTTCACCTAACAGAATATGTGTACATGTTTTACAATCAGCCCACATTGTACCCCCCATTTTTGCATGTAAAAATCAGTAAATATGCAAAACAAACCTAAAAGCTACGTCATTATTTACTCCGAAGCATTTACTGAACAATTTTACTAAATATCTGAAATGAGGAAACGCTCACCCGTCGAGCAGCATTTCGCCCCTGTTTTTCACCCAGTAGTTGATTGTGTTCGGAAACGCTTCGACGTAGCATTCCAATTGGACGTCTGTGCCCAGTGGCGCCCCCAGCAGCTGGTTGGGGACTTTCACTATCGGCGCAACTAGAGGGAAAGAAATTGCCATCAGGTACATTATTTATTAGTTACACAGAACGATTTACAGTGATACCGGGGTAGTATTTTGTAGCCGTTTTCACTGAGTTCTCGTTTCATTGTAATGTTATTCTTATGGTGGTGAGGAGTTCACACAAAAGAGGTTGAAAAGAATAAAGCTCACTTTTAATAATAAATGTGAGATATTTTAAAATTGTACAATTGACAAAATGAAAAAATGAAAATGATTTTCCTTAATTCTACCTTCGTTTCTTAAAGTTTCTGTTAAAGTTGTCTTATAAGTTCAAAGATATTAAATAAAAATTAAAGGAACACCCCTGATATCCTTCTGGTATAGTTAACTATTCAAAATTGTGAGATAAAATAAAGTTTGCAGTGGCATTAAATGCACTTGGTACAGAATATTAAAATATGAACTTTACTGTTCTTCGATAATGTAAACCTAAACTATTATAACATTCAAGCGTTACAATACCTATAACATTCAATTCAAACATCTTGTCCCCCGATCGCAGTCTACTGTGACACACACACACACACACACACACACACACACACACACACACAGTCTACTGTGATCGGGATACTGTGATCGCTTGAACGTTGTAATAGTTTTACATAATCCAAGAACAGGTTGGTACAGATAGTACAACATATTCCCAGGTTCCCAGAAAACAGGAAATATTTCACTTTAGAAGCTTCGGATTTAATTGCATAGTTTATTCATTATAACTTTCAAATTGTATTATAGAGACAACTATATTCTGCTTCAAACACTTTCAAAATAGCTCACCGTCAAGCTTGAAATCAGCAAATACGTGCTCTTGTTATGCACCAAACAAACAGCTTCAACGGCAACGTTGGAATGCAATTTGCTGCATGTTTGAGTGCAACCAACCACCTGTTCACAGAGCCACCGTGAGTGGTGGTTTGAGTGCAGCAATATTGTCTATGTAGTAATGGTTTTAAATGCACTTCAGGGACTAGAGGGCATCTTGAAAAGCAGAGCATAAAGACACAAAGGATATTCAAGGTAATTTCACATGTAGTCAACTGTCGTTCTTTATTAAGTAGTTTGCGTGGGTTTAAAGCTGGAACGTAAATGTGTATTGCGAGCTTTGACATAGCACAGATTGATGTGGAAAGAGCGCAACGCTCTAGTTTATAACTTGTTTTGCGGTTAATGAAACTGCATTTATAAATAAACTAAAGGTTTTAAACATGTAGAGAAGTTCCAGAGAGAACTTTGTTGATGATGTTTTGACATTACATGCAGTTTAAATATAGTTTGATAGTTATAAATTAATTATAATTCTATTCTTTGTTGATGGTGAAATTGTGTGGTGTTACTTTATTTTCATTGCATAGCAATATGACAGCAGTTCTCATATAGGGGGTTGAAAAATATAGCTGATCTTTGAACTAAACAAAAATATCAAATTGTGAGTAGTCCTCGTAATTCCTTAAACGTAGAAACGTGTACGTTATTTGCAGATATTTCCATTCGTTACACCTAAAGAATCAATACAAAATATTGTGAGCTCCCTTGTTGTTATGCGGTGGAATTTAAAACCTACAGTTCTCGACGATTAAAAACGATTGTTTAAAAGTTCGAGTGGGCTCTTTATTCCAAATATTAAATACAAAATAGAATTATCAAAACAGCCTGACGTATATTTTGGATATGATAATGTTATACACATACAGTAAACGATCATGATGATATTGATAATCTGTCCAAATTCATTTTGACCCGGTGAAATATTAGTTGACATTTCAATGGGCGCATTCGAATGAAAATGATGGACTTTGAAAAAACAAACACATTTTACTAGGAAAACGCTCTGATTAACGCGTTGATGAGCGAGCACGGATACGCGCAACACCTCGAACCGAAATTATGTTTATCGAAAATGTCATTAAAAGCCAATAATTCTTGAATTTTGTCACAGACTGTATGAAAATCTCCAACAATTCCTAAAATATTGGTCCCAATAACCACGCAAAGTTTTAAGTTGATCGATTGAACCTTTATGATTGAACGATTCCTTGTTAATTTCCAAAAATCACAGGATATCGTTCAAAAAAATTTTAAACGGTCATATCAGTTTCATAATATACGTTTGAAAGTTTCTGCTCTAACAACCTTGAAGTGAAGATTCGAAGATGCCGTGAAATATGAAATTCGAGAAGTATGATAGCCAACACGCAAAATATCCGTAAACTGTCAATAACTTTTGAATTTAAACACAGTTTAGTCTGCAAATTGTCAAAAATACAGATAATGTTGGACCCGATGACCATGCAAAATTTTAAGTTGATCGGTCAAACGGTTCTGGTTTAAATTTCAAAAAGCACATAAAATATTTTTTTAAATTTTAACCAATGGGAGGATTTGGCTGAAAATTTGTAAAATAAGAGACAATGTTAATGTTAATGACCATGCAAAATATAAGGTCGATCACATTTGTCGTAGTCCATTTTCATTTTTCAGCCTATCAGGAGATGTTTATTTAAATTTCAACCAATTAATGGATTTCAAAAAAATTAGGGTCTGCAAACAGAGAAGGTTGGTTTTACATGTGTGCAAAATTTCAGATCGATCGGTGAAACGGTGCAACCTGTGTATCGGCTATTAGCAGCCAAAAAAAAAAAAAAAAAAAAAAAAAAAAAACAGAGGTCCGTGCCAAAAGAGCCAAAAGGAGACGCTCGCTTCGCTCACTCAATTATTTTTGCTCTCATTTGAATATAACTTGAAATTAAACGAGGAAAACGCTCTGTGTAACGCGTTGATGAGCGAGCACGGATACGCGCAACACCTCGAACCGAAATTCTGTCTCAAATTTCGTCACAGATTTGTACGAAAATCTCAAAATCCTCCTAAAATATTGGTCCCAACGACAGTGCAAAGTTTGAAGTTGATCAATCAAACGGCTTCTTGTTTATTTTTAAAAATCACTGGAACACGTCAAAAAATATACAATGGGGCTTTGCTGGGACCACTCATATGATATTAGTGTGTGTACAAAATTTCAAATCGATATGTTGAACGTTCATGTGTTTGGTAGAGCCTTCGTATATTGTATCCGAATTCATATGCGTTTGCAAGTTTCTACCCTAAAGAAAGTAAAGTAAAGTAAAGTAAAAACGTCTTTATTTGATACGGCGAGATTAAGCACTGACGGCTTTTCTTCCGTCAGTGCTCTAATTTAACAGAACACGCAAAATGTCGGTAGAATGTTAATAACCTTTGGATTTAACGACAGATTAGTCTAAAAATTGTCAAGAATTCAGATAATGGTGGTCTTTATGATTATGCAATTTTTTAAGTTGAACAACTTAAACAACAACTTTATTAAAATTAAAGCCGGTAAAATTTTAATTTTACTTTTATTTAATTTTTTAATTTAATTTTTTAATTTTAATTTTAATTTTAATCTGAATTTTAACGGCTTTAATTTTCAAAAAAAATTGCAGTATCTCGTTCAAAAACTATACCTGGGACCACTCACATGAAATTAATGTGTGTACAAAATTACAGACTATAAGCGGTTGAACGGTTTAGCCTGGGCATTGCCTACACAAACACAAACACAAACAAAATAACAAAGAAGAAACGCACAGAGAAAGTGCCGTAAGAGTCCCTTGGTGACGCTCGCTTCGCTCAACATGTTATAATCGTCGACTCGCAGAGTTCGAAACTTAGATGTAGCAAAAACGCGTTGTTTCTCTTGAAAACGCAAAGTATACATGCGCAATAGCATTAGCTGGCTAATATCATCTACTTACAGTTGACGTTGAGTATGATCCTCTTGCTGACGGCCGGAGGGACGTCGTTGGAGGCGATGCAGAGGTAGGCGCCCATCTGGCGTCGCTCCAGGCGCCAGAAGTGCAGCAAACTTCCGTTGTACGAACCGACTGCAACATACCAAACAAACTTTACTTCATTACAAGTTATCATGGGTAATGGATATGATGCTCCCATGGCATCGGGGCAGCTGAGAGGTAAACAAGCAATGAACAAGATATCATATCAACCACGATCCGACATAATATCTAGATCCAGGGGCTGGATTCACAAAGAAGTATAACTTTGTGACCAAAAAAACTAATATATATATTAGCTATTACCATGTTTTACCGGCATATCGTTATGAATTTAATTGTACAAATTCCCGTTTATAATGATAATACCAAGTATTAACATGGTAATATCATGGTAAGAGAGACATTGGTAGTTATAATGCTATACCGGCATAAAGTTATGCCAGAATAAGGTTTAAAACCTTTTGTGAATCTAGCTCCAGGGCCTTCGTTTTTTATTAGTGTTTAACGTCGCACTGGTCTGCAGCTAGGCTATTGGCGACGGATGGATGATTATGATGATGATTGGGAGATGATGGTGAAGAGTAGTTAAGGATGGCAAGTGGGAAGGAGGTGGTCGTGGCCCATTCGTAGGGTACCTTCCCAGCATTTGCCTGTCGACTGAGGGAATACCACACGAATAAACCCCCGTCAGGAAGGATGGCTTTGTAAATCACAGTCTTCTGGATTCCACATTGGACACTTTGGCCGAATGACGTGAACCTTTAATTTTACGTTATAAATATACCTTGCCGCATCAACAAACGAGCTCAAACTTGGCTCTATAAAATATCTCTAGCGTTGATATCCATGTATTCTCATTAACTTTGACCCTTGATCATGCCCATGAAATAATAACAAATGAAGGTCAGGCGCTAATATGGGATGCCCTCCAAAACCCATGCTGTCGAGAGACCCATAAGGTGGAGGGAGGTCGTCACCCTAACCCCCAAACACCCCCTGCAGTCTCTCTGTCCCAACAGCAGAAACTAGCAAGACACCTGTCAATGCCACGTTCATTACTTCCCAGTCTAGACTCGAAACAACCCAAATTGCATAGATGACAGTTGTGTTGCCTAACCTCCGGCAAAGAGCTGTTATCTAATGTTATTATCTGACCCACTGACCCTCTAGTTGGTCTCTATTGCAAGAGGGTAGACCATATGCGGTCATCTGACGGAACTGAGAGGTAACGCTCTAAACTTGTATTCCGGAGGTCCGTGTTCGATTCCCGCGGCCGTCCTTCCTGACTGGGTTTTTTTTGTTATATTCCCTCAGTCGACAGGCAAATGCTGGGAAGGTACCCTACTAATGGGACACGACCGCCTCCTTCCCACCTGCCATCCTTACCTACTCTTCACCATCATCTCCCAATCATCATCATAATCATTCATCCGTCGCCATTAGCCTCGCTGCAGATCAGTGCGACGTTCAGCCCCAGACAAAAATGTGTCCTGCGGCTTGCCTGCCAATGTGAGCAAATAGGGCTATTCTCTATCCCCTGGACCCCTTCTTTTGACGCTGACCCCACCAACCACCCTCAATGTTGGTGATCTGGGGGGAGGGGGGGGGGGGGGGTCTGCTTATAGTAGTCTGCAGGCAATCTGTGGATTATTTTATTTTTAAAACCAGTATTTTATGAAATCCTTAGTTCTCTCAACCTGGAGTCTGGAACTAATAATAGAGATGATTCTAACAATGGATGTGGTTCTGGACTCCAAGATGAGCTAACTCAGGTGTTCGTAAAATAAATCCAATCCACAGATCGCCTGCTGCCTACTTTAGTGTCTGTAGACAATGACTTGCGTAAGACGTTATATAGAACACTGTCACGTGGTGTGGTCACGTGCTCGTCTGACGTCATCACCCACGTGACTTCTGTCAGTTGCATTCTTCCGGGATGCTTCTTCATGCTCATGCAGACATGGAGGTGGGGAAGTAACAATACAATACTCTTATATTGCTCGGGTAAACGAACTTCTTACTCGAATTTACAGTTGAAAAGAAGTACATTTTGTAAGTAACGGGACGAGCAAGGTTCGTTAAAGTGTTCTTTTTATTCACACTAACAGAATTTTAATACATCAGCGAGTAACGCAAATATTTTACTCAAAAAGGACATATTTTTCACGTATTTACTCACTCAACACACTGGAGTACATCTCAACATCTGGTACGACCTCAAATATTAAGGATCACATCGAATGGTTTGCGTTAAGTTTTCTTATTTATAACCAATCACAAGAACAATTATGTGAGAACAATTTCATACGATTATTTTACTATTCATTTCGCATTTAACGCACTGAAATCGTATCAAAAATCTGTGTCCTGTATTGCATTATTTAGTATAAAGTGAGCTTGATATGTACGATACTAATTGGTTTTTAAAATTCTGTTAGTGTGAAAATAACTGAAATCTCTTTGAAGAACCACGTCCTGCGGGGTGTGAACTCGACCTTTAACCTCTTGCTGTCCAGGATCCATAGTCCAGTATTATAGTTGTAGAACGAAATGATAATCAAGCCTTCGCATTGCTTGCGAATTCAAATGTGTGTGAAATAACTAGGAAACAATCTCACCAAAAGGCAGTGATTCACATTTGGCAGTGATTTGCCAAATCTTTAAATAAAATGTACAACTTTTTCAATCAAAGCGTAAAATGTGTATGATATGTCAATTACTCTTGAACTTTTTGCCTAGAGAAAGAAAAAGAAAAAGGAGGAAGCAAAAGAGTACCGCTCGTTAGTGTGAATGCGTGATGCTCGCTATCAAAGATTAATTAGTGACTTGTATTTTTTTATTTATTTAGCACTCTCAGCTTTGGAATTGTAAAATTACCGGTGGGATTGTTTCTGCAGTCAGCCCACGATATGACCCCTGCCAAAAGTTACCTGAACCCTGACTCTACCCACAAAATCATACTGAAAACCAAAAAACAATTTTCAGTTTCAAAATTTCTATTTTATTTAGTTACACCTAGAGAGGTCAAATAATATGGAACAGCGAAACGATTTCACGACCAAATGATTCTTTTAGAATCAAGAATAGCAAGGTGAGCTCTAAATTGTTCAAGATTCAGCATACTGTTTGAGTTTCTCCAAACAAATGGCATCTAATTGTATAATACATAATTGAACAGTCTGTGGTTGTCGTTTGGCATTTACTCGATCGATATCAGTCTCGAATACACCTCTTCATCAGCCTTGAGGCCCACACACGCGAGAATCCGAGCAAAAGACGCCGATGACTGTTCTTATTAGTAATGGAATCGCAGACAATGTACGTTGTAGGTATTCATCGGGAACCAATTAGCGGAGGAAGCTTGAAGCAATGAAGCAAAGCAAGATCTAGTAAATATTACATCTCTCTGCGTGATGTGGACTTGCGTGTAGATCGGGTTACATGACAATAGTTACCGACGACGCTCTGCAAAATACGCAGCCGTTCGTGTTGGCCTGTCTTCTTTCTGTGTGTTTTTGTATTTTAAACGCGGTCAGGTAAGATTACGATTTACATAGCTCCACAGAAAGTAGGCAATAATACCTACTTGAATAAATCGCTTGCATGTACTGATTTAGGAAGAGACATGGAGAATCATAAAGCCATGACCGAGAAAAGAGTGCTTCTCATTTTCGCTATTTTGGCACAGACCTCCTTTATTTGTCTAAATTTTTGAGCTTTCACGTTTTCAAACCGTTCCGGTTTCAAATCCTGAAAAACTTGAAAAAGTTGACAGCTAAGCCATAGCTTTCAGTTTTTTTCTTGTTTTATGCAATGCAAATGTATACCGGTTTCAAAATGTGAATCTCAAGAATGACCTTTTGCCGCTACTCAGGCCGCACCGTTTCTCTGATCGAACTGAAATTCTGCAAATATGTAATGACCAACTCTGTGGATTGCAGACTGCATTTTTTTTTTTGGTTACATTTTAATTAAATAAATAAATGTATCCTGATGCTGAAAACCAAGATGAAAATGGTCAATCAACATATTTTGCATCTACCTTCCCTCTTATTTTACAAATTAGTCAAGAACGTTATGCACCAATTGAAATTTTTAACTTTTTGAAATAGCTGTCGAAAGTGATGGTATCGAATTGGAAATCCACTGCAATTTTGTTTGGTTTGTTTTATGTACCTGAATATGTATAGATGGCTATTTTCAGTTTCAATGAAAATCAGATATATTGTATAGTGATTGAGTGGATCATATTTCAATACAATATGATGTAGCTCTTTGTTTTCGTTACGGAACTGAGGTTCGAGGTTTTGCACGTATCGGTGCTCGATCATCAACGCGTTACACCGAGCGTTATCATAGTTTTACTTATAAACAAAAAAATACGAATATATATTTTGGCATGTTGATGAGAAAATTATTAATTTCCAATGTCACTTTTTCATTTTCATTTTTGACTATATCATACACTTGTTAATTTGGTTTTTACAGTAAATAATCATTATGTTGAAGCTGACAAAGTTTCGACGTCCTACTTTGTTCAGAATCCAGTTTGAGATAATTAGAAGGTTTGAAATGTTTGGACCTGTACTTGATTGAAAGTATATAGAAAGCAAGAGGAAAATGTCACCATTACTGTCAAGTCTGAACCGCTTGGCATGGTCGCAATACCTCGAAACACAAGAGAAACACTCTTACAACACTGTAATCAGAAAATCACTACTCGAATCCCAGAAAACAATTGCCAATTCAAAACGTTAACTCATTATTCACAATAACCATTTCTATTTTCCCTCAATGTTGAAATGTGCGCAAGAAAAAGCTGTGGTTTTCGTCTTTGGATTCGACACGGTTCGTGTGTGCGACCATAGCACCGCCTAGCACGAGAAGGTTATTATGCCTACATGATTAATAAGTGAATTGTTCTCAATTAAGCGGCGCAGGTTTACGACACGCGAGCAGGGCAGCTGTCACAAGAGAAACAGGGATTATGTACGTGGACGCTATCGTTACCACCAGTTCATTAATTTTGACGGATTATTTGATCGGGGAAATTTAATTAAAAAAGAATCACCTGTGCCTTACACAATGTTTAAAGAAGGACCATTTATTATAAACTTCTATACCTCGACTGCTGGGTGTTAATTTCACAGCCTCACGATTAGGTCGAGGGTGCAAGTAGGGGGAGTGGATTTGTCTGCGCATACTGTTTTATTTTCAGCAAAAACTCACTAACGCACAGTTTGTGAATGTAGAGTTAGAAGCGGCATTAAATCCGCAACAGTCGATTTTATTGTCTGGAAAAAGCGCAAACTCTTAACTGCATTGTATCACACATTTTTGAGTTTTCACTAACTTACAACAAAACGTTTTTATCTAAAATTGATTAGGTATACCTATATTATAGCGATTTAATTCTATCGTTCATTTTAAATTGGATACGATGTGAGCATTAACAAATATGTAGACTATAGTGTGCAAATTACTTCATATTACTATTTTAAATTGTTATTCTTGGTTTTTATACTGTGTACAAGTGGCAATAATTTCTTTATTATTAATAAATGTTTTCTCTGATGTCTGTATGAATTGTTATTGCTGATTGAATTATGTTTATTGCCACAGGCTAGCCAGTCATGGCTATGTGGCCTAGTCTGACAAATGTAAATAACATGTTTTAATCAATAAAATGCTAAAACAAACAAACAAACAAACAAACAAACAAACAAACAAACAAACAAACAAACAAACAAACAAGAAGATACAAAGGGTTATTTTAGAGCTAATTTCGAATTGGACCCCAATTATTTCAGAGAAACGAAATGTGAGATATTGACTTTTTGCAGAAAGCCGAATTTTAGTTTCCGATTAGTTTTCGATTAGTTTCCGATTAGTAAAGTGTAACTAAATGTAAAATTACTATAAAATAACTGCACATAATAAAAAACTCACAAACTCACAAACAAACAACAAACTGTTTGTTTGAAACAAACAAACTGTGTTTTTTATCACATAAAAATACAAATTTAATTTCTTATTTAATATTTAGACTATTGCTAATAGTTTATTATTAGGTTTATCACCATTAGAGAAAACAATCAAGAATGTCGGCAATGGAGCGAAGTGTGGATCCATAAAGCGCACCCATTGATTTTGAAATCGTGATCGGGAGGTGAAAGAAGGCGACGGCGAGAATGTGATAAGTTTCCTTATTGTTTGCACTGGATATTGAGTCGAGCCCTGGGCCACCACTTGCCGTTTGCCATTTCCAGCGTCTGTCTGCTGCTAGGTTCTGTCCGACGAGGCGGAGGCCCGTGGGAAATGTCTGCTGATAGATATTGAGACGGTTAGGACCAAGGTGTTTATATAAGTTGGTTGCTACTTAAATATAAACACCTTGGGTTAGGACAAAAGTACCCAGCGGATTTTAAAACTGTATCTGATAAATATAAGTGGATATTTGAAAAACATTATTACTTATTTCTTTCATGAAAAGTATCTTTAAAACATTTTCTTAGTGGACAAATGGGGGCAACTATATACGTTAATAGAGCTCGAATAAGCTATTATTATCCTTGCACAATAAGCTTACAGTATTCGTGTTTGCGATTAGAGCTTAGGAGTGAAGGTAAAAAGAGCACAATGGGTTCGTGAACGACAAATGCGGGTGAAATGGCTTGCACTTAAGTATCTTAATAATTGAATGTTTTCCCAAATGCATACATGTATAACGTCGTGATGACTCTTTCAGTTGAAGTATTTTGAAAGCTAGAATAAACGACAGCTTTTTTATCCGACCGAGATCAATTAGATAAACCAAACTACTTTCAAGAAATAATACAAAGAAACACGAGTCATCGATATGAAGTTCACATCTCAATTCTCATCATGAACTCTACAAACTGATGACTCAACAGAACACAGGTTCTTGTCTTCGCAACTGCACCATGTTTGCTTTGCTGGACAATTCTGGGAGATGTAGTCGTGAATCTGTGATGATCACGTGGCTGAAGAGTAGTGGCTCACTCCAAGAACTTTTAACATGGAAATCTACTCCACGGAGCCAATTATTGATGTCTTCCTCAAAGCAAAGCAGAGTTAATTCGTATCCGTGTTTCAATAGTGCGTCTTTCCCGACGGCGGACAACGCCTAAGAAGTTTTCATTTGGCGTTTTTACATACGTTTGATTTGAAGAGAATAGCATTGGAAATTCTAATCCAGATGCATAATGGCGGAGGGTGGAGCCCCCCTCCACCCTCTTATCTGTGTAAGATAAGATTCTTTAGCACAAAGTAATGAATTGACGTGTTTGAGACACCGCTTTCTCACTCTTTCATCAAAAGAAGCATTTAGGGATTTTCTAGTACATTGTGTGTTCCATTTCAAATAATTACTTCCTACCCTTCTCTGTCATTATAATGAAACTCCCACAGTTGTTTATTTAGCAGTATTAAAGTCTTATATTGCACTTGCATACAGAAACATATAATTATTAAATTTTCATATTCATAAGAAATCAAATAAAATATGAAAATGCTGTGCACATTTCCTGGTCTAAATGAATGTTTATGATCAATTCCTTCTTTACAGTAAAGTTTCAAATCCCTCTCGCCACTAATTGAAAAGTTCCGAACCTATTTGGTCAGAAAGTAAGGGGATGAATCCGTCAACGGAAATGCTCATTTCCACACGATTTGACTATTGATTCAAGGTACGTGTTGAATTGAAACTGATTTCGACTTTTTTACGTCACGTAAAATCATGTGGAATTCAACATTTACTCTCAACTCGAGATGGGAACCAGGATTTAAACACAATTAGGAACACGTTTCATGGAGCATGAATTGATATTTCTAAAGACAAATCGAGTAGACAAAGTTCATTTCACTCCGGGTAGTTTAAAATCTCTGCATTCGTCCTACTATTTTACTTGTGAAACCAGTCGTTTTGAAATAGAAAACTTGAATAGTACAGTATTTTGTGGATTTCAGCAATTTGCAATGAAGGGTATAGGGAAGAAAGATACAAGACCATATGATACAATGCCAAGATAAACGAGTATAAAAAGTGAAAAACGTATTATGTTTATGCATTGACATAAATCATTATTTTGAAGATTTTTTATATTATCTACAAAACAAGAAAATATTTTGAAAGCTCATACAAACCATTACAAGATAACACAACTATCCTAATTTCTCAAAAAAAAAAAATGTAAATTGTTACCTTTTTGATAAGGCAGGATTACATGATTCCAAATGTCCACAATAGGGAACTCTCTAGTTGTAGAATGGATTAAAAACATGAAATATTAAAAGTACATGTCTAGGATGAGACAAACAAAACATTATTTATGTGTGATAATTAGTTTTCAAGTAATTGATACAGATAGATAGATATAAATCTCAGAAATTTAAAATTATTTAACATTGTTTTAAATCAGTAGGCATTGACGTCATGGGGCTCAGCATTGCCATGGCAACAAAGTATTCACCATGGTAACACATTGTTGTGGACTTAGAAATGAAACACCGGGCTCACATATGTCACACAGAGATTTTTCCGCCAAAATGTAACATGTAATTTCATTGTGATATTTTATGAATGAAAATTTATTTTTTCCGGTTAACAGTGTATTTGTCATTAATTTTAATGAAATTTACAATAATTTCTTTAATGAGACTCCCTATTAAAATCGATTAAATGGACTTACGTCCTTCTTCTTCTATACTGTCCAGCAGCACGTAGTGGGTAACATGTAACACCGCTTAACGTGATCAAGTGTAGTTAACCTGTAAGGCTCATTGCCTTCCGCTCTGTGGGAACAAAGTTAACAAGTCATGAACTTGCCCGAAGTTCCGTCGCAAATCAGGCTTCGGGAGCGAGGTTATGCATCCCTATACGTGGTCACATACCGCACGTTGTTTATGTATCACGTGGTGCATTAATTAGCTGGCTGTCGAACGACAAAGCAGAGTTGAAGTACGTAGTTTGTTCTTCAGATAGAGCTCCTCGTCGTGATGCTTCTTTTGTCTTCCCGAGCTTGAACTTTGTGTACTAAAAGATATCTAGTTCTATTTAGTTTTATGTACATTTAGTTACATACTAATGTCGTTACCAACTTGGTAGTGGTTGCAAATAGCGTCACTTTATCTCACTTGCTTCCGCACAACGAAAACAGAGTTATGAAATTCAACTCAGTTTTTTCCATAATGTTATACAAACATGAACTAAATATCCGTCCTCTCCATGCATTCAAAACTTAAGCACTAATCCCTGTGTTACATTGTTTTCGGATTACATATCAAATGAATAAACGGATAATGTCAATTTTTCACAAAAGATCATTAATAATCTACCCACTTGGTTAGTCTATTGATTTCTAGCAATATAGGTTTCTTGGTTTCACCGAAAAATTTATTTCAAATTTGTAAATCAATTGTTATCATCGTAATAATAACAATTGGTCGCTATGTATTAAATAAATCATAGCAACAGAAACTTTTATGAAATGTCCGTAGAATGATAGAAGTATACTAATTTCAAAATGGCTAATGATCCGAAAAGAGCGTTTAAAAGTTTAATGTAGCATATCAATTTTCACGAATTTCTAGCAAAATTTTGTACTGCATTACTTTTCGATACGATGCGTTCTCTAAGCGTTTTCCTGGTGATATAATTTAGTCTGCTAGTGATCAAACTAAATGACAAACTAAAAACTTCGCACTTACTGGACTCTAGTATTATTATTATTATTATTGCAGCAGCAGCAGGACAAACATTATCGACACCATCCTTTAAATAATAGCTGAGAACAACACCGAAATACGTCACAACAGAAAGTTAGCTACAAATGTAGGTCAAATGATCCCATCCCCTCGCTCACAGCCGACTTCAATTCTAAATTATGAAACGTGTAATGCTAATGGAAATGTAATTATCCGGAACACATCCGAAGATTGCCGGTGGGCTGTGAGCGATAATGCGAACCTGGCGGAGCAAGCCGGAGCGTAGAGACACTGACAAAGTGTTGGGGCGAACTCAAAGAGGGCAATTAGAATACGTTCACGGTTCTATCTCTCCGTTCTACATGTGGAGGTCGGTGGTTGGGTGGAGAATCAAAGCTTTAGACGATTATGCCGGGAGAGCCCGCCGGCACGAAACTCGCGAGCGAAACGCAGACTCGCTAAAATCGGAATAAATTGAATTAACACCCGGAGAGTCGGAGAAATCATAGCAGTGGCTTGGCTTAAACTTATCAACGTTTTCTTTCTCGTCAAACTAAATGGAAATATTATTCTGCGGTAATGAATATTCTATGAAGAGAAAGGCAAATTTGCTATCCTTTGTGTCTACCTAGCTTCAAATAACATCCTATTGTAAAAGTCCAATAACATGAAAGGTACACTGTATTATAATGAGCAAAAACAGAGATATCGCGGACGATTTTCATAAAAGTAAACAAGTAATGGAATCTATATTTGTACGACGAAAAATAAAACAATTGTCTAATTGTAAGACGATATGAAATTGTTAGAGAGTGTAATTATCTTACAAATGAAGGGAAAACAGAGTTGACAGAGGCTAGGTACAGCACTCAGAGGGTTGCTCCATAGAACACTTATGGCGTCATTGAAAACTAAGTTGTGTGACGTCACAGCATTGCAGTCAAGTTCAACTTGACCTGACGCAGTGAAATGAAGAGCAATCATCTCTTCATACGTACCAATGTAGTGCTGAGAGGAGAATTAGAATACTAGGAATACGCTCTGTGTAACGCGTTTATAAGCTTAGCCGTCGTCTTGCATGCGAAGAACATTGCTGCTCTACAAACCTTGGAGACAGCTGTGAAGCCAAAGAGCAGTGAACACTTCTTTCTCCATGAAACACACAGTTCGTTCAACGTATGTATGAACTCTCAACAGAATGCGCTGCTAGTCAGTTAATCTGCTAGGCCGAGAAAGACTGCATTGCAAGGTGAGCGTGCAATGAAGTCTTTCTCGGCCTAATAGAACAACTGACGGTGGCTCCGTCTGGTAAGAGTTCAGACATAAGTTGTACGAACTGTATTTGACAAATATCAAATGTCCATGCAACAAATCATAATATGATCATCATATTTATCATTATGCAATCTCATTTTCTGATTAGTAAGATATAAAGAATATCACCATGTCTAAACCATTACCAATTAAAGGACCAATACAACAAAACTCGAACATTATATCAAGTAAACAATCGGTTGGTTAAACAATCTAAATCAAATTTTAGTTTTGTTTATTTTGTAAGAGAGCAATTGCTAGGCGCTCTAATTTTTTGTGCCAGAATTATTTATTGAAACTTAGTTTAGTAAGATGTGTGCGACTCACCTTTAACCGTCTCTCGAGGAGCTCGATGCATGATGATCGGCTCGCCGTCCTCTCGCCTCCACGTCACACGCGGCTGGGGATGTCCCGTCGCCTTGCACGTCAAGGTCGCGTTGTCACCCTCCTGCGCCGACATGTCCGCGCTGGTCTCGTCGTTCAGGATGTCAGGAGGCACTGCAACAAGAGAGATGTTAGATCGCCGTCCTCTCGCCTCCACGTCACACGCGGCTGGGGATGTCCCGTCGCCTTGCACGTCAAGGTCGCGTTGTCACCCTCCTGCGCCGACATGTCCGCGCTGGTCTCGTCGTTCAGGATGTCAGCAGGCACTGCAACAAGAGAGATGTTAGATCGCCGTCCTCCCGCCTCCACGTCACACGCGGCTGGGGATGTCCCGTCGCCTTGCACGTCAAGGTCGCGTTGTCACCCTCCTGCGCCGACATGTCCGCGCTGGTCTCGTCGTTCAGGATGTCAGGAGGCACTGCAACAAGAGAGATGTTAGATCGCCGTCCTCCCGCCTCCACGTCACACGCGGCTGGGGATGTCCCGTCGCCTTGCACGTCAAGGTCGCGTTGTCACCCTCCTGCGCCGACATGTCCGCGCTGGTCTCGTCGTTCAGGATGTCAGGAGGCACTGCAACAAGAGAGATGTTAGATCGCCGTCCTCTCGCCTCCACGTCACACGCGGCTGGGGATGTCCCGTCGCCTTGCACGTCAAGGTCGCGTTGTCACCCTCCTGCGCCGACATGTCCGCGCTGGTCTCGTCGTTCAGGATGTCAGCAGGCACTGCAACAAGAGAGATGTTAGATCGCCGTCCTCCCGCCTCCACGTCACACGCGGCTGGGGATGTCCCGTCGCCTTGCACGTCAAGGTCGCGTTGTCACCCTCCTGCGCCGACATGTCCGCGCTGGTCTCGTCGTTCAGGATGTCAGGAGGCACTGCAACAAGAGTATATTATACTATTTTCAGTTTTTCTGCTTTAAATTGGCTTTCTTTGACGAACACAACTCGCCATGTTCTAAGTGGCCATCCTTTGGATTGACGAGTATAGCTCGCCAGTTGAAAAATCTCGCCGTACGCTTATAGTTCCAAGTTTTGGTCACAGGCGTCGGATGCATATTAATTCTTAGACCTTGAGGAATCTTTCTGATCACATTTTGTCATATTTTTTTTATTGAGTTGGTAGTGGAATCTGTTCTGAAACTTACAGTCGGGTGGTAGTCAGGAATTCTGCTAGGCTGAGAAAGAGTACATTCCAAGGTGAGCGCGCAATGAAGTCTATCTCGGCCTAGCAGAACAACTGACGGTGGCTCCATCTGATAGGAATTCAGACTTTCGTGTCCAAACTGTATCTCACACTTTTTTAAAGGAGAAAAATTGCGACCTATTATATTGTTGTCTCTAAGTTGTCATACATCAATTACTAGTGGAGTGTGCTGATGACTTTAATGAGATTATTCAGAAACTGATAGTGATCAAATTCAAAAGAACAGGGGATGGATGGATCAGAAATGTACAGAAATACATCTACACACCCAATGTTTTGATTTCTATGTGTTTACCTTTTTGTTACATATATACATACAAAGTAACTTCAGAAATCTCACAAACAATCTATTCAAATGAACTAATGTTTATTATTAATTTTCTTAAAAAGATCATGAAAAAGTATCCAGGTTTTGGAAAGTTATTTTAATTTGGGTCATCCCTAGAGAGTACCATGAAAACCTTGATATCAAATTACATTTCCTGCTCCTTTTTCCATTGCATTCCTTTTACAGCCGACAGCGCCTACGGTCTTCTGATCGCGTATTCAAAATCAGCTGAATCATAATTAATATCATTACGAATCACGTGATATAGCAAAATACTCAAACGAAAATATCCTTGAGGTGTGCATATTGATTTATTCATAGAATACCTGTTGGTCAGTAAGGGGGTTGAATATTCCACTGCACTTTCCATTGATTAACTAGGAAAACGCTCAGTGTGACGCGTTGATGAGCGAGCACGGGTACGTGCAAATACTCGAACCGGAAATGCGTACACAACCCAAAGAAAACATATACATCCACATTTAATTGAAATATGATCACTCAATCAATAAAAAAGTATATTATGCTTTTCATCGATACTTGAAAATAGTATCTAAGCACCCTGGTAAATATAGCAAATCAGATTCAATTCAAGTGGCACTGGAAAACATTACTTTCGATACTTCATTACTGACAGATATTAAAAATGTCAATAAGTTCATACGTTCTTAACTGACTGGGATGAAATTTTGTAAAATAAGAGACAATATTGGTCTTAATGATCATGCAAAATATGAGTTTGATCTGAATTATCGAAGACCGTTTTCATGTTTCAGCCTATCAGGAGATATTTATTTAAATTTTAACCAATTTCAAATTTCAAATATTTCAAATATAATTAGGGCCTGCAAACAGATAAGGTTGGGTTTACATGTGTGCAAAATTTCAGCTCGATCGAAGAAAAACTCTGACCTGCATAGCCAAAATATGAGTTTGATCAGAATTATCGAAGACCGTTTTCATTTTTCAGCCTATCAGGAGATATTTATTTAAATTTTAACCAATGAATGGATTTCAAAAAAATTTGGGTCTGCAAACAAAGAAGGTTTGTTTTACATGTGTGCAAAATTTCAGATCGATCGCTGAAACAGTGCAACCTGTGTATCGGCTATTAACAGAAAAAAAAAAAAAAAAAAAAAAACAGAGCTCCGTGCCAAAAGAGCCAAAAGGAGACGCTCGCTTCGCTCGCTCAATAATTCAAAGAACTTTCAGTGCATCGCAAGCTTGAAAGATCAATTGAATGAACTGTATAAGAAATGTGTAGCCGTTTGTAGTATTTGTTGTAGATGTTTATAGAAGTTCGTAGGTTTTATAAAATACATTTATTCGGTTTCTCTCAAAACTGAGTGAGTATTATTGTTTTTTTTAAAGAAATTTACATGTTCCGGATAAATAATACCTAACTACGAAGAATATAGTAACGACTATTAACGAATAGTAATCTACAAACAGCTATAAGTGCTACATTTCAATTTTATGTTATTCGCTACAACGTTGAAACTACATTTCAATCTCTGGTTTAATCAATCTATTCTATAGCTATTCATATTTTTTGTAAGTAAGTTTAATAATCGAGGATAAAATGAAAAGTATAAGTAAACATTTCAGGTACAGCCGTAAACACCCATTTCCATGCTTATTATTGTAAAGCCCGTATTACATTGTACTTTATCTGTGCAGCTAATAATTTTTTATAATTAGCTGACGATTATATTCAAATATTTCGTAAAAGCGAAGAAGGGCCGCCCATCAGACTAAACAAATCACTGTCTACATTCAGTCCATTATTATGAATACCTTTTGTTTATCTGTGAGAAATTTATCTGTAGAATGCGAACAATGATTTCAATGAATTTCCTATAAATGGCGGGAAATGTAATACCTGTAATAACGAACATCATACATCAAAGCATACTTCTAGAAAATACGAGAATATTGTACGAATTCACAAGGAAATGAAAGTAGAAGCTTTTTTTTTACCCGAAGCTTAAAAACTCATTGAAAAGCTAAGATTTTATTTCAAAAAATAAAAACATTAATATACACGCTCTAAAATATTTCTATAAACGTATACATATGGTACTTAACTTGGTCGATGGGATAGGACGGAGAGAAGACTATAATTCAAGCAGAGAAAAACTGTTTTGAGAAGTGGTGCGGTATAGTGACAAGATTATGAGAAAAACGTTTGTGCATACGATGTTTAGTTGAAAGACAGCGTTTGAAACTGTATGGAAGTTGAGGAGCAATGGATGTGTAAAGACTCCACTTACGTGTCATTTGAAAAGAGAGAGATGAGAAGGAGAGTGGACCAGAGATAGATGGGAGAAGCAGATGCGGGTTGATGTGAAGACAAAGGGAGTGGAGAGGAAAGAAATGTTCGTGTTGGAGAGAGGAGAGAGGGGGAAGAAGAGAAAAGAGAGAGGAATAAATGATGAAGGTGAAGAATTTGAATACATAAGATAAGTGTATTAGTACGCCTATCGTATTATAGATATGTTACCAGTATAATGAATATGTAAATGTGTACTTAATTAATTGAAGAAAAAGGTAAAAATGTATATATTTATTATTTAAATTATTGAATTCCTTGCTTTAAAGAACTAATAAGTATACGTAGTTCAGATGTCTTTAGCGTCTAAGTCCAAAGACGACGTTACGTTCCTCATGGTGGAATGTGAAACAAAGCTATGACGTCAGAATTATTGAAAATATCACAATATTTCGATATGTTCCATGCCAAATCTGTTTCGCTCGGTCCCTGGTGACGGTCCATAATATATATAGATTTATGGATTGTCGGTGAAGCGAAAGAAGAAAATATAAGAGATTGAAATGTTGCCCACGATTTGTATCACATCACTTGAAAACATATAAAGCCTTTCCATATCAAGAGCACGGAAAACGAAAGAATTTTAGAGGATTCTTTTCTTCATCTGGCGTGTTCAGATAAAATGACACTTCAACCATTTTGTGACGCTACTCTGACGAATTGTCCTTCATATTGTCAATGTTGAAAACAATTCAAGTTGAATATCCCAAATAGATGCATTAAACTTTGAGACGGTTCATTCCGTACATCTCTTGTAAAAGTGTTATTGATTTTGTTGGCTAGGCTCGTGGCTCGGAGAATACTATCACCGACATAATACATTTTCAACTGGCGTCTACTCTTTGTACAGCTCCCATCCATTCCTCTGCCGCCAAATGTAAAAGAATTCCACTCTCGAATTCATTGAAAAGCAACAGAAAGAAACGCTGTAATTACTTATGCAAAGCAATGCTAGAAGACGACCGATTCACTCGAAAACTAGAAGATATATTTATAGTGACTTCATTTTTGAAGTCTATGCGTCATGAGAATGGTTAGTTTTTAGTTCGAATCTTTGTACTACTTACTATTTAGTAAACGCATCTTTCCCAAAATGTATTTAAAACTTTATATATCTGTACCTCAGAAGTAGAAGGCCGGAAGACAATTTCAATTATTCTTGGATGTCTAAAAATACAGTAATTCTGCATTCATCCAATCATATTTGTAATGGTGACATGAGTCATTGTGTATGAGAATACTTCTAGTAGACATTGCCAAAAGCAATTGGTAGCTTGATCACATCTTTGTAACAGTCTGAAACGCATTGAAAACGTATTTTCGGCCTAGTACCTTTGAGGCACAGTTATAGAGTTATTGAGATAGTTGGGTATCAAATTAATTAAATTGTACACATTTAAAAAAAAATATTCATAAGTCTAAGCATTTTGTTCATTACGACTTTACCAACATAAACCGATCTATGCCAGTCCAGGAAAAGGTGTCCCGTTTAACCATTCACACAATTATAAATTAAAATGTAATTCGCGCACTTTCCCCGCACTCTCGTATGCACAGCGTCCGCATCTGCATGTAGCCAAAGGAGCGAGCGAGTGACTGGGAGATAAACCGGCGA